>JAODKK010000015.1:900467-911755 GCA_026774405.1 Petrocephalus microphthalmus | reverse complement strand
TTTTAAATTTCACCCCCCCCCCCCCCCCCCCCCAGTACATCTTCTCTAAGCATAACTGGGTCATTCAAGCCCAGCAAACATCTTGCCACCACGCAGTCACCTCTACCAAGGCAAGCATGAGACTCATTAACATCTACGGGCACACCTGTAAATGTCAGCCTACTCTCTGCGGCTCATTAATAATAAAATGGAACATCATTTCAATCCCCCGGCCCGGGTGGCATTTTGGCAATCAGCGGATGAACTGTTCTAATTTGCAGTGCTGCCCTTCGGGGTACGATCTGCATACAATGAATATTTAAAAGGCAGCAAGGCGTCGGGGCGACCAGCGGAGAGGGGGCGAGAGACAGGCGGCCAGGCTCGGCACCACGGCCCCTCCGAAACCGCCGGCGGCGCGGGGGGGAAAACAGCGGGGAGTAGTCCATTCCCCCAGACATCAATATTCGTTTCTTGGCATTAAGTGGCCATTGCCAGACTGGAAATCATCCCCCTTTGAGATGAAGAGCGGAAATGTCTGAGCTGCGACTGGTCCGGGGGAAAAAGCAAGCCCAGGCAGGTGTAGGTGGTGGTGGGGGGGCATGGGGCTGGGGGTCATTTCTGGAAAATGAAGCTGAAGCTCTCCCTGTCCTTCTTCCCTCGCTGGAAAATTCCAGGTGCAAACTGAAAAAAAAACGGCACTGATAATTTATTACGGGGGGCCATTTTGGGTTTCTCCTCTTTCACCCGGCCACGTGATCGTCAGAGGATGTGAAGGCGAGGCCCAGGGTCCCTAGGTGTAGGTGGCTCCCAAATTTCTATTATATGTATTATTATATTCTGTAGGTGGGGCCCCAGCAATGAATTTAGCCTTCACCCCCCCCTAAATTCGAGCCAGGGTGAAGGCATAGTGAGATGGGAAGTCCCCCCAGAAGGGTGTCACCACACCTACCAGCTTTGGCAGGCTGCTCCAGTCCTCAGTTCCCTGCACTGGCACCCTGTCTCCTAAATATCGATTCCAAAATACAGCTTATGGTCTACAAATCACTGACCGGTTTGGCCCCAAATTATATTGTTGATATATTTTAAGAGCAGCGTCTGCTGTTTTAAATGTGCTTTATAAATACATTTGGCTCGCCTTGTAGGTGATATTGCCTATAAGCAGGCTGAAATGGCATTTCATAATCACACAGCTAGACACTGGGATCTCCTTACGGCGAACATTAAAAAATGCCACAAATGTTACTACTTTTAAGTCTTTACTAAAGGACAGTTTTATTCTCTTCTGCTTTCATTTAATGTATGCAACCAGCAATTTCTGACTTTTAATATCTATTTTTAAATGTTTTATTTTCACTTAACTTTAATTTATATTTTTCATATTTAACATCCATTTAACTCTGTGTTTTATTTCTTACAGTATTTTACTTTCTGTAAAGCACTTTGAATGACCTTTGTGTTTGAAAATGTGCTATGCAAATAAACTTGACCTTACTTGACTTTATCTAAACCAAACAAAGGTGGTTGTGTCTGTCGGCGTTATTGTGGAAGTGACCTAGCTAACCACTTGTCATACTGTAATCATCCATTTAGCCAAACAGCTGCTAAAGTGCTAACAACGCTGTTTGTTCCTTTTAACAAATAAACTCTTCCATGTGGTGACATTAACAACAAAATGTGAGTTAGGAAAGCCTGGAGGAAACATTATTTCTGAAACGTTCACAATTAAAATATAGCAAAAACCTGTGATTTATTACAGGTTTCCAGTACTTTCTCTTGTTGGAAATTAAAAAAATCAAGACTAGAACCTTGCTGATGTGTTTTCTTTTTCATTGGACAATTAAATTATTCTTTGCTGAAAGAGATTTGGACACAGTGCTGAAAGCATGTACTGCTGTTGGAAAGGGTTCCGGAGTCTGACCACCCAGTGTGTGTGGTTACTATTTAGATGTAAACCTGGCAGCTATAATTGAAACTGCTAAACACTTTGTCTTGCGTAGTAAACTGTAGAACTGAAGGATTTAGCGGTTTGCCAATCTGAGAACAAAAATGTCATTCTAGTTCCAGACTTGATGTAAACTGTGATTTTTTTTTTTTTTGGTACACATTCAAGGCAAGATTTCCTAAAGGAAATATGGAAGAATATTTGGCATTCCGACTGATGTACAAAAACAAGAAACATTGCTTATTTGGTTAAAGTTGCAAACTCAGTGAAATTGACCTTAGCCCTAGCTTTAACATCTAAGTAATAGCTAATAGCTGTTAGGGTTAGAACAAGGGTTAAACTTGTTATGGGGTTAGAGGTAAAATTAGGGTAATGGTCTAGAGCAGGGCTATTCAAATCCCGGTCCTCAAGGGCCGAGCACTGCTGATTTTCCAGCCTACCTTTACCTGTGAGCCAGGTGTAAAGCCTCTGTGACCAATCAGAATCAGTGAAGCCCCGGTGACCAATCAGAATCAGAGATTATTATCAGAGAATTCAAAACATGGCCTGGATTTGGAATCGAGGGCCAGATTTGAAGAGCCCTGGTCTAAAGGGAGGATTAGCATTGTTATTATTATAGTTATGGGCTGTTATTAGTTATGGCTAGAGTACCTTAATATCAAACCTAACCCTAACTCTAAGATCAAGCCTAACCCTAAAGTCACCCATAATCATAACCCTAGGCCTATCCCTAATGTTAACCCTAATCCTAGCCCTAGCACTAGACCCAGCCCTAAACCCAGCTCTAACTCTTTAGTTAACCCTAACCCTAACCATACACCTAACCTTAACCTTAATCCCTACCACTATCAAGAGAGAGAGATCTTCAGCGGAGGTCCATACATCTTCTGGAGGGGGTTTTACTCTTTTTTTTACTTTTACATTTTTTTGCAGGGGAAACTCATAGTTTCTTCCTACCTAACCCTACTGCCACCAATAACCCTAACCCTAACCTTAATACCAGCCATAACCCTCTCCAGCCACTACGCTAGCCTAATCCTGCCTAAATCTTTGTGTGAAAATGCATCTTCCCAGAAGGAATCCAAAGAGTTTTCAAAACTCTTTCAAAAAAAGTTAATCTTAATCATTGTTAATTGCATTCCACTTACAAAAAGTCTGGGCTAAAATCACACTCTTAAAGGCAGCTAGTGTATTCTTAGGAAAAGCTGCTGGAGGAGAACATGTTCCATAGCAGCCCCCCCCAGCCCCAAGGGAACGTATCTGTCTGCGTTTATCTGGGCACTCTCTGGTCACATGGAGGGTCCCTGCACCCGGGGGATTCGTTTTCTGAGGATCGTCAGCATTCACCAGCACCTGCAATGCGTCTGCCTGGAACTTGGCCCTGGTTCAGCGGGATGTCCTCATGGATATGCTTGACAATTAATATAATTGATATAAGTAAAAAAAAATGCGGTTGTAATGTAGATTACGGCAGTTAAATAATAAACTACTTTGGAAAATTACCTGCTGAATGACTTGTTGTATAGCAATAAACAAACAAAAATGGCGGCAACAGTATACAAATAACAACAACAACAATAAGAATAATAATAATAGTAAATATAGCTGCAAGCAGCAACAATGGGGCCAAGCACACAACCAAGGCATGGATTGCATGGAAAGAAATTCAGAAAGAGACTGGCAGAGACCCATCCTGACAATCCCCAGGCATAATGGCCACATGTATAAGGCCAGTACATCAAAATAAATTGGGAAAAACCGTTTTTTGCTGATTGCAGTACCCCCAAGAGGTGAAATGACATGAAATTCGGTGAACATCCCCATGCTGTGGCCCCGAGTACAATCAAAGCATTGCTGATATATCGCCATGCATTCTGATTGGTGGCTTTGCTGGCAAATTTGTTTGGTGATGATGGACAAATGGCTCTAGCAATCAAAAATCACTCTAACACCACTTGTCAGGTTTGGGACCATGGCCATCTCTGAGAAATGTGGTAAAGATTTGACAGAATGTGTGGCCTGTGGAGGATTCTTGCATTTTCAGTACAATCCAATATGGTGGGTGCATCAATTAGATGAACATAAATTTAGCAATGGAGCAGACTACGGCTCTTCCATGGTGTTAGTAGACATAAGAATCCATGTTTTTTAAACCCTTCCACAGTTATTAGCAAAAATGTATTTTTGCTAATGGTAGTGTTCCCAAGTGGTGCAATGGCACCATTTTGCATGACCTCAGAATTGGATCCCAAGTCCATATTCTAAATTTTGTTTTGATAGATGAAATTGTTGCTGAGATATGGCCTCATTTCCTGTTTGGTAGCTTTGTCCTCAAATTCATTGGACAACAGGGGCCAAACCATTTGACTTAGCATAATTCTTTGAACAACTTATTTTCTGTCAGAACCCTTTTTAGATGATGCACACCAAAATTGGTGCTTATTGGATCAACAACCTAGGATAAGTTCGTAAAAGTACGTTTTCAGAAAAATTCAAAATAGCGGAAAATCCAATATGGCAGAAATTAATGGCAATGGGTGCATCCGAATCGGGCCGGCCCAAGGATTCAGAGGAATCAAAGATTTCAATTGTAGGCCAAACGGGTCAAAAGTTATAATCAGAAATGTATCTTGAAATTTGGCCTGATGGTGGCGCTAGAGGGATGGATGAACTGACCCCAAAGTTGGCGTCTGAATAGTGTGAACTGTCCTCTATCAGTATGCTATATTTTAAAAAAAGTTACCAATGGGGTCTATGGGCTGCCACTGACTCCCATTGCGGAAAGTATAATAATGAAAATTCCTAACAGAAACAATACTTGCCCACGCACCTTCAGTGCTTGGCCTCTAATAATAATAATAATAATTTCTCCACATACTTGGGGCCTATATCACAAAGATCTTGTTTAGCTGGATAACTTGTTGGATTTAAAGAGATTTGGGCTAAATGTAACTGAACGAAGATAAAGTCCATTTAAACAAGTTATCCAGCTAAGAAACTGATCCAGTTTGTGATACAGGCCCATTGTGTCCTGTTTTACTTTGGATGTCATGGATCATTATGGAAGATCACTGGATGGATAAGAATATTTAATTTATATAGTTGCATTTATATTTCATTCACTGCAACTGTAAACTCAAGAAGGTATCAGATAAAAAGTTTTAGAATCCTAATTTGGCAAATTAAATTATTCTTCTATTGTTCTGTTATTCAAATAACATATACCTTCAGGAAATTACAGACATGTGGCGTGATTTGGAAAATTCCTGAATCATCCAGTATTAGCTCCATAGTACTCATTAATTACAGAGACTAAAAATGTATGGGGCTGTTTCATACTTATAAAGCCATAAATTGTGTACCACCATATAAACAACACAAAAGAAATATCTGAGCGGAATAAATGACACTTCAAAGTACCACTGATAGTCAGGGAAAATAATTTGAAGAGAAAAACTAATTTTATGTTATAAAGCAAATGACAGTATTTAACCGCAGCTTAGGCACACAGTATGATAATATTATGTGACACTGAATCAGGAAGCACTTTCACAACATTTTATGAATTATTACACCTTTTCTAAAAAGTACTAAAACAATGCCCGTGTGAACAATTTGTTTCTTTATTCAGTATAAAATCCGCTGAGTATAATAAACAGTGTTTTTCTCACACAGAACAAAGATAATTAAATATCACAAAATGGGAAATTAATTCCAAAGCACATCATGAAAGCTCCAATCTAATTTAAATGCCATTGTTTTTTGTTATGCTCATTAAATTAAAATTAATTATGCATAGTTATTTGAGAAAATTCATCATGCAATGTTGAATAAATGAAACCATCTGAATCATTGCAATACCAGAACTGGTCTTGTTAATGAATTAAAACAAAGTACGCATTCGTAATTGCCTTAAAAAAGATCTTATAATGGATAAAAGTTCAACCTAATATATGTATTTTCCATTTTATTTTGTTTAATTGACATTAATAGTATTCTGTGTGCTTGCCTTTCATATTTAAGTGGCCGTCTCTGTGCATGAAACAAAGTGCTCTTTAAACAAATCTGTCACCAAAGCAAATAAGGGAACTACGTAATCACATTTGATAAATCATACTGACAGAAATGTAGATCATTTTGTGAATTCACCGTGTGCAGAGCCAGTTGCTCTGGCTGCACAGGAAGTCACCCGGTGATATGTATTGTTTGCGATTGTTTCATTTTTCTCATTTGTATTAGAACCTAAGTGCTGAATTCGGAATGGATCTTGTGTATATATTACTCATACTGCAGTTATAATTTAACAGGTGTAGCTCCCCTTGAAACTCTGTACTTGCAAAACAGAGATGGATAGACTGATGGACTGAATATAAATAGATTGAAATCAACCCCGTTTTGTAGCTAATGTAAAAATCCTACTTTAGCCTGAGGGCATCTGGTCCAAGACCCCTCCTGTGACTTCAGGGCAACGTACAAAGTCGACACTCATGCCATGGGGTGGTACAGTATATGGTTCAGTAAGTTAGGAACTTGTGTCTGTGACTGGAAGGTGATTGGCTGGAATCTGAGGATAGGTAGAGTGATGTCACTATTGGGGCCCTGAGCAAGACCCTTTACAACAATTTGGTCTAGTGGTTATCTGACCTTGCTTTCTCAAAAAAAACAATGTCGCCTTGGGTAAACACTACTGCTAAGTAGATAGATCATAATGTCCGGAATCAGAATTATCCATAGTGTGCTTTTTTCTGGCCTGTTTTGACGAGAGCAGTGATTGGCTGCAGCATTGCTGGTCATGGGGCTCAGGACCGTCATGAGCAAGAGGGTTTGTGCCGCCGTGTGTACGGAAATGGGCGGTGCAGCAGAAAGCAGAAATTGAGAGCCCCATGGCGCCAGAAAACCCACAAGGATGTAGATTTGCTATCAGGGATGTAGCCAAACTCAGCAGTCCGCGGGGACCCACGGCAGAGTCGCTCTCCATCTCCATCTGGGATGGAGAAGTTGGGGCGTAATCACAGCCGAGTGTGGCCAGGCACGGTCTCAACCACCGGTTGCCCGCTCTCTCGGTATACGTCTATGCATCGCTATAGCTACGCTCAAGTCTCTCAAACGCGACGAAGCGATCAGGGACCAAATGTCTGGATTGGCATCCAGCAGAGCAAACAAACAGTCTGCATGGAAACAGAGAAGCAGAATCATTCCTCAGAGGCGAGAGAAACGCGTCTGGGGTCACAACAGGAAGGGGGAACCAGGCAGATTGAGTAGATGTCAGCAGGAAGTTATTAGCTGTCCTTGGAAGGACATAGCCTGAGGAAGTACAGTATTATGGCAGCGCTGTGCATTACTGGCCACGTCCTTAAGTGCACAATATGATAACCAATGCAGTTGCCTTCGTTTGCAATCCTATTTCCAGGTAGAGTTTGTTATACAAAAATTAAGCAAGGTTTGTCCATGCAGGACCAAAATGAAACGTGTCACTACTATGTCAGATATAAATAAAATATAAGCTTTCTTTCCCTGCCAAGGTCCCGTCACAAATATGCACTGTGGAGCAGTTGATGCGAGCAATAGGAAAACATGTTTGTTGTTTTGTAATAGTGATCTTTTCTCAGATAAACCCTGGAAAACACTGCAAAGGCAGGTCATACATGTATTCATCAATCCACAGGCTGACCCAGTTGGACTAGGGTGACCCAGAGCCTTCTACAAATTACAAGGTATTTGTTTTCTTGAGTAAAACAACACTATGGGGTGTGATCCACTGTGTGATCATTGAGACAAGGGGCAAGGATGTCACATGACATGTCATATGTCCAATCATGTTTTTTTCCTGCCAAGAAGCTCACTGGCTGTGCCTACACTCAACTGTGGCCCTTTGCTTGACCCAAAGTCCATTTTATTTTCATGTGTCATTTACCATTTACCGTGTTCCTTCCCACTATTTGGTCCCATCACTGAATAAAATCCCTCTTCCCTCCTCTCATCTTTGTCTTGCATGAATCAGAGAAACTATTATATAGTAATATCCTATAAAACAGAGATCAAATGTATTAATGTGATATTTCCACATTCCCTATACACTCCGATAACAACACACATCAACTAAAACATTTAAAGCAAAAGTGGTGGAAGTGGTAAGCTAACAAAGTACATATACAGCACAATGTTATCGAGCTAAAACAATCACTCCAAGTGATTCAAGATTTTTAATTGCCAAGAGCACAATTAATTGTACAGTACAATTGCAGTGAAATGTTACTGAAGCAAAACGGCCCCGCCACTTTGCATAAACATGTATAAACGATAAGGGAAATAAGCTAAATAAATAATAAATTTAATAAAAATAATAAAATAGAGAACAAAAACAGACTATTAGAAAAGGCAGCAAAATATGTGGGAGTGTAATATGAAGTGTGCAACTTTAACTCCTTCCATTGCATGTGTATAACGTTCAAATGCAGTTCAAGTTGCACGAATATCACCCCATGTTTCTTGGGTAATGCTATTGCAAATACTGCAGAGTAAGCTGTTCATAGAGAAAATATTAGACTAGCTAAAAAAACAGCTATTGTACCCAGGAAGGTTATAAGGATTATAAATGCAGTAACAGCCACCCCACAAGAACATCAAATGGCACATAGATCAAGCAATTTTACTGTTTGCATCATACAATAACATTAAGGGGTCAATATAGCCAGAGCACAGGGGAATGATTTTTCCCCCATATTCCCCTGAGTGTCTGGGAGGGCTGAAGCTATATTGGGTGCAAACAAAACTATATATATTTTTAAAATACCTTCAGAGAATCGCAGTGACTTAGGAAAACAGCAGGTGCCCTTTAACTTAAAGAGCTGCTTTTATTCACTGTAGCGCTGAATGTGTGACAGTGCCTAACATGCCTCTGAGGCGGCGAGATAGCGGCTGAAAACAGGCAGAGCGCAGAAGACAACAATAGCAGCAGCGTGCTCACAAGAGTGCGGGGAAAATGGATAAACACAAAGAGCGGGCGTTTCCGTGGCAACCGCATAATTATGACAGCCCGCCAGTGGCTGTGTGAAGTTCCCTGTGTCAGTTTCAGATGTTTCCCTCTGATGTGGCTCAGGGTCCATAGCAACCTAGCTCCACGAGGGCTAATTTTCCTGACAGCCCCTCAGAAGTCAGCCTCCCCTGTTCTGTTGCTATTTCTATCATCCAGATGCCTCCCCCCCCTGCCCCCCCAGCTCCCACATCGCCGCGTCCCTGACAGGTGCGTCTTCCCGCTGGTGGCTGTCTGCGACTGCGAGAAGCGTAGATCGACGGCGGCCATTGTGTGAAATGTCCTCCTGGCTCTGCTGCAGCCGTCGTGTGAGAGGAGCTCTTAGGGGGGCCGTTTACGCCTTGCTGTTTACGCGCCCTTCTGTGGCTATAACCTGCCAACACACCTAAAGTTGGCTTTTTATATCAGTGCTGTGTGTTCCTGCATGGGTGCCGTTATGGGAGGGAGACTTGGGATGATTCCAATGGCCCCTGAGTGACAGAGGTCATAAAAAACTTGGAACATAATTGGATTGGTCTGGGTTGGGGCGGACAAATATAATGGGGCCCAACATCTCAAGCAGCGCCCTTGTGCTTATGACCCCTTCTCCTGATGTAGAAATTCCATGCATTCATGATGTTGATCTAGTAGCAGTGATCTTTCATTGCCAGCAACCATTGAGACAAGTAACTGCAGTTGCGATAACACACATTCCTTCTCATGAATACCACATCTTTTACAATATCTTTGTAGCCTGGAACTCTAAATATGTGAGCTCACCTGTAGGGTATGAGAAATTAAACAGGATTCATATGAGAACGCCACCTGCCTGTAGTCTGGTTCTTCTGGTAGCCTATAAGGCATGACTGCCAACTCCAACACCCCGACATTCTGCAGAACCTGCCTTCGGAAGAACATGTATGAAACGGCAATTTTCTATGCACATGATGTATCTTTGGCAAACATCAGAAACGCCTTAGATGTCCACGAACACGTGTTCCTTTGTTTAAATTGGCTGCAACAGCTTCCATTATGTTGCAGTTTCATGTAAAACAATGATAGCAAAGAAAACAAAGACAGAGTCAAATGCCAGGTTCATAAAATCCAAATGACTGCCTAGGAATCCAAATAGCTATCTAGGAATTACATTTTTGCCTTATGTCAGCAATTTATGGTCTTGGTAAAAAGGAATAGGCCTCCTTCATGTCCCACATTAATATGTGTGTGAGAGCATACATCATCTAGCCAATAATTATGTTACCACCTGGAGGTCTATCTGCCTATGTTAGCAAAAGACTCACTTAAAGCCGTAGTTCCCTAGAGATGCTATTAAATAGCATCAGAAATGTCAAAAATGTTACAGTTTGTCAATGAGCTGCTTCCCCCAAGGCAGTTTGCGCCAACGCCTCGTGCCTGCATTCTGTTTTACAGGGAAATGTCTGTTTTGGGGAATGCTGCGTTGACCATGAAGCCTTGCAGGCTTTGTAAGCAGTGTGGTGTGTGTGTGTGGGGGGGGCGAGCCCACAGCAGATCTTGACGTTTAGCCACCAGGCACATCCCAAGGGCTATCCCGGAGGAAATGCAAAAATCAACCCTCATGCCACCATTACCGACTGTAAATGCTTTATTCCATCCTAGGAAGGATCCCAGGACGTGATTTACGCCTCTCTAAAACCAAACCTTATAATTGGTTGGAAGATCTCAGATATAAGCCAGTGGTTTCCAAAGTAACACGGGGTAGAACGAAGGCCCAGGGGACCCCAACTGGGGTCCAGATGGAATTGACAAACTATTATTTGTTTTATAAGTTCATGGGTTGTTTTAATGCTAAGCGACAGGACCATAAAAGATGCTTTTGGGTGTCAGAAAGATTGAATGGGCTCTGTTAACATGGTTAAGGCCATCTCCATTCATGAGTGGCTCTCTTGTGACCTTGTGAGCGACAGAAAGGATAGTGTCTGTGGTGGCTGAAGCGAGATGCAGTGGAGGCTCAGGGGGGCTTCGAGCTATCCCACAATTCCTAGCTCAGTTAAAGGCCATAAAGAAGAGTGATGATTACGTCTCCCTTAAAACCATATAACCTACATCGAAACAGCCACTGCAGCAGCATTACTGCATTTGAGGAAAATTGCAACATTCACTGGTTTCTATTTTATTTATTCGGCTGCCACGTTAGTATGTCTTCCTGGCCGGCGCCAACTTTTTATGGACTTTTAAAAGCAGAGACAGTCAGCAAGGTGACAGCTTGAAAAACGAAAACCATCCAGAGGCGAGATTAAGAATCGAAGCTTATCCGATTACATGCTATTAAGTAAATAGCTGAGCATCTGGATTATTAAAACAAACTGGGGGTTA
>JAODKK010000015.1:610659-624604 GCA_026774405.1 Petrocephalus microphthalmus | reverse complement strand
GGGGGGTGGGGGGGGGGGGGGGGCACAGGCAGCGATGAAGCCCACTTCATTCCCAGGACAGTGGCCCCACATTCCCGGCATCTCTCCGAATTCCCTACCGGTGCAAATCAACCGTGTCAAAACAAAAGCTGAGTGAGTGAGCTTCTGAGCTTATATACACACAAACTGAGCTCTTCCCACCAAGAACGATACCACAAGAAGGATGGCTAGAAGCAAAAAAATATATATATATGAGGAAAAGGAGGAGAGAAGGAAAAGAGCCGGCGATGAATAAATGCCCAGGAAGCGCAGAGGAGAACAGCACGGCTATCCATTACTCATGCCTGTATCGACTGAATTAATGAGGGCTGTGGAGCAGTCTGTGGCCCTCAGTCACCTGACACGCTGTTGCCGCACCCCTGACATGGCGCCCGGCGCTCACGGTGCATATTTAACCCCGTATTATCGCCGCCTTGATAAAGAGGGCTAATTGCTAAAGAGGTGAGCGCTGTGTCACCAGCCAAATGAACTACTGCGCTTTGATGACGCTCCGCACAGCTACGGGCGCCCGCCAGCTCATTAACCTCACCCGATTAAGGCAATTATTTAGAGCGCGATTCTCGCCGTCCTGGGAAGTGTCCGCCAAGGGGCTGGGTGGGGAGGGGGGCCGACGAGGTGCCGCCTGCTCCTGTGGGGGCGGGCGCGATGCCGACCCGCGCCGGTGATTCTGAAAACTGCCCCCCCAGAAGCGTCCGGCCTGGCAACGGTTTACCCACAATGCACCTGCAGCAATCACATTCCCAAGCCCACAAGAAGGTTCAAGAGCTTGGAAGGAATACACAAGCCTTTATATAACCCTAAACAGATCTCCTAAAGAGATGAATGGCAACCCATGCATTAGATTTATTTTTATTACACAATAATAGGTGTTTCAAATACATTATAAAAATAATTGCATAGTAGGCAGATTGCCAGACTCTTTTACATCCCACGCCAGATTTTTCTGTATGTTTTACATATTTTGCTCAGAACATTAAATGACCATGAAGAATGGAATATGACAAAATAATAATAATATAAAATTACAATATACACTACATGTTACATAATTTAGCATAAATCACATGATGTAAAAAGATATAAAACAAATGTATGCGATAAAACACGATAAATAAAGCTTATGATCAAAAAATGCAGTCATATGTTTTGTTGAGGCTCTGTGATGTGAATTTGGTGAAATGGGAATATCACCGTGTGCACCGAGTTAATTTCTGGAAATCAGACACAGGGAGCCTCTCCTTAGAAAAAAAATGCGGAAAATAACGTAAAATCAGTGGGAAACAAATTGAATTATTTCAGGTCCAGCCTAATAGAGGAAATGACTTCACGCGCAGCGCACTCATCGCGACCTTGTGTAGGTGGTAACGCTTAAGTCGCACAAGTCGGGGGAAGTCGAAAGCGATTACCTAACCTGTGGGTAATTGGGCGTCACAAGACAGGAGGAATTCCTTTTCATACATAAACCCTCCCCCACACCCATGTGTGCTATATAGATTTAGTTCTCCAAATATCTATTATTCATGTGTGAGAATACGTACTGTTGAGTGCATTTGTTTATTTAGAAGGCAGTCTGTGCTAACAGGTATGGGAAGGACATGTTTACCATGCATTAATGCACTGATTACCTGATACAGAAGTGGCGGTTTACATATGTTACCGGCACATGACCACGAAACGCGGAGGGTCCCTGAAAGGTCGCTTTCCAAACGACAGTGAAATATCATAGAAATGGCAGATTTGTATTGCTTGGCTATTTTTTATGAAGGTCACAGTGCTAAACCCACCGTAATATTTTTGTAAGTTAATTTATTCCTTAGAAAAGTTTTGCCACCGACTGCAGCTGGATCTTTCAGTATTCGACTTGAAAGATTTTTAGAAGATTTCGATCGTGAGTGTCAGTCTTATCCATCCATCCAGGAGAGGATTATGGGGAAATTAAAATAATATAATATAATATAATGTAAACTGCATATTTATCTTTCAAATACTATACAATAATGTCAGTATATTCCTGTATAAAATGTGTGATAATTATTAATATGAATTATTAGCAATGAATTAACAAATAACAGTATATTTAACACACCCTGTACTGGGAAAGTGTTTATGAGAGATGGTGGGATATATATTTATTATGAACAGTACAGCATGTGAGATAAACAAAGTACCTCCGTGCCAACATAAAGCAAAATCATTGTTTTTCTTCTGGTTAAACTGACCACTTTAATTTAAATAATGCTGATAATTACACGGATGGTAATTACACATGTGCTACGCTCCTGCTTTTGGGATAATCCCTTATGCTAACCGTATTATCCCCATCTAATTGGCGGGAATGGAGCGAGGACGGCTCGGCCATTAGCGGCACGTCCGCGGGACGGTGCCGTGAGCGGCCAGCTCTCTCCGCTCGGCCCCGCGAGCCGCGGCCCGGCCATGTATCCCAGCCCCCCTCATGAAAAATGCAACGGAGAAGAAGTCAAGCATCGCAAGCTCCCTGGCTAGCAAAACGGGAAGCGAGAGGCTACCCAGAGAAAAACACCCGCGATGGGGGTGTGCCGCGTTTATCCGTAACCCGGGCCCTTCTGCATTTTACCCGGGCAAAGAACGAGCCGTGCTTTTGCAAAATGAACAATGTGAGCGGGGGAGGAGAGGGGAGGGGGGGGCTTGATTAATATTCATGGGGGGAGGCAGCTGCGAGTGACATCTGTGTGATGTCAGCGTGTTGTCAACACACTGTTAGCGCTGCAAATGTGCAAACAGATTAACAGGCAGCTGAGCCATGCCGCAATGCATTAATGGAGTGAGAACGGTGTGGCGCGTCACTCTAGACGGGGTGAGGCTCGCCCCGCGCAACCCGCCTCTGCCATTTCCACATGCACCCCATGGTGCCCCGACAGCCCGTAGCTGGGTCTAGGCATCATCCGGCTTAGGGGCCGGGTGTGGCACACTGATGGAGCATCTGGGTTATCTGGGGGTCAGGGGGAAAATTCCGGAAGTGTCATCCTTGACGCGGATCCCACACTGGCATATGTTAGACTCTGAAAAGTGCCAGGCAGGCGACGGATGTGAAACACGGAAGGAGCGAAACCGCGTGAAAATTGCAAAACGAATGCAAAACAACACGCGAATGGCGCCGGCAGAGCCCGCATGCCCCCTCCCCGCCCGGCCTCCGCTCCGCTCCGCGTCTCCTTTTCCAGCATGTGCTGCACGGGCCTCCTTTGCTGTGCCGTGGATGATCTCCCACAGGTAAAGCGGGGAGCAGCGGGGTCACATGACTTGGCGGCCACTTGACAGGATGCATTCTGGGAGAGGCTGGGGCTTCTGCCAGGGCACCCCGAGGGGAGCTCCTCGCCGGGGCTGCTCCTCCGACGGGGGTCTGAGGCGAACAAGGAGCGCTTCAGAAGCCCACACGGGCCCCACGCCGCGCTGAGCAGAAACAGGCCGGGCCTTGGATCGGCGCACAATGGCGGCCCGTGTGGTGGACAGCCTTGGGGAGTGTGAGCGTGGGCCCGGCTGGGCGGTAAGGAGTCGCTGATTCCCACCAGCGGACGTCGGGAAAACAAAGACGTTCCGGTCACTCCCTGCTCTCTGTTTGTCCGCTTTGGACGGAGCTGCACTTTTATTCGACAGCCTTGCTGTTTGAGTTTTTCTTTTCTTTCCCTGAACCTTTGATGCTGAGCAGCATCCCTGAGGGTCCTGTGAGGCCCAGGCGCACGCTTTATTGGCCCTTTCTACAAATACGAGAACAGGTACATTGGAATGTGTTTCTTTCACCTATCCCATCATACTCTACTTTTTCAAGGCATTGACATAGATATAGGAACAAAGCACGAGCCAGGACCTTGCTGAAGGGCCTGACAGAGATGTGACTACTCAGACAAGCATGGGATTCAAACCAAAAACCTTCTGATCATAGGCACAGAGGTCTAAGCCACCAAACCACACAACACACGTGCATCTGATGGCTACATTGTGGACCGAAAGGGGGATTATAAGGCTTTGTGGCTGGTCATCGAGCCCAATCATCACTTAGGTGGGTTCACTCTGTCCCATCATCCTCAGATTACCGGCACTACAAATGTAATTATGGACACAGGGCCACAAGAGAGGATTGTTTAACTTGTCTTTTCACAGATAATGTGTCGGACACGTGATTTCATAACCAATGAGCTTCCCAGAGCCTTGACTCTTCAGCCCGGACTCAGGGGAAGTGACATTTTGCCTCACTGACTTCGGTAAAGCGTTGGGAGGTGTCGCACGTGACGCGAGCCTCTTCCAGCTCCACGGATGTTCCTTGAGCTCCGCGACGCTCTCAGGTCAAAGTTCTCCAGCTCTGGGAAATGCTGATTTTCCGGGTGAGGCAGCCGGGCCCGGCCCAAAGACCAGAGAGCACGCTGACCCGGCAACAGCGGGCCGAGACAATGGCAGCTTTGAGCTGAAAGCCCACGGAAGGCCTTTGGAGGCTCTGCACGGATGTGCTTTTTCGATGTGTCAAGAGGGATCGCGTGAGGATCTTAAAACAAATATGCACTGTACATAATAACATTAATGAGGTTGCCTCCGCTGGGCACAATCCTCCCCGTCTCCACCCGCCTCCCCAGCGTGAGAGAAATTTAATGTGGTCTAAAAAAACACAATTAGGTGCATGATGGCTTCTCTCGGCACACACTCGGTACACTGAGGCCCTAATCAGCTTGACTCCGCTCTCCTCGGCCTGCTTTGCTCGGACCACGGTCTTAATCACCTGTGCTGGGCCGCCTCGTAATGAGGGCCTCTGTTTGCTTGCCCCCCGCCCTGCGTACGAGCACCTCGGTTCCCTCCTGGAAGCCCCCGGGGGAATAGTGAGCTCTGGCTTTGACCTTGGACACGGTCTGGAAGCTGGTATCCACTGGGAGCTATTCGCTAGGTGTGGCTGCTCACTGGATGAATCTTGTACCTCTTTGTGCCAATAGGGGATTCTCAAAGCAAGTCACATATTAAGTTTTCCCAAGGATGGCTTCTCGTTGCGCCCCGAAGGATGACATCAGTTTCCCAGCAGCCCCCTGTGCATTTGAAATCACACAGTGCAGCGCCTCTGAATTTCCGAATTTGGCCCTCCGCAGATTGTCGGTCATGTGACTCGTGTATAGCTGTCATGTGACTCGTGTATAGCTGTCATGTGACTCATGTATAGCTTCCTGCTCTCGTTCTCCTGGTTCCTCAGTCCTGGACAAAGAGAGCAGCCGAGAGCAGGCCTTTTACGCTAAGACCCGTCATACCAATTCACTTGCAGAGATTAAGCAATTTCCCGCTTGGCATGACTTCATCTGTGCCCGTGCTGAAAAAGGTACCAGGGTCTAATTCCCCTGCTCAACCGCGGCAGGTGCCGAGAGAGCCGTGAAAATGCGGTCTCCTGCGTCGCCGGCAGACCCATCGCGACGAGGGCGCCGGACGCGGTGGCGTCTGCGCTGGAGATACGGGGTCGCGATTGCTCATTTTTAATTGTGAAACCTCCGTATTAAGACTCCCAGAAACAGTTCAGCCAGATGTGACACCACCAGAGAGCCAATTTGCATTTAATTTGGTGCCGCCTGAAAAATAGGTATTAAAAAAAAAAAAACGGAATCCTTTACAGCATTGAAATGCAGCGAGGAAAGAAAAAATAAGTATCGTAAGCGACTTTCCGACGTGCGGCACCGTAGATGGGGAGACATAGCTCCTCCAACAGCAATTAGACGCCGCGCTTGTAATATGCCAGAATCACTCCCACTAAGTGATTTCCTCTCTGTCAAACAACCGAAATTACTTTGAGTGATACTTTTCATTTAGTTAGCATCAAAACAGCATTCCCTTTAACATTCCATATGGGCGTCTAATACAAGGGATGCCATTAAACTGCTCCAACCAGATGTTTCCCCTGGCCCACCTATTAACAATGCAAATTTATTCATTAAACAATTTAATTGTGCCAGTGATTGACAGGCGGTACAATATTATGGAGGAATGTAATGGAGCTGGGCTAATAATATGTTAGTCATATTAACTCCCTGTGTAAGCAATATCCTTGCTAGCATTTATATGGATTAACCCCTTATAATTCCTGATGTGCAGCCTGGAACACCGGCACCCCACCCAGCACTGGAAGTACAAAACGCAGCTTAATTACATATGGGCAGTAATCGCCTGGTTTGGAGCGACGTGAAGGCTGGGCCTGTGTGCAGAATCGCAGGGCCGTAATGGGGATTCGATGAGGGGTGACCCACTACACTCTTAATTGGCAACCTGACCCGACTCTCACCCGGAGCGGCGCACAGTCCGAGCGGAAAGCAGTCGGAATCATACGGGCAGCGTTTCGAATTCCGTCGCCGGTGGTGGCTGAAGAAACTTGGATGATACAAACTCTGTCATGTTTCCCCAAGTAAACTGGGGACTGAGCTGGGAGGATGTCTGAGAACTGCACATATGCGTAGCTGGCACCTCCACAGTTATGGGTTTGATTCCTTCACCCGGCTCTCTGTATTTGTACAGTTTGCTTGTTCTTCTGTTCATTTGAGTTTCCTCCAGGTACTTTGCTGTCCTCCCTCAGCAGAAAATGTGTTTGTGCCCTTTAATGGACTAGCAACCCACCCAGGGTCTCCCCTATCATGGGTTCAGCACGACCCTGCATTTGGTAAGTGGGTGAATGGTTGAATAGTTCAATAATGTACACAGCTTTTACTGACACTGGGCAGACATGAATCACTGGTATGGCAGTGGGTTTCGAACAGTGATTTATGGGAATGTGAGCCGCACCAAAACTAACTTGTCATTCGCACAAGCTGTCTCTGTACCAGCTCCTTGCCAGCTCTTTGGTTCCCTTCACTAACATAGCTTAAATACCAGCGTGCGAAGTCCAAGGTAATCGTTACTAATTTTAAAAGCCTGGGTAGTTAGAGTTATGGCCTGGGAAATATTTTTGTAATCTCAGAGAGATACAAAGTACTTGTGTTTTACAATTAAGGTTCACAGTGGATTCTTTTTGCAGTAAAAATATCAAAAGAACTCAAATTAACAAATTGGAAAAGCCAGGATGAGGATCAATGAATGTAACTGTTCCTGTCAAGCCTCCACAGCAAAAGTATTATTTAAAGATCAAGGCCAGTCATTAATCTTTCAGAAGAACCACATTTTCCATCCTTCATGCACCTCATCTTATTAATAGAGTTTTGACAGG
Organism: Petrocephalus microphthalmus; assembly: GCA_026774405.1. Classification (NCBI taxonomy): domain Eukaryota; kingdom Metazoa; phylum Chordata; class Actinopteri; order Osteoglossiformes; family Mormyridae; genus Petrocephalus; species Petrocephalus microphthalmus. Next base: position 617,373 of record JAODKK010000015.1, on the reverse strand, counting down.
CAGTCCCCAGACACCTAACCCTCTGTCTAAGGACCCCCATTACCTCCTGCTTCAGGATGTTGTTTTAGCCTCTTAAACGTTCTGCAGATTTTTTGTTATGCCACCCTCTGTGTGAAAAATGTGCGGGTTAGGGAAACTGCAACTGTATAATACAGGAAGTATAAAGTTTCTGACTTCACAGCTGACCTCTCTTGGGCCCGTGGTGACCGCCCGGGTGCCTGCTGAGAACTCGCGGCATAATTCACTCTCGGCGTCCTGGCCATTGAAAGTGGCAGGCCCGGACAGAAGTGCCGCGCAGCTAAGATTCAGGAAAACTGAAATCGGGCCAGAACAGCCGGGGCACAGGGGATGGGGGTTCCGGCATGCGTGCGTTTGCGTGTGTTAAATTAAGTGAACGTGAAAGAGCTGTTGAGGAGTTGCGATGGCTTCCACAAGTCAGACGCGCACCGGGTTGCACAGCATGGACGGCCCACATGTCTTATTGCTGTCTGAGGGGGGTGACACTTGCGTCTTTAAGGTAGCATAGGTTCCAGCCACCTCTTATCCACGTGCTGCTCTGAGAAAGTTGCTCGCGGGTCACACAGGAGTCTCAGCTGGTTTTAAAATGAACTTCCCCATTTCCAGGATTGTTGAGGGAGTCATCTGTCCAACAATTCGTCTGTTAGGTATCTGGCTGCGAACTTGGGTTCATTTTTTTATTTTTTGTGGTATGCATGTCAAATTTGAAATGCTGACCAGGACATTCCCAGCGATGCAGAGAGAGCTGTGGTTTTGAGGCAGGTCCGGCTGATTGGCGCATCCTACCGCTGACTAGTAACAGGGGCTTCACTTGTGCAATCGATGCCCTGCAGCATTATTATATATGTCAATCAAAATAATAGTTGTACTCAAAACAAGCCCCTCATCTCCTACCAGGGACCCCCTGCTAGATCTCGGCAGACCGGCTAGTCCATAGGCCTGAAGCATCATCACCTGGCTATGTGCTATAGACCTGCAGCCTTAAGGCAAGATATCCATTCTGACCCTAATCACAGCTCTGCCGGGTCCCCCGCCCCCCAGCCCCAACCACCCATGAATAGGCAGGCCGCGTCTGTGACTCTGCGGGGGTCAGGAGCTGGCTTTGTTTTTCTGGGGGCCATCTCATGAAGGAGACCCAAGGTACGTTTTTTTTTTTGGGTTGGGGGATGTGGAGAACTGGATCTGAACCCTTTCAGACTTTAGAGACCCATCTTACCAGCAGGCTCTTCAACACACACGCACACACACACACACACACACACACACATACACACACAAACACTTTGGAGCTGCTGCAGGACCTCATGGAGTCTAGCTGTTCCCTAAAGCAGGGTTAACGTTCTGCAAGGCATGTACTGGAAAGCCCCCTCGCCAATGATCTGTAGCAGTTCATAGATTTTTATTGACCCCTCTCCCTGGCCCTCCTGACGGCAGATCCCCAGCTGCACTGAGCCCCCCCCCCACCCCCACGCACACACCCTCCCATCGCAGGAAGTCCCGTGGGAGGGTAACCGACAGGAGGGGAGGCGTGGATCCGCATGACTTTGACTTCAGGAGTAAGTAATGGCAGGTCCAGCCCGTGATTTAAAACCAAGACGACCGTCTCCGGGGCTGCGCAGTTTTCCACTCACACCGCGAGCCGCATCCCTGACCATGTGACTCAGGTGGAACGCGTCGGAGGGGGTGGGGGTACAGTAAAACGTTGACGTGTTCTCCACCCAGGCAAGAGCTGCTCTGTAAAATACGGTAGCACTCGTTCGACCACGGTCCGAATTGGCAGAGTCACGCCGGAATGCCGTCGGGTTATTTACGAGCGGGCTGAAGCTCGCGGCTGTCGACGGACCCTCTCTGGTAGCGCATAAGCTACGGCGGGTGTGTTTGGGAGCGATCCCCCACGCGGAGACTGCCGTCCTGGGCATTCTCCCGCGGTGGACGCCAGGAACAAAAACCTAATTCCATCTCCATATGGAGGCCTCCTTTTGTCAGGGAATTCGACTGTCCGTTCCGACGATAAACACGACTCCCGCGGCGAGTCCGAGCCGCACACGCAGAAGCATCTAAGCCCGGAACGCGCCGGGCTGCCAAAAACCTGGACGTGGTTCATGGCTGGCGTTTCGAACCACATAGTCCTTTCTCATTGCACCGAAATCGGCAGGAATTACCGGCATGTTCATTTGCGTTCACTTAACGGGGCCCGAGATCCTGTATTTATGATCTCTATAATCATGTCAAATTTACTGTCAAATTAAACTGGGCAGCTTTCACATACAATATAGAAAACGACGGTTTATACCTCCTAAAGCATCCTTATGTCGCCCTTCTGGTTGAATTGACCAGATGACGCTGAACAGAACACTGTACACCAAGGATTTCCTCACCCTACATGAACACCTGGGCGCATACCAGCCTTCTGGAAGAAATAGTCAATAAATAATATTATGCTTCCTGTGCAGGCCACACCCCCAAACCTCTTATTGGCAAATTTTACCATTTCACATGTCTCATGCAGTAACACCTGGGCACAGACCAGGCTTCTCGATCAAATATTATCAACTAATAATATTATACTTCCTGTGCAGGCCACACCCCCAAACTTCTTATTGGCAGCTGTGCCCAACCCGCACGCACACCTCCAACACCAATTGTCACTTCTTCGTTTCCCAGAAATTCGACACCTGTCGAGTCTGAGCGTACTCCAATTTGAGCGGCGTGGCCAGAAAAGTCAACGGACTCCTCCACGTCCTACTGAGGGCCTGTTTTGTGCTTCCGGTGCTGAACACTCACGGTCCCTCTAGACACAAGACTGGTTTATTCCAGTGCTCTGCCCCTCTCCCTCTCTCTCTCTCTCGCTCATCCTCTTTCCTTCAAGGCATTCTGGAGAGGATCCACCAGCTCTGTATGCATGCTAATGCGCAGAGCAGCGCTCTTGGCACTGGGATTAATAAAAAGCCCCTCGTAAGCACACACGCGCGTGCACACAAACACATGCGCCCCACACATTTCAATATTTATCTGTGTACCGTACCAACTCCATTCCTCAGTCTTTGGATCTGTGTTGCTGCTGACATTCAAATCTCCCCTCTCCATCTTTTTAAAAAAAATTTTTTCAGGATCAGCAATGCTAATGTTTGCCCTTAACTGTACCCAAAATATAAGCTCTTGGCCCTGGATTTTTCCGACAAGTCAATCACCAAAGCGGCAAAGTCAGTTCCTTGCCTCGAGCCTCTATTACAGCATTACGGAGCGGAGTCTTCAGGAGGAGAGGATGGAGGATGAGGGTCACGAATTAGGCGCCGAGGTGTCCACAGAGGTCCGCGAGCCTCGTTCTGCGTTCTGATATGAGGGTAAATTAATTCGTGGCGAGTGCGCTTTGAGGCCGACCTCGCGGGGGCGGGGAGGCGGGCGTCGGCTCGGCGGGAGCGTGGCCAGCTCGTGTTTGCGTTTCCGACGGCCCCCATTGCTTAGCACCCGCCTCACACCTGTATCCCCCAGAGACGGCGGAACCTGGAAACGGCGCGGTAATCACAGGGAAGGTTCTGTGTCAATTAACAGCTGGGCCGAGCGGAAGGACCTGGCGGTGTCCTTCCCCCCTAATTGGCAACGGGGAGAGGAGCTATCTGCTGTCAACACAACTTGAAAGCTGGAACATCAAATAAAAAAAATCGGATGTGGGGGGGGGGGGTTCCAGCATTCACTGAAAATTGTGGTTCACCTAACCCCCGCCGTCCCGTCATTACGGTCAGGAATAAAAAAGAATAAATAAACTAATAAAAAGAAAAAAATAAATAAATAACGCTTTCCCACATTATGGAAGACTGGCTCAGCTGCACGGCACGTAGGTTCAATTAAAATGACCCAGCTTTCCGGGGGAGGGGCGTGTGGGCACCGGCCATATGCAGTTGCTGACTGGGGGGCGGGGGGCAGCATCTGACCGCGCCAACAAGCCAGAGAGCCTTTCCCTTACTCGGCACAATTTGCCCGAGGCTGGGACGGGGCTGGATGGGGAACAGATATTCGACCACGTATCAACAACGCATTTATGTAGTACGTACAAAACTTTAAGTATACGCAATAAAATGATGAGTTTGAGATACTTCTTTATGAGTCAGGGAGGTAATATAGTGGCAATAAGAAAAAGTTCTATATACAAGAAAACTGGGACCCAAAAGTACTTAATGAGCTATTCGGGTGACGAGGAGGAAGCTGGGCCGAGGCGTGTGCACACCTGGGGGGTGGGGGGGGGGCGTGACTCTGACAGGAAGTGGGCGCCCAGCGACGCGCCACGAGGGGTTTGTATGCATCTCCGCCCAGACCTGCCTGACAGACTGGAGACGGACCATTAACCCAAACCGGAGCCTCCTGTTCAGCTTCTGACTCCGAACACTTGGGTCTCCTCCAGGAGCGAAGGGAGGGACCTGCTCCCCGGTCCTTGGCCTCCCCCATGTGCTTTTCTGGTCATTTGTGTCTTTCATTCCTGCGCTCCAGAAATGCCTTCCTTCCCTGTATGTTTCTGACTCGAAAAGCCGATTCCCGGCTTGTAATTGCGGTTGTCAAACAAGTGGATCTGGAAACCGCGTATAACAGCTGGAGGTGGTTTTTTCCGAAGGTGGGTTTATTTTTCCTGAAGAGCCCTCCTTTTCCCTGGCTAACGGCTAATGCCGATTAGAAGGAGGATTCATCAACGCCGCCGTGGGCTTTTTCAAGTGGCGTCTCACGCTGTCATTTTAATCTCGTCTCTGGCCCACATGACGGCTGCTGACCCCCGAGCGCTGCGGCAATTTGAGGAGAAATTCCCTCTCCGCCTGAGTGGTCAGGGAAAACCGGGGGAAGGATCCTGGAACGATGGTGCAGACATCCAATATCCAGGCTCCCCGGGGAGAGGTGGGAGGGGAGGAATGCAAGCGGCGGGGGAAAACCGGCCTCTTCCAGCCTGGACTCAAACCATGTGGAAAAAACGGCCCCGTGGGCTCCGGAGGACGAGAGCTGCACTCCGACTCTGTGAGTGATTAGTGTGGGCTTGCCAGCGGCACCGCCGGTCAGGCATATGTGTCGAGGGCAGAGAGCGGCCCTCGGGCAGTGCGCTGTCGGTTTGGGACGCGGACTTTCCCCAATCTCCTGAGGGATGGAGGAAAATTGGAGAAAGGCCGTGGGGGCAACACAGCCTGAGGGTTAGATGGATAATCCATAGCTTGGCTCAAACCTGAGCCCCCTTGTGGTTGGCTGGGTGCTTGCAGCTTGCAGAGCCAGCAGACGTGCTTCCCTAACAGTTGCAGTGAGTCTGGTTCCCGTCCACACATTTCTGCTGCGTTTGGCCTGGTCATTTATTGGGACAATGATCGGCCCAGTCTGCTTGTTTACTAAAACATGAAATTAGGTCATCAAGTAACTTCTATGCCCACTCCTGCTCTTAATGGCAGGCTTATGTACTGCACTATGTTTACTCTACTGATTGTCTTCATCTGTTACCACAAACCATGAAATCACTATTTAACAAAGAAATTATGAGTGGGAGGATCTTATGTGAAGAAACAGCCTGAGAGTTCTAAACCCTTTCTGCACCGTGCAGGAGGCCCAGGGTTCAACTCCCTCAGAAGAACTTCTGGAACAATCAAGGCAGGACTGATGAACTTCATCTGTAGCATTTTATGTAGATATTGAATGTCACATGAACTGCTATGTTTGCATGGTTTGCCTTGGGAATACTTGTATGTCCCATCCATCCATCCATCCATCAATCCTTCCATCTTCCAACTGGCTATCCAGCATAAGGTCGGCATGAGTCTGGATCCAGTCCCAGGCAGCACAGGGCACGAGGCAGAAGACTGGACAGCATGCCAGTCCATCTGAGGGCACACACAGCCACACACATTCTCACACCATGGGCAATTTGGAGACGCCAATTCACCTAAGGGCATGTTTTTGGGCTGTGGGAGGAAGACTGGGCGCCCAGCGGTAGCAGGCAAACTCCACACACATTTAAAAACATGGGAATGACTTTTGACTTTTTGACTTTGACTCGGACTTACTCTATATATCTGAGTGTCCAAGCCTTAATATTACAGGCTAGATCTCTTTGCAAACATATTTTTCATCTGTTAAGGTTATGTTTATGTTTTCGTTTATTGTTAAAGTATTTCAAAATGTGGTGCTGGATATATGACAACCCCACAGCAGACATGAAAACATGACAAGCTCTTTTAAAGAGAGCTGAATTTTGATGCCTTCTATATAGGTCTAATGATTATAAGTTTTGCTGAGATTATTTTAGGGTGAAGCACAACATGTTAATTTTTTAATTTCATCCATCTTCCATGATCACTTATCCAGTAGTGTGTCATGGTTGTCCAGGGGTGTGTCCCGAGAAACACAGGGTATAAGGGAGGGGACATCCTGGGGAGGCCAGGCCAACACAGGGTGCCCACTCACACTGAGCAATTTAACTAACTGCACATGGACTGTGGGAGGAAATGGGGAGAACACAGGAAGAATATAGGGAGAACACGTGGAACACAGGCTGGACACAGGCTGACACAGAGAGAATACAATGGGAATGCGCTAAGAACACAGGGAGGACACAGGAAGATGAACAGGAAGAATGCAAAGTGAACACAAAGAAAACACAGGGAGAACACTGTGACAATACACAGGCATAATACAGTGAAAAATACAGGGAGAACACTGTGACAATACACAGGC
>JAODKK010000015.1:594345-606350 GCA_026774405.1 Petrocephalus microphthalmus | reverse complement strand
AACATAATTTAACGTTAAAGACTATGCTGCGGCATAATAATTCAACCATCATCAACATTTAGCTACAGCACGTTATTTTGCTAACCCCATAAATGTATTTGTTTTGTCATTCTGCAGCTGCTGTAAATAGATGCCAGCAGCCCCAGAACAGAGTTAACAAGAGATAAAAATACCTCTGAGGAAGGGTTTCGAAGCTTGTCTGAAAGCAAAAACCATTTTAGCCTGGTTTAAAGAGATTCACATATGGCTTTAAATGTTATATTTATGTCTGTAAAACAAGGCTGCATGTCAGAAAGGAACAAAAAAAGTGTGATCTCTGATGCTCCATTCATAATGTAAAAAGAGTTTATTAAAGCTTTGAAACAGAATCCCGTTTACAGGAAATGGTTCTTTAAAAAAAAAAAAAAAATCCAACTGCTCTCTTTGATGCCCGTCTGCATGAGGTTGTAGAAACATCTTTTGAAAACCTCGACGGCACCGTCGGCTTTCTCTACAAACCTGACATACGTTTTTAAACGGCCAAAAATAATTAATCTCACCCGGGAGATTTGCTCATATGAGAGAATTAAGTTACTGTTTTGGAAGGGAAAAAAAGAAAATGGAGAGAGAATGTGCTCAGCCTCTCTGGGTGACGGGAACGCGTCGGCTTGTTATAGTAATACTGGTGGAAAGACGGAATGGAGAGCCGGTGCGGAGGAAACGGTCATATCTTTGCTTTTTTGCCTGCACCTGTTCTTCCCATCATCCCAATGTTGTGTCTTTTTTTTTTTCTTGCTTTCTCAAGCCAAATCATGGGGATACTTCAAATAAATAATCCTAATGGCAATATCATCCAGCGGGCCTATTACTTTATCAGCCCGATGTCGTCTTATCCGGCTGATATATGACCCCTCGTTTGGTGAACGGCATTCTGGGTGGGCGAGTGAGGAACCGTATGGTTGTTTTAATCCAGCTCCATTCTTTTTTTTTTTTCGCGATTGAACCCTAAGGTGTGGGGAAAACAAAATCTGAATCATCTCCCTGGCAGAGAAAAATGCCAATTAGAATTATGGGTAAGGTGCAGTTCTAGCCAATCAGATAGCAAGTTTAAGTAACATATACTGACACGGCGATAACCAATCCAAAACCCTTGTCAAAATATATTTTTCAGTACAAGACATCATAAAAATGATATATATAGGGGAGAGTGGTGCCCGCGATGAACGGCGTCTGAGATCAGGCCCTGCAGATAAACTGGCCACGTCACAGTGTGCGCGGCCGGTGCAGATGTCACAGCGGCACTCCGAGCAGGCGGGGGAAGCTCGCGGTAATGTAACGCCACTGCCTTTACGCGGTGGCAGCGGAGAGGCCGGCCCCGGGGCCTCCTGGGCTCCGTAAGCCGGTGGCAGTCCACTCCATCACCTGCCTCCGCCCTGAACTCTGGCTGAACCCCAGGCCGGCACCAGCCGTTGGGTTTTTATTCCTTGGCATCTGGCTCTCTCCCGTAAGAGACATAAGGTAAGGCGCCCCCTTTGTCTCCCCTCTGCCCGGCATCTGCCACGCCATCTTTGCCGTTTTTAATAAGGCCCGCTAGTGGCCCCCCTCCCCTCCCCTCCCCTCCCGGCGTGCCCCGCGTGGCCGCAGAGAACGAGCGGGTTGGAAAACGGAGGCGGCAGTGGGGGGGGGGGGAATGCGCAGAGGTGAGAATTCGGCAGAGGGCTGGAAAACAAGACTTGCCCGCCTTATCCCGTCCTTCCACGGCTCTCCTGTCTTTCTGCACTGCCCCACATCTTTCTCTCACTCAGCCTCTTCCTCTCTCTCTCTCTCTCTCTCCCCTCTCCTTCACAAACACGCCTGCTACCCTGCCCTTTCCTCTTCAAACTAATTACCTCGGCTACCTTGTACCCACAACCCCTGGGGATGCCAACAACTGTCAGACCAGTATTATTTTTGAAATTTAAACAATCATCTTACGTGTGCTGCCGCTAAGATCCTGGCCTTTTCTGTGGCTTCGACCTTCAGTAATTAATACCCCAGGGCCCATTATTGGCAAAGCCTTTATCCTTTGGGCCAAGAAGCCTCTAACCCGCTAATTACGGGCAAGCAGCTAATCTTCCAGCCCATGTGATTGACAGGTACACCTATTCTACTAATTGCCTGTTGCAGACAACACCTGGTGAACTGAACTGTCGGGGGAACCCGGATAGTACCGAAAACTCCTATGGGTCTTCCTGGCGGCTAGGCAAGTTTTTGTGCGAGTGTGTGTGTGTGTGTCTGTGTGTGTGTGTTTGTATGCACTTAAAGCTGATGAAGAATAAAGGACAGAGAGCTGAGCTTCAGGCCTTCTGAGCATAGACTGTCATGGAGAAACACTCCATTTTATTTTATTTAGGAATAATTCCATTAAAAATAGCAGAAAACTATATATTTAACACCCACCTCCGTCTCTATCTACTTGGTTTGAAAAGCAATAATATGATCTCCAGGCTTAGGATTTGAATAAAATGCTGTTTGGTTTTTGGGTCATATATGTGATACTCAAAATAAAATGTAAAAAACTTTGGTGGTAAAAGAGGGTCTGGGGTGGCAGAGGGGCTAGCAGTGTTGCCTCACACCTCTGGGACCAGGGTTTGAGTCTTTGCCATGGATCCATGTGTGTGGAGTTTGCATGCTCTTCCAGTGTCACTGTGAGGTTTCCTCTGGATTCCCCCCCACAGTCCAAAAACATGCTGATGATTGGAGTTACCGAATTGTCCGTAGGTGTGTGAGTGTTCTCTCTGATGGCTTCCCACCCCTTCCTGTGCCCATAGGCTCAGGATCTCCCGTGACCCTGAATAGGACAAGTGGTTACAGAAGGTGGGTGGTAATAGAGGGTTGTCTAAATAGTGTAATTATTAAATGTAAGTTGTAGGACTGAGCATGATGTCTCCAGCAGCAAATAAACTGCCCTTTGAATGACTGAAAGGCTTTAAGTCTCATTTAAAATGCCCTGTAAATTTATTTAATCTATAATCCTGGTAGCACCTGCAGAAATACAAATGCAAATTTGTTTAACTTATCTTCAGTTTAGGTTTAGAACTTTGTGTCAGTGCAAAGAATTATGGGAAAACCATATACTGCTCCCCAGGTACACAGACATGATGCTTGTGATAACAAACCCTGCTAAGAATGAAACAGAAAATCAGAGTTTACAACATAAAAAATTTATACCAAATCTAAAAAATGAAAATGCAAAAAGAATATTCACTAGAAAACATCAGTACACCAATAAAGCATTCATACATACATCTTCCATAAGTGTCTATCCAGTACAGGCCAGTAAAGCGTGAATGAAGAGGAAAAACAGGTGCGTGTGAATGGAGAAAGGGGGACATGACGAGAAAAGGGAGACAGCAGGATTAGGGTGTATAGGAGAAGCAACATCATGGACAGAGACACTGACAGAGAGGATAAGGTAAAGAACTTAGAGACAGCAGGACATGGACATAGAGGATACAGAGCAGGAGCTGGAGAGACAGGAGGACATGGATAGAGAGGAGAGACAGGAGGAGACAGACGTTAATGTGCAGGAGAGACAGCAGGACATGGACAGAATGGATGCAGAGGAGCTCATGGAGAGACAGGAGGATATGGATAGAGAGGAAAGACAGGAGGACGAAAACAATATACAGGACAGGCAGGAGGACAAAAACAATGTACAGGAGAGACAGGAGGACATGGATAGAGAGGAGAGACAGGAGGACATAGATGGAGAAAAGAGACAAGAGGATACTGATATTAATGTACAAGCGAGACAACAAACATGGACTGACAGAATGAATAGGGGAACATGGATGGAGAGACAGGAGGACAAAAGGAGAGAAGATGTAGGAGGACAAAGATGGAGGGGAGACAATGGAGGACATGGATGGAGAGAGCCTTTTGTGACGCCTTGCAGGGGAAGTGAGTGCAGTACTGTGCGGTGGAGGACGGCAGGAGCGCAGCCTGGGGGCATGGTGACGCCTCGCCAGCTGAGGAAGAGAACACACATCCCCCACTCCTGGGGGGGGGCACTCAGCATCCCCCCCAACCCCCAGCTTCCACCTTAGAGGGGCTGGCTGCTGGTATGAGGAAGATACAGACAACGGATGGCAGTAAATAACACTGCAATATAATTGGCGTTCCCGGCCATCCCCCAAACGCACTACCATACACCGTGCCACGTGAGAGAGACTGCTTTATTTAAAACACAGCGTATACCACCCCAACTCTGCTAAATCAGCCACAGGGACGGAACGACGGGAAGAGGTTTGGATGTGTACCTCTTTGAAGATCAGTTTGGAAAGTGATTAAATTATTCAATGGCATGTGAGACATTCGCTGTGCAGTTTGTCAGGGAAGAAGCAATTGATCTCACACATAAGTTGTAATTTCAAGTTAACAGACGTGATAATTAAGATACGACCTTTTTTTTTGCTGATGCATTTCTCTGAGACTTATCCCAGGAAAGTGTAAAGATCTAGAAATGTAAACTCTTAAAGGAAAACTACCACATTCCCAGCATCCTATTCTGCCACTTCGATCACCCTTGGTGTGCATCCGGACACTGGGGAATCTTCCAAAGCTCACTGGTCCACTAGGAGCCTGGATGAGGGCCCAGCGGAGAGCAGGATCTAGGGCTAGCCGGCTTTTAAGGGATGCGAACGTCCAGCCATCGTTTGTGAACAGGAAGGGGCACCGGGGAGGGAAGTCAGGTTCCCATGGGAAGCTGGGGACCAGCGAAGCAGTGGACAAACATCCCGAAACACTTAAGACACTTTGGAAAAAAAAATGTTCTGGGCAGCAGCCAGGATTAAAAACAGCTTGTTTACAGTGAGGTCGTAATGGACGTTTGCGGCGGGGAGACGATTCCAGTTTAAAACAACTGTGAGGCTTCTGCATATCCCCCAGTCACGCTCTCACGGTGCCACGTTAACCCTCGATGCCACGTGACGGAGCTCCCAGGACCGAGCCGGCGAGGCCCGATGGAGAGCGGGTCGTTTGGCTCGCCTCGGCTTTCTGACACCCTTTAATGCAGCTTTAACTGGAGCCCGAGGCGTGTGCGCAGAAGGCCTCCGGAGGCCCTGCACCACCCGGGCGTACCGTGCCCAACACCTCATTTATCAACATTGTTCAGGAAAAATGATTTATCTCCTCGTTATGTATGCACAGATGTCTGCAGCTTGAGGACGTGGCCAGGAGTTGCCATCGGGGCTGGGCTCTGGTGGAGGAACGCCTGGGCCTAGGGGTCACAGAGGGGTAAGAGTCAACATGTCAGACTTGCCAAGGGGGGAAGTGGGCGGGGTGGGGGTAGAGGGGGCAGATTTCCTCTTCTTCTGCAGGTGTGTTAGAACTCTGAGAAAGAGATCCCACGGGTCGCATTTTCACGACCCATTTCCACTCGGTCCTGTCACTTCTTGTGTCATGCTGGGAGGGCCCCCTGTCGGGGAGGACGTGCGGAGGAGGCACGCTGGGAGAGCAGTAACGCACCCAATGGCGCGGAACGGGAGGCCAGGGAGAAGCACGGGGGCCACCGTATCGTGACATCTGTGAGCGATCAAGGCCCCGCAGAGCCGCGCCCGGCGTTTCGTATCACGGAGCGCCACATGAACCCAAGAAGTGCACTTCACCTGGTGGCCCCTGCTCGCTGGGGTCGTTTGAATTGTCGCTGCGACCGGCTCTCTGGACGTCTCAAATTGCAGGCTTTGCTAAGAAAACGCCATTGACGACCAATTTGTTCCCCCAAAGTTATCTAAACTCATTTTTTTTTAATCTGGTTCTCAAGGTTAGAACCAAAGATTTAGTGACTGATGGAAAGACCAGAAATTTTTCTCACGATTGATACTTCTGAAATGGGGTCCTTGAAGTAAGATGTTTCCTGGAATACAGCACTGCAGACTGCAGGCACACAACACACAAAGGGACACAAAATGCAAACCAATATCCACCACCAAACAAATTATTCTACCACCAGAGTGGTGGAATAAACTCAAACACATATATTTTTAAACTAGTTTCTGAAATTGCAGTGTCTACCTGGATTCAGCCTTTACTGTTTGATTGCACAGTGATAATGACAGAGCTGTCAAATCCATATTCATGCAGGAAACTAGACTCCGGGGCTACTGACAGGCCAAAGGGCATACTGGCATAGCCAAATATGCAAAGTGTGTTTCAGAGTAGTTTTACATGGAGATTCTACATAACCTGAAGCAAAAGCGTAAAGGAACCTGGGACTAATGGTCATCAGACAATGCCGCTATCTCTGCTCCTCCACTCGACATCCTCAAAGTTGGCGGCAGCGTCGTCCCAGCAGGCCAGTGGGAATCACTGGAGGAGGCAGTGTGAGGAAATGTCAGAGCGGCGCAACGGGGGTGGCGCTTGGCGGCGGCCAGAGATCTCGCAGATGAAATACAAACGAAGAGGCATACTGCCTGGCCAATGTGGGCCTTTAGCAAACATAGCCATGGGGTGCTGTGGGGCACTGAGCCGCAAAGCAAATACGGTATGGTCCGGGTTTCCGAAAAAATTATGTACCATTATGGAGAATATGGCAGTACGGAGAGGTACGTGGCAAGTGTGGACAGCGAAAATCTCAGTGACCTCATTACTCCAGATCTGCTCCAGAGAAGTCCTGCACCATCCAACCCAAAAGCATGAGACACAAGCTCCTATTAATTCCTTTACCACACTGTTTAAGTCTGGTGCTGCATTCCTCTCCGTCTTTAAAGTGTTTTGAGTCTCTGCTGCCACCTTGGTTGTGCTCTGATTTTGTGCTCCAACCAGTCCCAGTGGAGTTCTGTCACATTGAGGAAGTAATTCTCTGCCATCCCCTGCATCGTCCCCAAGTTATTACCATCATGATGTCTTATAATTACCACTTTTTCGAAGAAGTCAAAAAGATACCCCACCAGGCCTGCCAATGCGTAATTCCAGAGCATCATACTTCAACCAAACCCCGTGATGTACGACTCCCTCAGACCTAGGCCCTGTCCTGCCCTCCTGCCCTGCCCCCCTCTGAGCCCTGGGAAACTTGTTGTCTCCCTCAGATAGTGGGCTTGTACCCCGGCACTGGTGGGACAGAGCACAAGGGTATCCAAGGTTCAACACCAGCAAGTTGCACTATGTCAGTTACTTGCACCATTGAAAGCATACCGAAAATCTCGAAAGCGCAAGAACCCGGGAAGTCAAAGGAACCTCATATTTATATTTCCAGAAAGGGGGCAGCGTTGGTCCTCCTCACCTTTATTCCACATGTAGTGACACAGAGCAAGACTTAATGCACCTAGGAAGACAATGATTATCACCTCGGTAATCCTGCAGCTCATTAGCTACCGCTTGCAATAATTAAGTTGGAGAGGAGCTTTGGAGAGTGGCGGTCCTGGGAGACAGCTCCTTGCTAATGCACACATTAACAGTAAAGGCGTTGCAGGACTAAAGAGACTCCTCCTTGATATATGTCCTCTTTGAGGGTTTGGGGAATGGATGTTTGTCCTCGCCTCACTTGTTGGAAGTGATTATACAGCTTTATTGATTAGCTGTGTGTTGTGGGGGTGAGGTTAAATAGTGGAGAGGTTGTTTGTTTAATTGAACTTTATTCCGCCAAAGGGGAATTAGTCACCGGGAAGTGCATTTTAAATGCTCCCTCACGTGCGCTGGGTTTCTGTTGCTGGATGAGTGCACCTGGCTCCCCGGTATGCATCCTCGGTCTGACATACTCAGCTCTGGGGGCTGGCAGGTGCGGGGTGGCTGGAGGCCCTGGAGGAATGTCGCTCTGATTTCAAGGATGGATACCATCGTCCTGGGGAATGTTCAAGGATCGACTATCCACGAGTTTGTGCACAGCTCCATGGGATACCACCGGTTGTTGGTGGAAATTCGGGATTGATCTTATGTTTAAGTAAGAACAACAAGAAACAGCTACTGCATTGGTACCACTTTCCTGCCTGAAAAATCTAACCACCCCACCCCAGCACTGCTGACCTGAACCACACAAACACTCCCTCCAAAACATAACTTAGTCATGAAAACTGCAGTTTCATGATTGGCCACCTCACATGTTTTTTGGCTGGCTCCTCCAGAAGGTCCACCCTGCTCTTCCAGAGGCCCATAATCTTCGTACCGGTCCCTATAGCAGAGAAACTTCCGGTGCTGGACCGAAGAGCCTCGGCTAGGTCCGGAAAGTTCTGCGCAGGGCAGATTGTCAGAACGGATTTGCTGCAGTGTCCACTTCCTTGGATGACAGAGGGCTGCGAGAAGCCTGGCAAAGGAGAATGTCCTTTACTTCTGTGTTCTCTTCTCCCAGCTGGACTGGATTTGCATTCGGTTCCAAGCCTGTTGCGACCGCAGCAAAGCTCTTTGGCTCCTTATGAACTTCTTACTAACATTCTTTTAAAAACATTTAAAGTCATTTGAGAAAGTAATTCCAGGTGAATCCAATAATGAAACATCCCGCACAAATTAAACCTGGTCTCAATTTACGTGAAGTTTCTAAGGATTCTTTTAGCCACCACTGGCCAGGCTCTTCTCATTTTCTTTGAGAAACAGGACAACTCTAGTCTTTTTCATTATTTAATAGCGACATGTAGTCATGATTTATTTAAGCGACAAACCTCAGTTTTTGTTTTTTTTCCCCATTCAACAAATTAGTGTCATATTATTTCACAAGCTATTCTGCTTTTGATAAATTACTAAAGCAGGCAGTAAAAAATAGATCAAAACCACTGACGTTTTGAAGAGGAGGGTGCAGAAATTCTTACTCCGTGTCCAGCGGGATCAGAGAGCACAGCCTATTATTTGAGCGCCACAGCTAATTGCAGCAGATGAAGGCATTGAAGGACGATCTCGGCGGCTCGTTCTCACCCAGCCACCATCACCATCACCAAACTAGGACCAGTCACTTTTGAAGCAAAACTATGTATGAAATCTGCCCCGAAACTTGCTTCATTCTGCGACTCATGTCTTTGCAAGGAAACGTAAGAAGGGCACTTTGTATAATATGTCTTCACGCGTTCTATGTATATTTACTGTCATGACATACAAGGGACTGTGACTGTGGAAGTGAGAGACTGGTTGCGTTTTGGAATCCAGACTTGGTGGTTTTGATGAGGGCTCTTGACGCTTTGGACTTTTAAATAGCTGGTGTGTGACAGTTGAGTAGAAACCACAAGCACTTGTCCATCCAGTTTCCGACTTGTCCAGTTCAGGGTGAGTGTGGAGCCTATTCCATGCTGCAACAGGAAGCAAGGTGAGGGACACAGCAGTCCATCAGAGAGACACACAAGGAACCACACAGAACACACCACACACACAGAAGTTCCAACCCTGGAGGTGAGGCTCCAGCACAACCACACACTCAAACACTGTGCTGTCTGCTATCAATTCTTTTGGTTCTTTGTCAGCCAGTGTAAAAATATTCATTTTGACTAATCAGATTCAAGTTTAATTGTGCATTTGCTGCATATGACTATATGACGATCATTAACACACACGTGCACACACACACACACATATATGTATAGAGTTTATATTACTCTGTGAGGGCCAAATGATAAATGATAAAAACCTGTTATTTTGATGTTGCGGGGACCATTTTTCGGGCCCTTACAAAGATCTGGGAATGCAGTCAAAAATGCCAAAAGTCTCATATTTTGTTTTATTACTTATGGTTAAGGTTACGGCTGAGGTTAAGGTTGTCATGTTAGGATCAGAGTTTTCTCCATAGGAATGAATGGAGAGTCCCCACAAGGATATGATTACTATATTGTGTGTGTGTGGGTGTGTGTGTAAAATTATATATTTTAAGTTCCTCTAATTTGTCAAAGCATTTAAAAGTTCAGTACTCCATGGCGATCACAGACCCCCGGTGTGTCCCAAGTGTGCACCCAGTGTGATTTCTCCTGGTGTTGAATTATTGAGTCACGCTCTCATTCTTCTGAAGTTCTCGAGGCCTTCTACAGGACCTCGGCATGGAGTCCTCGCCAAGGTTTATGTGGGGAGAGCATCGCTGCTGATTGATCCCAATAGATCTACGTGGGCGAAAGTATGTTTGCATAAGGCCGAGAGGGGTATTGGAGTCCATCCCCGTGATTTGAAAAGCAGAGCTCATTTTGGCGTGCGCCGCGCTGTTGCATGCTGGGAAGCGTGTTAATCCTAGGGCGTCCGCTAATTCCTTGAGCATTCCTGTAGACCTCCCATCTGGAAGATAAATATGCAGATTTTCGAAGGCGCTACCTGTATCTGTCCTACAGGGGCTGTGCGATTTTCTACTTTTTTCGGTGTCTGAGCACATAAATCACTACATGTTTCAAATTCGTTAAATTTCTGGTAGTTAATTTGCCTAAAATGAAAAGTATTTCATTAAAGAGTAGTAACCAATGTAACTATTCAACCTAGCTATTTAATAAAATATTAGCTGTACATAATAATATATATATAAAATAGAAAATGTGATATGTATGCAGGGAAACTGCTGTAATTGTTTGGTGTGTATAGTGTAGCGTTTCTCTTCATCTATCCAAACAGACTCGGGACGAAACTTAAACAAGGCCCTCTACCTCATCCAACAAGGTAGCCCCGTGCAAATTTACATTCCCCGGCGCTGTAATTACCGCCGCACGGAGAGATAAAGTTGTTGTTGAGCCGTAAATAAGCCCCACATTCGGTGTGCCGTCGAAGGCCGGCCCGAGACACCGGGAGCTACGAAATAATCACCTCGGCGGCCTCCGGTCCGCATTTAATTTGAAGCCCATGCCGCGGCGCACCTGGGCAGAGGAAGAGTCCGGAGACTCTCCCCTCCAAGGCGCGGCCATAAAGCCAAGGAGAAGAAAATGCTGATTGTCCTTGCTATATGATGCATAATTTAAACTCTTTTCTTTTCTTTTCCATCTGTACGTGTTGCTGAGCACAAAAGGCTTTGGGTAATCCAAAATGTAGGGTTTCGTTTTGGAGTGTTGGCCTGTGTTGGGGGGGGGGGGACACATAGTTCTCTCTGTAGACATAGGTGTAGGTGGTGTGTGGTTTAGGCGGTTAGGATGCTGTGCCTGTGATCGAAATGTCATCGGGTCAAATCCCAGGGTTGACATAGTGATGTCACTGTTTGGCCCCTGAGCAAGGCCCTTTAACCCACTTTTGCTGCAGGGACTGGCTGATTCTACCTTCTCAGCCGCATGTTGCTTTGCATAAAAGTGTCTGCTAAATAAATAAAATGCATATCATTACCACTTTTCGCTTCCTGATATCCTATAGCTATTTCATGGAATAGTAGCAGAGGCCTACCATCCTAGAACCGGAACCTCAGCTGTTAGCTATTCATCACATGCGCAGCATCCCGAACGGTGCCCACCCATCGGCCCGCGCCTCCCTACTAACCTGCCGGAACAGCATCAGATTACTGGGCTACGGGGCTTATCAGGACCCCCACCACCACCCACATCTCCATCCGTCTCCAGCCCCAAGTCACATCTTTCAGCTTCTGGCTTTCGGTAACTACATTAGCCACTCCTGTAACTAAACAGTGTTGCGACGGAACCCGTGAATATTCATGAGCTCGTCAAGGATGATACAATCCAGAGGCGCGTTCTGGAGATCATCCAGAGTGGGACTCACCCAAAAATCCCATGGATATTGGGTTACAGCAGCCGGATGCTTCACAGTTTGCCAATTTAAACTATCACAATCAATCAGTGACTGAAAATGAATTAGAATAAGTTAGCAGTAATGAATCTTCTGTGAAGGAAAGGTCCCAGGATAAGTAGGATCTGTTTACACTTGATAGCATTTGATAAACCTGATACCCCACGTCACCCTTGCTGCCGAAGAATCTATGGATTCGCTAAACATCCACGACAAAATAAAATTTCAATGAACGAAAGAGGGAAATCTCCAAAATCAAACACCGGGTCCTGGGACACCATCGACGGAGAAGGCTAAACCCTCTGATTGAGCGGTTCCAGAAGAGGCTTGGGAATGTGGCTCTGTGGTTGAAGGCGCCAATGACCACAGAATCC
>JAODKK010000015.1:573780-587584 GCA_026774405.1 Petrocephalus microphthalmus | reverse complement strand
GGGGGCGTGTGCCTGTGGCTTGCGTGTCGTTTCCTTGACCTCGCGACGCCTACGCTGAGCGCGTTCCTAGCCTCGTCGGCGGCTGATGAGGTGAGATGGCGACCTCACCGAATGCCGTCCCGTCCTCCCTGCTGAAAAAATCCACAAAAGAGAATGGACATTTTTTTAATTAGACGGCGAACCGACTTAAGACAGAAAGCTTTATATTTCTAAAGGCTTTTCAAACACATTTCTCACGTCGGGTCTCGGTCGGTGTTGGCAGCCAGGATCCCAGCCCTACCCCGCTGTTAACCCCTGCAGAAAACAGGCAGGCAACTCGTCAACGGTGGCTGTCTGACAAGTTCAGTGATTAGTAGGGGTAGTGCTCCGGGGGTTACAGCCAGAGCTTAGGGAAGGGGGTGGCTGGACTCCCCGGCGCTCTGCTCGGCTTTAAGCCGAAGGATAACAGAGGGACACCATAGCCCCTCCTCCCCCACCTTCTGAAAAACACGCAAAGCTCTCGGTGTGACCGGTATCTTTTTCCTAACATGCCCCTGCGATTCTCCTCTTGTTCCTGTGCAGACGTCGGAGGCGTCGCGAAACCGTGAGCGAAGGAGGCCCGACGGCCCGCAAACAGAAGGCGCGCGAGTACGAGCGATATCCGGAAGGCGAAAGTCGCGCTCACCATGAGTCGGGTTTCCAAGCATCTGCTGCCTACCCAGGTTAGTCTCACTAAGCAATATCTTGAGAGTCTGAGTGTCGTGGGGAAGGGTGGAGCGGCGATGGCTGCTAGCAGGCAGCGTGTAGGCCGGACCCTGATTAGGCAGCATCACGGCGACTGGCTGACCGTGGTGTAATGTATGGTAGCAATTCCAGACGCACCACCGTTCATATTCTCACCGCATTTCACTTGTAACAAGTTACAATATGTCAGAATCAAAAACAAGTTTCCAAGGTATACAAAACACAGATACTGAGCCTTATTTGGTGACTTTTTCTCCTCTGGATTATTTTCTGTAAGATGTGCCACTTAGCGTCCTGCTAATAAGAGTCACCAGGCGAATGATTTCCCCATACCAGGCAGGCCTGCTATATACCACGCCAACTTCTACACTAGCTACACCTTTCTGCATTTTTCTCGGCTAAATAAAATATTAATGTGTCATTTATTTGCAATTAAATAATAATAATTATTATTTTATTATAGTAATACATAATTCAATTCCATGCTAATCTTCCATGGGCTACTCCAATTTTACTGTATAGCCTACCAAAGCAAACACTGTATGTATCCGGGGTGGACAAAACGGCTTCCTCTCTTCCCCTCTTCACGTCGTCCACACAGGAATCGGCGAAGGCGGCGCAGGACCGGGAACGGACCCCGACCTCCAGGCAGTCCTTGACGCCGCCGCTCGGATCCGCGGCGGTTGGCCGGGACGTCCGGCTTTAATGAGGACACGGGCTCGTAGAGCAGTAGAATCTCAGTCCCCACTGGCCATTAAAGAGAGCAGTAACACCACCTAGCATCTATAACGCCCCCCCCTCCTCACCCCCGGGTCTAAGGCAGATCCATAAACACTTTAATACCTTGGGCTGGGCCTGGAAGCGGGATCTTTAACTGTTTTACGGAACGTCCTCCTCAGTCCTGTGTCTTAAGCAAACTCAAGTCCATCGCGTCGTACCTGGCGGCGTCCATGACATTAATCCCCCACTGATAAAAACAGAACGCCTGAACACCTTATTTTACAGACATGGTACGCCTATTCATATTACCTCCCCCACCTAACCAATACAGCCACCCTTAATATCTGATTAAGGGAGGGAAAAAGTCTGGAGAGTGTATGCAGCAGTGTGTAATGTATCCAGATGTTTGTAAGGCATCGCTGTTATGTTACTCAGAAATCAGGCCGCGTGATTTTTACGCGACGCTTGCGATTAGCAGCATTTACGACGCGCTGTGCATTGCGGTTTGCAGTTTTTCAGCGCGTTAAGCGTCTTGGCCAGACAAATAACGAAAGGTATTCCGCACTGTTTTCTGTGGCAAAGCCCACTTGATAAGTTGCGTCAGCTGGCAGCGGAGGAATTTCATCCCGGTCTCTGGACTTTTTCATCCGCTTCAGTTAGATTTAGGCGTGATAGCTGGGCCCGTCACCAACCCCCAGCCCCCTCCGCAGTGTCCGCTTCTGCTGCACAAGAAGGGTCGATTCGAGACACCCCCCATCCAGTGTAACTGGCCACCTCAGGCCTGACATCAGGGGATTTGCAGGTCATCTTAATTGTTACGGCCCTGATACAACAGCTCTGTGTCTCTGCTCGCACCCTATTCCCTGCTCTGGCCATGTGGAATTCAGTAATAAAGCCAGTGTGGTCTACTGTACTGCACACACAAAAAAAAAGAAAAATCAGCGGTTGAGGGTATTGTGCTTCGCTCACAGCGGATTAATGTTCCAGGACCCTGTGGTTCACCAGTGTTTGTGATACGATGTGTATTGAACGTTTTGCCTTAACTGTACCTGACACTCAATTTCCTGCAGACATGCTTCTCGTGTATTACAGCGCTAATTTTTGTTTATTTAATTATTATGGTGGTATTATTATTAACTACTAATGCTACTACTACTACTACTAATAGTAGTAATAATAATTATAGTAAGTTGAAGAAGAAGAAATTATATGTTATAATCATACATTCTTAGTATTACTGTTGTTCCTAGTATCAGTGTATTTACTTTATTTAGTTGTTGAAATTCCAGCTTCTTATTGTTTTACATTATATTTAACAATACATACAGTAACACCTGGAACATTTTTTGTACTTTTTTTATGTGGGTGCATTTGGATAACAGTTATATTATTCTTGAAATATGGATGTACTTTTTACGACACTGACATTTACTTCCTTATCCTTGGTGAAGCACAGCACAGACTCGGGCTGCGCTTGGAAAGGACGTCTTCATGAACAGATCCCAGAGCCCAAACTAATATCCGCTGGAATTTATGACACTGGACCCGAACGTATCGCCCCATCTGCTCGCGTTCATGTTCGGCACGTATCTCAGTTTGCTTGAACATAGCGAATTCAAAGTCATGAAAATAACAGCTGCATTGATTTTAAAACAATTTAAAAATGCTTTATTTATTTGTATTATAGTAGTATTATTTGTATATACACAGATATTTGTTTATGAATGTTTTTAAGCATATGTACATTTAAAATAAAGGTTTTTATCCTTTACTAATAAAGTGCCATTCTAACTTTACATGGAAACACGCCATTAGCATACTGACATTTTTTATTTTTTAGCATCCCTGATGCTAAAGAATTCTGTTACATTGTCGGCTTACATGACATATGCTGCTATGTGAAGTATTTAACTATCCTGGTAGGATGGGGGGTGTTCTAATGCAGCAGCAAAGGAACAGACAGAAAAATAAATGATATAGAAGATATTATTTTTTCCTTAAAAAGTATAAGAAAATATTTTCTAAAAACTTAAAATGATTTTTTAAACGTTTTTAAGCAGATATTTTTGGTCTAAAATATTTGTATATAGTGTGTAATATAAATAAATGTATAAACGTATATAGTGTGTATAATTTAAATACACCCACTGTACATAAAGCAATAATATAAAGTAAAAGTAAATGACATAATATATCTACTATTATTCCATGTATTATCCCATTCCAATACATATATAATATATATACAAAATATATATATATATATATATATATAAAGATATATGTAAGATATATATATATATATATAAAATTGAAGACTAACAATTCAAAGTAATTGACAACTTAACAAGTAAAAAGTGAAGTAAATCGTTCATTTCCCCCAAAGAGCAGCCGTGGGATTAAGTACCTGAAAGCGAGTAGCTTCACGTCATACTAATTTCGGCATTTAACGCAAGCGGCGCTCACTTCTGTTCCGTCTCCTCATTTTTTAATTGAAGGAAACTTCTACCCTTTTATTTATTTATATGCCGTATTCCCTGTAGCTCAAAGCTAAGTGAAGGCTAGGAAAAAAAAGCGCGAGCGAGAGAGGAAGGGAAATGTAAGACCTTATAAAGATCGTCTCTAAACACGTTTTCTTCAGAGGTTCTGTGAACTCTATCTCGGCTAATCACAATGGAGCCTATTAGTGCTTGACGTTTTTATCCAGCAGCCAAGGGCTCGGCGTTTCCAACGTGGCCTGGCTAACAGCTCTGGACAGCTTGGCGTCGTTGCCGGGGCCGAGCGCGGCACCTCGGGGCCCACCTGAAATCCGATACCTGAGAAGCCAGAGCTCGGCCTCTATTGATTTCTTGTCAGCCGCAGAACTTTCCGGAGCCACGCGGGGGAGCGGGCTCAAAGCAAAAAAAAAAAAAAAAAAAGGGAAAAAGAGAGAGAGAGGGGAAAAACCACAGAGGGGTGAGAGAAATCTTAATTAGAAGAGAGGGATTTGTAGAACCTGGTGTAGCTTTGGGAATCTGGCCACGGAACAAATGAGTGAGAGAGAGAGAGAGAGAGAGGCAGTGATGGGGGAATGTCAGTAAGGAAAAATAAATTCAGAGCATGGAGGCCTCACCGTGGGCCTTTGGTGATGTCCTGGGCTTTGCTTGTTTCACTCTCCAAGATTTTTCCAACACAGTCCCACTCCTGATCCTTCTGGGAGGGATGGTCACGCATAGGCACTGCCAAAGTGAAGGTGGGGCCCCGGGTGTATTGGAAATGTCCGATTTATTACCTCATATTACCTGCTAAGAAAATGCCAGTGGATGGTCACAGAGCCTCTGTGTCTCAGACCACATGCTAGCGTGACCCAAATAATTTCTTTTCTTGTATTTATTTTATTGTCTGTGTGATTGGCAGAAGCTCCTGCTATTTACAATTAGCCGTGATTAGGACAGTCAGACTCCAGCCAAAGCGAAGAAACTGCGACTCTCATTCCGATGACCCCCCCCCCCCCGGGGCCCTCGGGGAGACAATGGCGCGGATAACGTCCGCTGTGAAGCAGTAATCATCCCCGACAGGCGTTGCGAGAGGTCAGGAGGCCGGTGCGAGTTCTTGGAAGCCTCATCTGAAAGTCAGGGGGCTGGAGAGGCGTGAAGAGAATTAGGTCACATTTTAAGTGACCTCACTGCTGTTGAATCACGGAAGGGCGGAATCGGCGAAGGTGCTGGGTCAATAGGTGACAAAAATGTAAAATGAACCGCTGCCTCATTACTCACGTTTAACGCTAAAGCATCCTGTTGGTCCGCAAGCTTCCCCTCGCATAGCGGCACTAGATTACGGCACTTGGCCCGACGCGGTGCCAGTCGAATCATGAACACTTGAGGATTTCCTTTGCCCGCATTTGCTAACAAATCGGTACCCGGCTGCCCACGCGATTGATTGTTCTTCGGCCGGCCCGTCCGACACCCCGGAGCGGCATCCGTCTCCGGCCCGAGGACACGGTCGGCTCAAAGATGGGAAGGAGAGGAATTACGCACACCGGACCCTGCGTCCACAGATAAATCATCTTCCAGCGGGTACATGACGAAAGCCCAGTGGTAGCTGTCGGCCTTGGATTTACTGCACGCATTGCGATGTTTTCCATTAAAATACACGTACATGCGACTTGTACTTCTGCTGGGCCAAAGGAATTTATGAAAGGAAATAGCTGTACATTACTCTTCCGTTTTATTGTATTTTCCAGGGAAAGTGTCACGTTCCAATGCATGGTGGGAATTGGACGGAGGAAACAGGAAGGGAAGCCGATGACAACATCTGGTTATGATTTCGGCGATGCCGGTGAAATATGAAATTTAAACGAGCCCCGCAGAACGCGCGTTTCAGCAAGTAAGTGGCGCAATTTATTAAAATGAATATAATTTTAATGTTACGCTCTGAGTGACAAAAACCAAGCCGTCGCTCGCTCCCGAGTCCCTGCTTCTGCGCTGGCCGCCAGACGGTGAGGTCATCGCGCTCCCCGTCAACAGGTCCACCTCCCATCCGAAGCGGTCCCTCTGCCATCCGAGTAAGTTATGGAGACTCAGCTTAGCGTACGGCACTAACGGCTTCTAGGCGGAACGGCACAAAGCTGCCATTATAGACGGAGCTAAGCCACGCACGGGGCACACAAGTGGCGAGGGAGGCTTCGAGTTTAAAGGCTCGGTCAAGAGACGGGGGGGAAGAGAGCGGACATTACAATGCATTAATTGTGGGACAAAGATAGACAGATTCCAGATGACCACATGTTTCCAATTGACACGAAAAGCACGCACCACACACCCAGGTTAACTTTCGGCTCTCGCTATATAGGAACATAAATAAGGTCTTTGAGAACAGCATGTGTCTTAGTGAGGGACTGGGAAACGCAGGAGAGGCTGCAGCGGACGCTCGGGCATCTCCACTTACGAGGAGAGGGACAGTCCTCTCGCGCGACAGAGAGACACAGCGCACCGTCGGAAGGAGCTTCACACCAACCTGCCGGGAAGTCGGGGGACATCCTTCATGTCTTACCGCGCGACTTAAAATTACCCACGTGCGTCGTTTACGGCCAGGCCGTCTGTGGGGTGGTCACTCGCGCGGAGTTTTAAAGATTTAAAGATGCCCGTGTTGCACAGCGGGCTTACACGGGAACCTTAAGATCTGACAATTTTCTTTGTTTTTTTCTTTTTTTTTTTTTTTTATATTTTTTTCTTCATTCTCGCCATCTCTTCCTCCCTGCGGGCGATCCTTTCCCGCTGTCTCCCCGTCTCTGATCGCGCTTCTTTGTGCCGCGGTAATAGCGTCCCAACAGAGACAGGCCCCTAATACGCGTCGTCGTGGGCGATGAAGGGTACAATAACACGGATCAAAAGATGAGAAGCGGTCTCTGTGCCGCACTGACTGAGTGATGCCTTGAAACAAAAACATTATTGGCATTTACATATTCAATAAGTCCAGTTATCATACGCAGAGGTACCAAAAAACAAAAATCCGCGCGCTCGGATCCCCATAGGAGCGCGATTCTCTGAAGTTAACAATAACAGAATTATTCTTTAACAAGTTCTTGTAGACAATACGAATCTTCCCAAAGCTTATAAATACTTAAATTCAACCATACTACCAACTTTCAAGTCTGGAACTCCCAAAGTCAAAGCTCATACTTTACCCCTTTTGACATTTTTGTTTAATATTTTCCAAGCTGAATTGTCTGCATGATGTAGGCTGCACCTGCCTAAACCCAACAACCACATGTTTCTTGCACAGAGATTCAGCATCACCACACAAAATACCGCGCGCTGTTTGTACACATGGACTTCTGAATGAAAAGCTGTCAATACAATCATCCTCACCAGTTAGGCAATGTGGGTTAAATGGCCTTCTGAACATTAAGTTTGTGGTGTATTTGTTTGCAGTTTGATTAAATATGGCTTGCAAAATAGAGCAGGATATTTTCCATAGAGTGCCTGGCGGCAAAACAAATTAGCTATACACTTCAGAGGGAGGGAAATCGACTCGGTTACATGTGACATGAATCTGCCCTGAGCTGCTGGTTGCCACAGGCAATGGTCTCATCTCTCCTCCAATCAGAGCTCAGCCCTCTTATACAGCTCTATTTGATTCGCAGGATTACAAAAAATGGGTGGAGCACATGATCCGGTGTCAATAATTGTGATTGTTTAGAGGTTCATTGGACTTCTTCATCACATCCTATAGCTGACGGTGCAATGCCAGGCCAGAACAGCTGAAGCCAAGATCATCACAGTCATCGCTATGCTTTTCGAAATGGCCAATCAAAATCATTCCACTTGATTGCTGGAGATTACGAGTGATTTACAAGTGGCGAATGTCAACACTGTTTGATTGAGGTGCACAGTTCTAATGTAGAAGTCATAAACCAGAAGATTGTTATTGACTGGACTGCCATGTATAAGCATTTAGCCTTATTTATGTGCTTAGGGGGCTGCCCAGATCTAGGGCAGCCCACACGCTTACAAATGTAGATGGAAGTCATTTATACAAGTGGCCCATGGCACGTAAAGCAAAGTTAAGATGAAATGGCAGAGGAGTCAAGAGGTTCCTCTTCAGGGACCTCAGCATATGAGGTGCTGGTCCTTAACCCCTGCTTATGGACATGCTCAGGTTCAAGTACAAGGTCAGTCTGCTAGCTGTCCAATCCATCCTTTACTTTATGTTTACTTTAATTTAGCAAATGCTTTTTTCAGAAGTGATGTACAAATGGGGCGAATAGCACATTAGAAACATACTGTATATGCCATCAAAGAATCAGGCTGGCTGAGCTGTCAGTGAATGTCCAGGTACAAGTGTCAGCAGGACTAGAGCAATAGCATCATATACCATGAAGCTGTCTATAGAACGGCATTAAGCCAGGCCTTTCAAAATCATACTGCTTATGTGACTTACCAAGATATATTCTCTATATAGGACAGTATCTGATATGACTGGCATCTTGTCCAGAGTGTACTCCTGGCATGTGCAATGTACTGTCTGGAATAGACCCCCCCCCCACACACACACACACATACAAATGTGACCAGCGTGTGAGGTTAACAGATGGTTGAATAAATGGATTCTGATGTGGCACCCCTGAGCAAAACATATACATATTACCCTTTCGCATAAAAACATTTCAGAATATATTTTTGAGTTTTATATTAATATATCCTTGTTATGTTCTTTTTTTGCAGGTTGACAATGCACAGAGCCAGAGAAACAGGAAAAAAATAAATAGATCTTTCACCACTCGGGCAAAATGAGCGAATCAGACTAAACATCTGTGTCCATCCTGACATCAAGAACGTCGCACTGAAAGTCATTATGTACAATTACACACATCTCATCATCTGCGTAACACTGTGATTATGGCTATTCGTTAACACTGTCAGCCCGGAGCAGACTAATTACGACAAAATGCCAGTTAAAGGAGGCTGGCTGGTCCAACAGGCACGATCCCCGCAGAAGCTTCGGGAAAATGGTGTGTTCATTTCACCATTAAGTCCTGTCACACCTTTACTCTCCTGGTTCCACTGTAAAAGACACAGGGCAGAACCAAACGAGGTCCAGGACGATACGAGCGGCACGCAGAATGCGGAACCCTCTTCTGCCAGGCCACCAGCAACAGACGCTTCAGCCATCTGTGACAGCACGCAAACATCAGCGAGCATCTCTCACTGCACTTGGCGCGCTCCCAGCGTGTCGCATGGCACGGGCTCGCAGCTTTAATTGCGGCTGCCGCTTCCTCCGTGCTTTAGCGTTGGACGCCGTTGGTGCTGGGCCGTCTCGTCATCCGTCAAACCACAGGCAGGCCTCGGATTCTTCAAGTCATTTAAATACCAATATAACAGTCATCTGTGCTTACAGAGGACGGAGCAACCGCACGGGGTTTAAATGCTGGGAAGCATCACTCACTGCAACCGGTTCCTTACAAAAAAAATCAGGGGCTTTATAACAGAGTACTTAGCCAGCAGAATAGTGTAATGACATTAATAAAATGTAAGGTGAGATCTGGGTCTACATATATTTGTCCATCAAACTTCCAACCTCTTATCCAGTTCAAGGTCCTGGGCCCCTTCAAACCAGAACCTGGTTGTCAACTGGGGACGACCCCACGATCTCTGACTCAGTTAAAACACCGGTGCCTTACAAACATGGATGGTAACGTCACTGGCTACTCTGAGGTGGAGCTTATATCCGGAACCATGGGTATTGAGGCTTCGGGACACCCTAGATAGCCCGTCAGTTCATCGCAAGTGTCCAGTCTCTTCCAACCTCATCAAGCGCAATAATATTTTCAAATGGCCCCTAGGAATCAGCGTGCCCCCTATTTCCTATAACCCTGGGTGGCAGAACTGTACGGATGATAGACGGACAATCGCTTATTTGTTGCAGACTTGTCTTTTCGGGTAAACATTTCTTAAACAAACATTGTAAGTCGGCATTTCTATAGTGATGACTAAATAAGCACATATTGATCTCTACTGACTACAGTAGCCAAGAGCGAGTGGAGTTTGTTAGGGCTGTGTAACATCTGGCACACACACACACACACACACATACACACTAGGGCGAATATGTAGCCTTTTCAGTTGACACAACACACAAGCTCCAGAAACACAAACATGCCTTAATGATACAATAATAATAATGTCCCTAACACATACACCCCCATCCCCCCCCCCACCTCGTCTGTCATGATTAGTTAGATGGTTTGTTCGTGTGGTACAGTAATTACCCATTGAGTCCTACAGTAATAAAATACCATAATTTCCTTAACGGTAAAACAACAACAACAATATAGAGTATATTATTTAACTTCCAAACATTATCTGGCTTTTGTTTTTTTTATTATAGTTTTATGCCAAAATTATATGGCTACATCTTTAGAATTAAAAAAAAAAAAGTTCATTTCTTATCTGCTCCTATTTATCAATGGAAGATACAATATATTATTTCTTTGATGTGCTCAGCAGAGAGTAAGACATGTTTTGTTAAAACCGGATTTGGGAATATATTTCCTCTGACAATGTGGTCTGGTACCTTCTTGATATTAATAATCCTGATACAATAACGCATTTGTTCTTTCACATGAAATGTTATATTTATGATAACAGTTTTAGAATAATAGTCCACATGTTTTACAAGTACCCCAGTTTACCCCGAAAAGGGTATTTAGGAGTGATGTGAACTTAGGGAAGACACTCCCTGTCTTTACAACAGAGGCGATTATTAACCATAAATCTAGCTTATCCTGTAAAGAAATGTCCCTTGTGATGCTAGATTTATGCTGCAGGCTTCGAGCCTCAGTAACTACGTAGAATCGACGTTTGGTTTGTATTAGTCTCCATTATTTTGTGGCACATTGTTTTAATACTTTAATTTCTAATATATATTAAGTAAGTAGTATGGAAAAACGTGAGATGCTATAAAATGTTTGTTAAATGTTTTAATTATTTCAGATTTTTTTTCTGGGATACGTCCGTGAACCTGTTTTAGCGGTGTACAAATAAAAGTAGGTAGCATATAAGTTACAGGCGAGGTCTGGCCAGTTGTTCAGCTCATTATTAACGTCTGAGACTGGGATTGTGCGTTTGGTTCTGCGCCGCGTTCGGGTCCCCGGTGCCCTCACCCGCTCCCCAAAACGACACCGCAAGCGCCGCTGAGGTGTTTCTGCACCTCTGATCAAACCGAAGAGGCGGGGCCCATTTTCTTTACATGAACCCCGTGCTTCCCTAATGTCTTCGCGTAATTACTCTATCAATAACATTGATTTAGCTTGTATATTTAAGTGTAAATAATGAGTACATCTTAATATAACACCTGTTTTTTTTTGTTTGTTTTTTTTTTGTTAGTGCAGTGACTGTTTTAATGTTTATTTCAGAGATGCACTTAATCATTTTTGTCCTCCAAGATTAAACGGCTCCCAGGTCGTCAGCTCCGTACAGGCGGAGACGGGCTTCGAAACGCTCCGGGTTCAGAGCTGATTCCTTCCCGGGACGTGTAATGCAGGCTTTAATTGGTGCTTCAGGTGCGGAAACATAACGCACAGGTCTTCGCGGCATTGTCAGGGTGTGAAGGCGGGGCACACACACACAATTCGCTGTTCCTTTAATGTTTTCCACCTTTAAATATTACGAACAGGAGTTCAGAAATGTTTAAAGTGAATTAAATGGCGTTTAAGTATAGATAACTAGGCCTATCGTCAATTTTCCCCATCTCACAGTTTAAACTGTATTTTAAAATAAATAATCTATTTTTAAAAGTAGCGGAAATTGTAGGTGTTAACTGAGAGTCGGAAAGCTTGCGGGTGCTGCGCGGACCGCCGCTGCCCCCCGGCCGGTTATCGCCGCTTCCCCAGGGCTGATTGCCGGCGGTGCCTTTCTTACAGCCCGCCAGGCAGCCGCAGATTCGCACCTCCTCCCGGAGCCGGCTGTTCATTACGCGCACACGCTCGCAGGAGCAACCCGCACCCATTGTCACTCCGGTCGGCTGTATTTACTTGTTGCCCCGCTCTCCGATGAAGCGCTAATTGCTTGCCGTTTCTAGCTGACACCGTACGATGTCTCTCTTTCTCTCCCGGCCCTTTGTTTTTACCTCGGCGCCCGCTCCTTGTCGGTTTGTTGTGATCTCCCAAAAGCTGTCGTTTAGAGAATCGCGCTGCTCCCTGGCCGGGCTGTAAAAACCTGATCGTCAACACAGCGAGCGGAGCTCTGCCTCCTATAGAGACATGTCTGCGTTTTGATTCACGGGGAGTTATTTTCAAACCCACCAACAGTTACTGTTATTTATTTTTATGTGCGGGTTTTCTGGGGGAACTAATGTACAAGGCAGGTGACCTGGTTGGCAGCCAGTCAGGTGATGGAGCTTCCGGGGATAATTTAAAGATTTAAAGAATTTTAAACAATGTTTTAAGAATGTTATCCACATAGTTGAAGGAGCCTGAGTACAGCAGCCTGGAGTGAGTAGCCCAGGAGTGGCTGCAGCTACCACCTCAAATACCAGAGTTGCTGATTCTCTGATTAGTAAAAGTTACTACACCTCAGAGGCAACGGAGCCCTGGGTGGGCCTGGGTGTATTGCTGCAGTCTGCTAGCCTGCTGCAGAGTTTGTAAATACCTGAGGAACACTGGTAGGGCCTCTGTTTACATTACCGCAGATCAGCTCCATTCCTGTTTTCTGAGGCGAAGGAAAAAGACAACAGTGTTCACAGGAAGGACCCCAGGAGACATAGTAGCTACTGGGGGCTACCGACCGGGCCGGGAAATGCAGGAACGTGCCCCGGGGAGAGGCACGCGGTTCTCAGCCGTCAGATCTCCTGAGCCACCATTTCTGCCAGAATGTCACGGTCTGCTTCCGTATGTGTACGCCGCTTCTAATTATCATAAGGCGAAGAGCGTGGTGGAGGAGCAGAAAACGGGCCGGAAGATTTAGGAGACAGACTTACTGAGGATGAAGGAGAAGAGGTAACAGGGTTCGCAAAGCAACAGGAAATTAAGTAACAGTGCGGCAGGAGGACTTGGAGAAACCATAGAAGTAATCTTATCTAAGCAGCGTACCTGCAAGGCATGTAAGCATTTAATTTTTATAGAAGGAGGTTCATCTGTTAACATGCACCATGATGCTGACAATAGTTATGCAATGATGGCAGGTTTTTTTCTACTTAGTTGTCAAAAAGGTTGTTTTTTCCTCTTTTTTTGTTTATAGGGGACAGAGTGTGTAGCTTGTGATTATTGTTTTGGGGGCTGATGATGCAATGGCCTGGCCTGTCGTGACGACGGACCGAACAGACCCCTGGTGAAAAGCCGGCATCAGATACCCGAGGAACTTCTTTGCGGACTGTCGCGGAGTCATTTTTATCGAGAGTCTGCCGTCGACTGTCTGTTAATCTGCGCGCGAGCGGCAAGCTGCATTCTCCAGCGTGACATATTGTCCTCCTTCCCCGAATGAAAACATAGTTATGGTTGCTGGACCGCTCATGTTCAGAGGCCAGCCAAACACATTCCACTTCTCCTTTTTATAACTTCAGAAAAAGAAGGAAAAGTCTCTCCCTAACCAAAACTTCGCGTCGCTACTGGAGTACTTCAGATACGTATTAATTCTGCCCAACCCCACCCCACAGCCCAAATGCTAACACAGCGGGGAGCGTGGAGGTGGGAATCGAGCCCAGCGAGGATAATACGTGGATGACAAGGCCGTCACGTCTGCACAGTGTCGGACCTGCACTCGGGGCAACCAGAAAAACTGACCCGGGTCCAAGCATAACTCTGCACTCGTAATGGCAAGGGCTTTAAATCATAAACAGCTCAAGACATGGGAAAATGCAAAAAGGAAAAAAAAAACTTGGGCAGTGC
>JAODKK010000015.1:410962-424204 GCA_026774405.1 Petrocephalus microphthalmus | reverse complement strand
GATATCCTCAGTGATTCCTCAGAAATTTGGTACTCCAGCTGACAAAGTAGTTAAACGGAAATATCGCTTAGTTTTGATGTTGGCTTAGATCTAAGATGGGCATAGTGTTTGTCCCTGATATAATTTTGTTCCCTCTCCAGGCTGAGCACATATCACCACGATTCACATTTATCTACAATCTTATTTATATAGTTCTGTCTTGCCTGTCTCACTGCTCGCTTGACCTCTTTATTGATCTCTTCTTCAGGTGTTCCACTAAAAAAACGAATTTCTTCATATTTAAGATACCCTTTAACTCATTTGTTACTGACTGTTTCTCATGGAAGATTCCCTCAAAAGGAATCTCTTATTTCACATCATTATTTGTTGTCCTTGGCTAATTCAAAAATGCATGCTGATGAACTGAAATTGATTAGGTGAAAACGTGTAAGCATGTGACATGATTATTTAAAAGTCAAGCGTCTATGTTCAGCGTGTAATAGACTTACAACATGCAGCAGTACCACGTGAGACACCATCAAAATATTAAGTGGTCTATATTCTAGTGCAAGGATGAGAACTTGAAGATATGAATTGCTTATTATATATATCACAAAAACCAACACACACACACACACACACACACATATATATATATATGTGTGTGACCCTAATGAACATAACTTGGGTCTTTCATTGCCTGGGACATACATATTTAAAAGTCAAGCCACAAGTGTCTATAACTGTGCAAACTTTCCTGAGCACTAAGAACAGTTTCAAACAAGCAGAATGATGACAATGGTCATTCAATGTGGGCGTTGTTCCCAGATTATGCCACGTAATCTGCATCCGTGACAGAGTACTATAAATTTAAGGCACAATTATTGTTCTATGGTCATTAATTTACCAAAAAAAATGCTGGGTTGTTTAAAAGGCACATTTTCCTACAGCCAAGGTTACAATTGGCAGACCCTTGATGGTACAGCCCCAGTGACAAGCAAAGGAACAAACAGATACCCTATTTCTAAGGGTATAGTCCATCCACTTATCCAGTAAAAGTCTGATAGCTTGGGCTCAAGGCAGGTGACACATTGGGAGGACAGTGAGGTCAGACACCAAGAAGTTTGGTGGGCCACAGTATTCTCTATTTATAGAAAATAAGTTCCATTGATTAGTTGGCATAAAATAGCAATAGCAAAGAATATACACAGTGTCAGAAAGAAAGGTACAGCCCTAGTACAGTTTTGTACTCCAAGGTACAAATAACATTAATGTACCCCCAATGGTACAGAAATGTTCCTCATTTGTGCATTTGCCTAGAGTTAGGGTACAATTCGCAGACCTGTGATGGTATAGTGCCAGTGACAAATATTGTACGCTTAAAGGTACAAATTGGTACTTTTTTCCTGAGAGTGCATTGAAATGTTACTAGTGAGTACACCCCAAAACTTAGCTGTGGAATAGAATATTTGACTTCCAAACCTTTCTTTTCATACATCCATCCATTAATCTTCAAACTGCTTTTCCAGCACAAGGTGGCAGGATGTCAGGAGCCTATCCCAGCCGCTCAGGGCACAAGGCAGGGAACCCAGCCAGGATCTCAGCCCATCGCAGGGCACACACATTACGGATGATTTCGAGACACCAGTTCATCTAGCTGCATACTTTCGGATGGCGAGAGGTAACCATGATTCCCAGAAACAAACACTGGGGAGAGCTTGCAAATCCTACCACAAAGAGAGCAAGAATCAAACCCACAGCACTGGAGACATGATTTTACAGTCCCAACCATTGCACTGGTCATAAATAATCATGATGCTAATTATTATTGTATATATTCACCAGACTGTACAATAACAAGTTAAATAATGTACTTTATACTTATATAGTATAAAGTATATATACTTTATATTTTGATTTGACACTGTCCAGAGATTTCTGCTTTTGTATACTTAAGTACAGCACAGCCAGGGGCATATTGTAAGAAAGCTTGATCTTCAAGAAGATTAAAAAATTCTGGACTCTCAAGTCATTTAAACACAGAACCAAGAGAAAATGCAACAAAAATGAATTTAATGCCATTCGGCGCATGAAAGAAACAGCTGACACCTGAGTCTAAAAGACAGAAAAGTTTAGTTTGCATGCAGTTCTATCATTCACTTTCCAAATGCTGACCGTCATCCACACAGGGTGATAACACAATTTCCACATACTTTAGCCATCACGTTCCCTATTTCATCTTTCGGGAGTGAATTTGCGTGGTCTTGTCATGACAAAAAAATGTCCATCACTGTCTGGAAAGTCATAAAAGAAATTATCCTGCATGTCTGCATGTCACATGATTGATCACACATTCACGAAAAAGGACACGGAAATCGTGCTTCTCCAGGATATCGCTCATTTGAATGACAGCTGTTTTTTATATTGAATTGATAAATAATTTTTGAGCAGTTATTACATGTAGGCCTAATGTACTACACATTATTTCATAGGTAAATGTATATAGTGCATCTGTGAGGCTACAACGTTTATTTCCAACTTAATAACAGCAAAAGATTATAGCTTTTTTATTCAAAGTTCTAGGATCAAATTATGCTCATAAACTTTGCCCAAAGATACTGTCCAAAATTAAACGCCGAGTATTTAATTTAGATTATATGTATCACGATTAATACGTTCTTGTTTAAAATGGGAGTACTGTGTGACACTTATAGGCCAGTAGAATTCTACAGTAAGTCTCTGTTAAAGTCATCCACCCAAAACGTTAATAATAATAATAATAATAATAATAATAAATAATAATAATAATAATAATAATAATAATAATAATAAACGCGGCCACTTAATTCTTCCCTTAAAAGAACAGGTTAGACCTCTATAAATGCATGTAGTTTCACAAATCACTCCTTGCCCATGTGTCGTGTCGCGTTAAACGCGGAGTGATATGAGGTCAAGCCGGCTGTAGGTGCATGTGTAGTTCCGGCAAAAGCGGACATCTTGTGGAGTAACTGCGGAGTAGACAAGAGAACGGGAAGCAGGAACGGGGGAGCGGAGAGTGGCAGCAGATACATCTACATATTTGCTGACAAGGGAATAGCGAGTGCACAACTGCGCAAAGTTGAGAAGCGAGCGAAGCCACAGAACGGCGGCTGCGTTTCGGTCGCTGTCGATCGGGTGACGTCAGCGCAGAGCGGGCTCTATTTTTTTATTCGGCTGGAGATTTCAACTTGGACCAGATTAGCTAGCTGCATCAGCTAGCTATCTAGCTAACGGTAGCCTTTATCGCAAATCTTCGGCGACAAAAAAGAGAATGGCGCTTAAACGAATTCATAAGGTAAATGTCAATGCCCGGTGTACACACAGTGTATTTGAGGGAAGTTAGTGAAGGGTTGCGTAAACGCTGTGCTGTTTGCATGGAGAGCAGGCCCAGCTTTAGCCGGTAAGCTAACTCGGCACATAGCGCCCGCGACTCACTGGCGAATATGGTCCCGACATGGCTCCTCGTCTTTAATTGCTACAGTCGTTGTTTTGGCCCTGCCACCTGGTTAAAACTGTCTACGCGTGTCGGCGGTTTTCTCGGTTTTATTATCGTCATTTCCCCGAGGGTGATGGCCGCCCGTCGCTTCCCCTCGTTGGGGCTGTGCACCAGCACGCATCGGCGTCTGCAGTCCGTCCAAATGCCAGAAGAACTACACTAAACTTTGTCGTGTATTTATTATTTTGTTATTTTATCATTATTAGTATTTGGACTCCCTTTAATCATTGTATAAACTCTCCCTGCAATGTGTCTTCCTGACGACGCAGCGTTACCCTGCTGGGTGACTGTGAATCTCGTCCATGTTGAGGATGATGATGGTTGTATAACGCTGTAACAGTATGGTGGACTCCTGTGTATTTCACATTCTGTTGTGGGTTAAGGTAGTTGGCTGGAATGTGACTTATAAGGAGCACTACTAGGCCGCCAAAGGGACTGACACACACTGCTACAAGTGTAAGTGTAGGCTCCTAAGCGGTGGCCATGGGGGTTAATATAATGGGTAGTGCCTTACGAAGGGGTCCCCCGGTTATGGACTGTGTCCGAGGTAATGACAGGTAACATTCTGCAGGATGGAATTTCAGGAATTTTCTAGGAATGTCGTCCAGGGGCGTCATACATGGGACTTTGTTCCATGACAAAAAAAAAATGCAACTCTCTTCAACAGAAGACTTATGGTTATGCATATATATGATTGATTATCATGCTTTGGGTAGCTACTGTGTGAAGCTCTTTTAGGTTGATGATGGTTTGGGGTGCATTGCTCTGTATGAACCCTAATACATGAGATGTTATTTATGGAGGACTTTAGTTTTACTACCCTGTAGTGCAATGTTTCCTGCGACATGCCAATCACCAAGTGGATCTAATGACTTGCCAGCATGGCAGCATGGTGTTCTATGGGATGGGTGTGAGAATTTGAAGCTGTTTTGTTTTTGGTTAGTCTAATTGGCTGCCTGTTTCAGGTTTTCTCACTGAGTGTGTTTTGTCACGGTTGTAGCGATACAGGATTTCTGGTGATACTGGATCTCTCTCTTCGGGTTTCACCATCTAGCGATGCATGTAGAATTGTGTCCTGTGATTCGCAAAACATCAGGTATTGAACTGTCATATATATGCGTGTGTGTAAGTTGTTACCTCCGTCAGGGTAGCCTTAACAGACAGTTCATAATGCGTTAGTGTTGACAGGCCTTGAAATTACAGGGCTTTGAGTTTAAAGGCGCACTGCGCTTTCTATAACAGCTAAAGGAAGTATGCTCAGAAGCCAGTTTTTTCACAATTCTAGGTCTGTGTTAGAATGGCAAGCCCTCTGGTTACTGAAAGTTCATCTGCCATAGTGGGCCATATCTACTGCCTGTGCCCCACCCCCCACACCCCAATTCCCACCAACAAAAAAAACGTCCCTAAAAATAGCAGGACCATTGCCACTTACCCTAGTTCCATATCAATGCACCAACTGCGGTGTGCCTTTCTCCTCTTTGTTTAAAGTAAGGTGGCCATATTGCCCTGTAACTGCTTTTTATGTGCAAGTAGGTTGCCTTTGGTTACAGCCAATAGCAGGTGCTTTGTATTTAATTAGTATTGTCATCCCCCAAAACTGCATTTTTGAGAATTCAAAACTTATTTTATGAGGTCCAATATTCTCATTTCTCACTACTAGGTGATCAACAAAACGCACAAGTATTGTTTGGTATTCTGCAAGCTTATCTGAATTTGTTGGTTAAAGCGTATTATTGGTTTAAATTTAAATGAAACCAAATGGCTCAACAAGATTCTGTGTTTGTTGTTCCTTTAGTGTCTCGTTATGGCACAAAGTCTTGTTTCCATTGCGGTGCTAATCACCTTGGCCTTATACGCAATACCAGTCCTCATTCGTAAAAGGTGGTATTTAAAGAATGTTTCGTCTTTCATGATAACTGTCAAATGTCACTTGTAAATTAAGCAGTGCCCTTATTTTTGAAAAATGTCTAGTAAGGTAAGAAATTTGCCATTTTGGTTGGTTTACTTTGCAATTTGAGAAATCGTGGTGATTTAATTTACTTTAATTTAATGACACTTAATAACTTCAGTGTGGGAGCAACTAGCCATGATTTTTGTCAATGTAAGTCAAAATCTTGTAATGTGCCACCATATTTCAAGCAATTTGAGCTTCATGAGTAGAGTCATGTTGCGATTTTGATAAACGATTCCTTTGTTTGGGTTGGTGAAAGAAATGTAAGCACCTGTGACCACAGGCACCATGAAATAGCTGAGCAGGGCTGGGAAAGTGAGGGGGGCAGGTGCCAATGAATGCCATCTAGTGGTTGGGTGGGCGCCAGGGTCATGGTCGTCTTCTGAATCAGCTGGCCTTTTAGATTTTGGTTGGCATCATGCCATGACGCACCTGGCACACAATGCAGAGCCTTCATGGTGAAGGAACACATGCTATTCGGGTCGCTCCATCATACTGCATCATGGTAGAATGTTGAAGGCAGCTGTATGCTTCCAGCCAGTGGCTATGAATTAGGGCTAGGATAGGGCTCATCTTTAGGATGCTTGGCTGTGGAGGCAAAGATTGATTCTGCTGTTCTCTTGTTATTTAGCTTTGTGTACCTCTTGGTATTTGTACAGTTCCTTTACCGATTATTAAAACTGGACTTGTGTACACTCTCGTTAATGCAGGCTAAGCAGGAGTCTAAAGTTTGACTGGACTACAAGTGCGTTACATCAGTAAATTATTTTTGTATTCGATCCCTTACCACCAGTCCTGGTCCTCATCCTGATGCACTGTTATTCTCTAAGTGATCTGTAGCAATTTCTTTGCTTCTGTAGTTTCTGTTAAAGTAACATTAGATTCAAAGATTATAATCATGCAGAGAGGAAGCAAAAACGTGGGCTGTCCTGGGTTCTCCGAGGACTGGGTTGGGAAGCACTGCATTAATTTACTGCCGTTATTCGCATGGTCTGCACTACATGTCTGGTTACAGAAAATTAACACCCTTCATATTTGAGAATTCAGCAGTTCCGTGGTAAAAGTTTGGTTAAAGTCTCTATTATATTGTTATCCTTTAAAACATTGTCAGAAGTGCGAAAGCGGGAAAAGGCATGCAAAATTTGATTAAAATCTGTTTAGTTTTGCATCTTCCTGTGGTAATTCAATTTTGATATCGAGAGTTTAATATTTATGTCCAGCCATGGTGGGAACGACTTTTTTTCCTCAAGCTTTTGCTACATCAACTGTGGATTCATGCCACTAGCAGGTGACTTAAAAAACTCATCTGTGTAAAGATGGCAGAACATGGGTGCCAGTGAGGCACCCTGACTGACTTCCCCACCCCCTCAAGGGAACGGAGCCAAGCACTAATGTCCCTGTCACAGCTGGCTAATGACATCTTCGGCAAAAGCAGCCACATCTGGGCTGTGTGACCCACACTTTAGGTAATTTCAGCGGGTTGTCTGGCATTGGATTAATAAATTGTACGGCTTTGGTGTGTTGTAGTGTAGTTTTAAGCGAAGTTTGAACTTAATGCTGAAAGGTGTGGAAGAACAGTGCAGGGTCTCGAATGTGACTGAACGCCTGCCTTGTAAACACATTTACATATTTAGCAGACGCTAAATAAATGTGTAACATACAAGTAGCACATTACAAACGTATGTGCTGTCAAGGTACTAATAAGCAGTATTGGAGCAGGAGCTACACGTCTCCCAAACAAAGCAAGGACCTAATAAGACTGACCAGAAGTGCAACATAAGAACATTCAGGGAATAAAAGTGCCATCACACTAGTAGATGACTTCCTGGAACGGCTAGGTCTTGAGGTGTTTCTTGAAGGTCAGTATGCAATGTTTTTGAGGTTCTCTGTGCTTGTGTTTCCATAGAAGTGTTGTGGTTCTGTTTTGGAATTTTTTTTTTTTTTTTTTGCTGTGACCGTTCAGAAACCTGTGTCAAAAGAGGCTGCACTCACTTAGGCTGCCCAAAACACAGCCGCACAGAGCAATGCTAAACACTTTGCCCAGCTGAGGGCAGGTGTGCTTAGATGGCAGGACGTAAGTGCCAGGCAAGTCCTAGCAAAACGGAAAGACCAAGACTCACGAGGGTCCCCAGAACAGGCTGTTGGGGTGGTGCTATGTCTGATATGTGACTGTGTAGCTGGAACCTAGTTCATTCAGTATCTGTCTAAATGGCACCCTTGGTGATCTTGCGGGAGATTCTCAGTGTTATAATTAGGAGACAAACAGTGACATAGGAGATTGAATGTGCCCTGTTAATCCGAAAGAGTTTCTCCGTAGGAGCTGAATGACTTGGCCCGAGACCCACCAGCACAGTGTTCAGCGGGCCCAGTTGGAGATGACAGTAAGCCCCACACACCACAGAGCTAAAACATGGAGCTTGCCTGCCGTACCGGTCTCTGATGGTAACTCTGTTCTCTTCTAGTGTTTCACTGGCAAGCTACAATCATGGGACCTGTAAGTATCCCCCCCCCCACGCCGGAGAGTGCCTTTGGACACCAGCCGCACGGTTGGCCAGCATCGTTCACGTTGTTTTCGCCTTTCCTCAGAACGACAGTCCATATCAGGGTGGCGTTTTCTTCTTGACAATTCATTTTCCTACTGACTACCCTTTCAAACCCCCTAAGGCAAGTACTCTCTCATAGGGGCTGCCCCCCTCTCCCCCAGCAGTATTAAATAGTTACAAATGCAAAATATATTGATCTTTCTCTGATAGCAGCTGTAATTTTGGTTATTCATGTTGAGTTTGTGAAAGTTCTTCAGATTTTTTATTTTTTTTTTGTCATATAACTCATCTGAGGAAATGAGCAATACTGAAGTTTGACCCTATTAGTGAAGGGTCTGCCAAATGCTGGTTAGAATGTGTGTTTCCCTTCCTTTTTAGGTCGCGTTTACCACAAGAATTTACCACCCAAATATTAACAGTAATGGCAGCATCTGCCTGGATATTTTAAGATCCCAGTGGTCGCCTGCTTTAACTATTTCTAAAGGTGAGATGGTTCTCCGCAGGATCGCTCAATGACAGCTGGCCTTCCCTACCAGCATGGGATGTGTAATGAATGAATGGGAATGCTAGTGGGGTTGTTAGCGTGCCCCTTGTTGAATCTGCTTGTCCTCTTCAGTTGTGAAGTGTTGGGTGAATCGTTAACATTGTCAGAGATTCCCCCACAGGCCCGGGGTGTCACGGGGGAGCGTGTGGCGGAGCTGTGCGTTTAACACCAGCCTCTCTTCTCTTGCAGTTCTGTTGTCCATTTGTTCCCTCCTATGTGACCCAAACCCAGATGATCCCCTAGTGCCGGAGATAGCGCGCATCTACAAAACAGATAACGAAAAGTAAGCCCGTTTCCGCCCGGGTAGCACGCTTTAACGGTACCCCTCGAAATGACGGCGGGAAGGATCCGGGAAGCATGCTGTGGTGCTCGTGGCCTGTGACGCAGAGCTCGTTCTGCCTCATTAGGTACAACAGGCTAGCAAGGGAATGGACGGAGAAGTATGCCATGCTTTAGGGTAAGGAGCCTGGCATGGGCGCGTGCCGTGGTTTGGCTAGAGGGCGCTGTGGAGATCTCGCCCCACCAGGTTCGAGTTCACAAGCAGGGAACCAGGATGTCCGCAGGCTGACTGTGGGCCGTTTAACCCATTGGCATTAACAGCTTGCTGTAGGTTAAAAAATTAGTGCTTTGAAGCAGTGGGGCTACAGGGTGTGTGAACTGGGGTTGGGGGGAGGGGGTGTAATCGCTTAGTTTAATGAATGAGGGATTTAATAAGCTGTCTGCATGGTGTATGAGTCTGCAGTTTTGCCCCCGGGAGGTAATATGTCTGAGTGTTTGCAGTGCTGCAGCGTACTGAATTTGCAGTTAAGGAACTGTCGGTGTCGCCCTGGTTGGGTGCTCAGAAGGCACTCTGCTCTCCCCTCACCACCTGAATCGAGTGCTGCTGATGTGCTGTCTGTCAGTGTCACCCCGGCCTTGTTCCTCCAAGCCGCTGTCGGGCAGCCATTTGCATCTGTGTGATGTCACCGCATAGAAAAGTACTCTGGTGCCATCAGCTTCTGCTTAAATGTGGCATATCAGCTCGCTTCCTGATTGGCTGGATTTGCCCATTCCGCCGTCATGGGTTTGATGTGTTGGACCCCCACAGAATAACAAGGAAAAAAAAAACTTTCAACGCTGTTCTGAGTTTTGTTTCTCTCATCTTAAGGTACAACAGAATAGCTCGGGAATGGACCCAGAAGTATGCCATGTGACCCTGTCTAGTGGGAGATGGGACAAGCTGCATTATAGCTGGAA
This sequence comes from Petrocephalus microphthalmus, assembly GCA_026774405.1. NCBI lineage: Eukaryota > Metazoa > Chordata > Actinopteri > Osteoglossiformes > Mormyridae > Petrocephalus > Petrocephalus microphthalmus. The sequence continues at coordinate 414,416 of JAODKK010000015.1, read as the reverse complement.
TAAACTTTAAATTACTGGTTTGTTTCTTTTTCATTTATTTTGCTGCTCCCTCGTATCAGGCCATATCTCCTGGTTTTTGTTTTTTTTTGTTTTTTCTCGCCCCTACGTCCATTCACATGCTCTTAAAAGGAGACTGCAACTGCACCCTCGGCTGTGGACATGACCGCCTTCCCCATGAGATCCCATCTTGGCCCTGCAGTGCTGAGCTCTCGGCTAAGCATGTCAGCAAACGGTCGCTCTGTTACGAGGCGCTTACAGCACGCGCTGAAGACGCCGCTGCCGCGCGTGGGAGCCACCGCCCCACCGCCCCACTGCCCCCTCCTCCTCAGGATCCCCCTCGCTGCTGGGATGGCATCCATTCCCCCCCCCCTACTCCCTAAATGCATTTCTGATGACATTTTGAAAGCTGGGGCCTGTGAGCATGTATTTTATGCACATAACGGACCGTGTGGAGGAGAGCCGTAGAGGGGCTGTACCAGCAGTGAAACAGGAGTGCTGTATTTTATGCATGTTAATGAATAACTCCTTCAATATTCTGCTGACAGTGGGAATTTTGGGAGGGTTGGGGTAGATGCATTAGGGCCAGAACTTTTTTGTTTTGCTTTTTTTGTTTTGGTTTTAGAAGTGAGCTATTGGTTAATCAATCTTCCACAACACTGTTCCCTTCTAGCACTGAATCTGTGATGCAAAGCTCTCAATGGTGGACCGATCAACTAATAGCTCTGCTAGATTTTATTTTATTTTCCTTAATAAAGTTGCGTAAACTGATTTGTTTTGTCTGGTGTTTTTTTTTGGGACTTAACTTGCAGTGTGAAATTCCACATATTAAGTCAAAAACTATTGGATCAATGGTAATCTAGAAATGTTTGAACTGTAGACTGATTTTTCCCAGGTATAATAGATGCTATTTCGAATTGTGCAGTACCAAAAGTATTTAACGACGACTTTCCTAAAGTCAGGCACACTAAGGCTGAGTGTGAGTCCTTATCTGTGGAAATGAGCACATTTGTGTATTTGCCTACAGGCAAAGAGAAGTGGCACGCTCAGGTGTGAATTCTGGGTAGCTGTTCATGTGCATGTACTCTCTGGTCTTTGACATGGTTTGACTCATGTAAAGCAGTGTTTCCCAACTCAGTCCTCAGGGACCCGCATGCAGTCCTTGTTTTTACTTCCTCTGCTGGGTGCTGCAAGGGTCCATAAATGTGGAATGTCAAGGGGTCCCTGAGATTTAGGTTGGAAAACACTGATATAAAGCATTAGATAATTTCTGATCAAACACTTCTGTGTCGTGGTAGGATGCCATTTAAACCTCAAAAACTGTATTTAAAGCCAGCTGTATGGCCTAAATAGTTTAACGTATTTACTGATGTTTCCACAAGGCAAACTTTCTGCATTTTACGTTCTCCTCAGTGTCAGTGTAACATGTAAATACTGTATTTTTATAACGGCCTGTACATTTATATACTAGTATCTTACTCTTAAGTGAATTATATCCCTAATTCGAAGGGACAACAGTGCAGGTCCTGGAAATAAACAGCCGTAGATGTCTTAGTCTTTACACAAAAAAGACTTTTCACTACATGAGTAAGAAAAACATTATTTTTTTCACTTTTATAATAAAAAGTATTTAAAACCATTAAGACATATTCAAATGTTCAATCATATCCTCCATCACTCTGTACAGACCAGTGGTCAGGGTGCGTGTCAGCGGCGTGATGGTTTAACGTCTAAGACATTTTTTTTTTTTTTCCATGAATACATGAATATGTACATCCAGTATAGTGGTTCATGCCATACTGTCAATAATATTACTAACAAAAACAAACTCCACCTTCCAAAGGCCTATAAAAACAAAAAAAAAATAGCTCTGTTTCGTCGACGGCCTGGAGTTTTCCATGGTGTTGTACCGGATACATTCCTCAAAGTTTGGACTATATAATGTTTTTACAAATCATCACTCATCCAGTATCTTTTAGTTTTCAGCAGGTAAGAGAGTGCAGAGCAGCGACAATGCCCTCCGCCTAAGTCATTTTTATCAAAATATGATAAAATATGAAAATATTTTAAAAAGAAAAAAGAAATGGTAAAACAAATGGCACAGAAGACAAATAGGCACAAAACAATGGCAATTTAGTAACAACTGAAAAGCAGGAGAGAACTGACTTGCAGGCAAAAGGACTGTCTGTCTGAGGTGTAACTGTCATAAAACGGCAGGAAATATCTTGGCTGAAATAAAGTTTGTTATAGCTTTGTTTTTTTTTTTTTTTTACAAATACGAGTAGATACCACAGTGGGCGGTCATGCATGGGAAAATGTACATTGGGCAACTGGGAAGCCAGCCTCTGAGGTTTTTGCTGGGAATATAGGACATGCCGCTATTCACCCAGAAACTGTGAAAAGTATCACGGACTCCCCGTCATTGTTGAACCAGGACTTTTAGCAAACGAAATTTGCATGGCAACTTCAACTGTAAGTCCGACTCCATTCTAATGTTTGTCAAGTCAACTATGCTCTGACTCCCCCTGTTGGACAAGGAGAGCTAGAACATTTTCTCCATTTCCATAGACCAACAACTTTGCTGAACTGGCCAAGGTACTACGGCTTTCTAAATATACGAAGTCCAAAAAGGACTCCTTGTGGTAGTAAAATATAGCTTTGAAAATCATGTTGGGATGAAATGTGTACCGCAACATGTGTACAAAGATAAATTATTGCAGAAATTGGCAATAGGTTTTCCCTGTATTCAAGTAAGATAGTTAACCATGCTTGCATTTCCAGTAACTGAATGCAATAATTCATACAGAACATACTATTACATCTTTAAATGAAATTATTATTAAGTGTCCTTCAGAAAAACGGCTGTAGGGGCTGTGGAGGGGGGGTGGGGGTGCATGTGTCTGCCACACCTTCAGGTGATCTCTTCTAGCTGACGAACTCTGACCTCTCCCCCTGTAAGGCGCAGGTGGTCCATAGCGAGAGAGGTCCAGGCACTGGCCAGCCCAGAGCGCAGAGCCTGATTAAGGATCCTTGCTCCCCTCCGAGGCGGGAGCCGCACTCCTTCAGGGTGACCCCGCCCTCGTCGTGCACTCCCTGGTAAGGACGCGCGGCTGCGAAAGTGGAACAGGATAACGGCAGGAGGGGTGAAAGACGAAAGTACAGTGAGGAAAAAAGAAGGGAATATAAAGGGAGGGGGGAGGACAGGATCTGATGTAACAGCTTCTGTTCACATCAAAATCGCAAAAAAACACGCAGAGTTTTATGTTATTAACCATCTGAGGTAATAGGCGACCAATGGACTTACCTGAGGTTCTTCTGTATCATACCTAGCTGTCAGCAGCCAGCAACAGTGGTCTTTTTGGAGAAATAATCATGATCTGCTTCTGAATATAATTAACATAACGCTGGGTTGCTTTGACGAAAACTAAAGGCATGCACGTCGCCCTACATTACTGAC
>JAODKK010000015.1:382179-392205 GCA_026774405.1 Petrocephalus microphthalmus | reverse complement strand
TGCACTGGGGAGGTCTACACCTGCTCCACCATTCAGAACAACAACAAACTACATTTCTGACTGCTGTGCTGTGCAGCCCTTAGAAACACTGTTTAATCTGCTTCAGAGAACTACACAGATCCAACTGCCATACTGTTATCTTCCACTAATTATACTAACATTGCATTTATTTTGCAGATTTTATCCAAAGCAACCAAATTTGTTTTTTTGAGATCACAGGGTCAGACAGTCCCTTGAGCTGGAAGGGGTTGAGGGCTTTGTTCAAAGGCCAAGTGGGGTGAAATCACTCTGCCAACCCTGGGAAAACACTCTGCCTATCCCTACCACAGTAATGCTAAGGTAAGCTCTCATAGACAGCCAGTTTGAATCTGGCCCCAATCTTTCCTCTTTGGAGGGACAACTTCTGTGGCTCGAAGGACCCAGTGACCCTAAATGACCCTTAGAAAGTGTGTGTGTGTGTGTTTGAATGTAAAGAGGAAAGTACCTAACAAGTATAGCAAATCCTCAACAACCATGACTACTCAGGTCATTTTTTCAGTCCTCACTACTTCAGACTTTTAATTTTATAAGAATCTGTGAATGCAATCAAAAAGTAAAAATGCCAAAAGTCTTGTATTTTGTTTGGTCAGTTATGGTTAAGGTTAGGGCTGGGTAGGGGTTAATTTATGGATAAGATTAACTGAAAGAAGACTTTGGCTAATTAATTATTAAGAAACGCCCCCTGGGAAGAAAGGGAGCTTCCTTATTGGTCGGAATCTGCTCAGCAGCCTGCTTACCTGTCCGCATGGAGTCCACATGAGGCATGGCCTGGAATCCCAAGGGCTCCATGCCCACCCAGGTCATCGGGTCCATGTCTAAAAACTGTCCCAGGGTAAAAAGCACAAGATTAAATCATTCTGGTTATGCTACATTTATTTAGCAGATGCTATGTAAAGTTGACAAAAGTAGGGTCAGTAATTAGGGTTAAGGGTCTTGCTCAAGAACCCAGTATATGGACTGGTACCCGAGACCAGTATTCCCCTGGGGTATAGAATGAAACCAATATTCCCTCGGGGTATGGAAGGACAGGGGTTTAGGGAGCGGTTGGGAAATTTCCCAAAATAATCTATAGATTTTCCGTTTTTAACGACCTCTCACGCTTGCGTTCTGTCCACATCTGAAAAAAAGATCAATACTTCTTAACTGTTTGTATCGATCCACCCCCCACCCCCTCTGTAAAAAGTTTGTATGATATAGACCAGTCCGTGATAATAATAAACAGACAGAATTCCCTCTACAGTGTTCCTTTTCACACAAAAAAAGTCAGCTAATTTTACATAAAATCTCTGTCTCTGAAGGCACAATCTTTTCACATTCAGAAAGCGGCAGTTTTATATTCACGTACAACCCTCTGCATCAATAGAACCACTGTCTCAATTCAGTTCAACAAAACAATTTTAACCTGACGGCAGAGCTTAAGCAGCTATGCACAGCCATTGAGTGATAAAGAGTATTTCAGTATGAATCCCCTAAGTAAAGCCAAAGGACGGGAGCGGGCTTCTGCGGTCAGCCTGGCTGGGACGATGCCCCATGTCAGCTTTTAAAAGGCTTTTGCGGTCCCCATGCATTAAAAAAGCTCCTCTTGTGTGTCATCCTGCGCTGCTCCAGAGCCACGCCATGCGATAGAGAGACGCCGTGAGAGTCATGAGGCGCGGCGCGGTGCAAGGGGACCTGACGCGGGTCTGGAGACGCCTTCGGTTTAGCGGCTCGGAGCGGGACAGCGGATTCACTTCCCGTTGAACAAACGCCAAAAGCTCCACATACACATATAATCAAGGCTGCTGTCATTGTGTTACAAAATCACAGTGTCGGTGCAGCTGCAGCACACCAGCCGCTTCACGCTATCTGGGACGGGGCCCCAGCAGTGCGGTCGGACGGTACCTACCAAAGCGTGGTCAGAAAGGCGGGGCTCCTCCGCTTCCATGGCTCCTGCAAATAATAATGATAATTTTAAAAAGTGGAAAAACTGAATCATCCGTCTCCCTACAGACTGAGCTTTCTTCTACTAAAGCACCTCATTGCACACTCATTTTCTCTGACAGGCTGTCGAGTATCAGCTTTGCGGTCGCCATCAATCATCAGTAGATCCGCGAACCCACGCTGCCATGCTGCATCTGACTCTTTGCAAATAACGAATAGCTTACTGGACATTGCACTTTTAGACTCGTCTCTACGCTGCAAAAACTTCCAGTACTTTTAGACTCGTCTCTACGCTGCAAAAACTTCCAGTGTTACTTTGTGCATAACTTTAATACGACTCGTCTTGCCCGCAGGTTAAAATCAATGTGGAATAAAAAACAATCCAAGCCCGTGAAAGCAAACGAATTAAGGTCAGCATATCCTTCTAGCATTTTTTATTTTTTTTTTTGCACTTTTTCAAATAGGAAGCGGACTTCACAGCAAATGACCTGCAGGTCGGAATAAGAAACAGCACGTTCTCGGAGGCCAGCGCTTGGCACTCGGATCACGGGTGACCGCACGGTTATCTTACCTTCTCTGAATCAGTCAGTGTTCACGGCTGCGGAGTCGGCGTGACCGCGCACACCAGAGCCCACCGGGCGAAAGCTGCAAAACATTGCGTCACACCACATCGCAAAGTGTCCATCGATCGATTAGTGTGCAGAAACCCGCGCTATTAGCTAAATGTATTACAGCCGGGGTGTAGCAAGAGCAAACGAGGAGTTCACCTTAATTACAAACACGCAGTCTTTTAAAATAAAATCGAGCTTCCAGCCGGACAAGTGAAAGTCAGCGAAGACGGATCCCGCGTCTCCTGGCATGCGAAATTACAGTAGATCGGCTGTTTGTAAAAAAATATGACTTCCTTACTGGAAATTCCCAGTGACGTAGAGTCGTCTTTTTTCTCGCTGTCTGCCCTCTTGTGGCACTGTCACAAGAGCGCGCTGCATAAGCACAGCAGCGGTCACTCTCCCGTGTGTAGCAGTGTGTCATCAAAGAGGCAGGGTGCCGTTATCTCGCACTGGTCCGTTTGAAGGTTAAGTACCTGGCTCAGCTGTCCGCTTAGCGCAGGTCCAGCTTTCTCACGAACCGCTTTTCCACCGTTTGCCTGCCTTCCGCAAGTATTAAGGGGAAGCATTTGTGATTAATTCATAAAAAGCAGTAATAACATCCAGATAGTTATAACTGAAAGAACACTAATTTAACCCGTATTTTTTATTTTAGGTATATTTATATTAATGCTTTATTATTACTATTATTATTTTTGTACCACCCACCCATCCATCGTCAGTTCGCTTCAGGCTATACTCAGGGTCCCTGGAGTTGGGGTAGCCTACATCCTAGACAGGATGTTTAATTTCATACATATAAAATAATTGATTTCTATATTTTTCAAACATATACATATAAACCAATCGAAAAAAGCTGCCGGTTATATGAAAATAAATGTTTTACACCGCTAGATGGTTGTCTGCGATTTCAGTATGATTCCGTCATTACGAGACAAAGGAACCATACCTGAAATAAATTTACAAATGTAGACTCGTACATATAGGCTATATACAGTATATCTTTTGGACATTGTTGTAAACAAACAAAGAAATAAATGACGCTGACGCTAGGTGGATTTATGCCTTCATAATTTTTACATTTAAAATGGAATAGAGCTAGTGAAATGTCGATTGGTGTCTTATCTATGAAAAACAAAAATCTAGTTTACAGGTAGCATTGAGTTAAAGTTACAACAAAACGTGACAGGATTTGAGAAATACACTACTGTCCCCATCCATTATACGAGCGAATATATCAGAAATGAGGGCGAGATGTAGCGCTAGCTTTCCAGATTTACTTGGGATATATGTAGAGTACTTATAAAGTGTTTATACCTGTTAAAGACGGTTAATGGGGATAACAGATAGTTGACTTTTGAGTCCCAAACTATTAGGCCTATGCTAAATAAATAACTAAAATGAAGTAAATAATTTACACTAATAATTTATTTAATTTATAGGCCTACTACAAATTTGTTAGTCTTGTTAGTTCTTAAAAAAACGTGTTCCCGCCAGTGGTGGTTCTAGACCAAATTTACCAGGGGGGTCAAGGTGGGGCCAGTGTTTTTTCAGGGGGACAAAAAAGAGGGCAATATTTCATTGTTTAACACATTAAGTGAATTTATTTGGAATACAAACAAAATTAATTGAACATTAAACAATAAGACTCACATACTGTATAAATGCACAATAAACCCTGAAACAAAGTTTTTTCATCTACAGTAATGTTTCTTTTTGTGCACAATAACTTTTTTGTACAATGACATTTTTCTTTTGTTTTTCTTATTTTTTATTTATGCAAGTATGTGTTTATTTTGTTACGCAGTGACTTTTTTACAGCATAAAACTTAAAAGTACAGTCACATTTTCTGTTCACATGCACTTTACAGGATATGAATTAATCACACTGCTCTCACACACACACAAACAGGTTTGTTCAACAACATAAACCTGATGGTACTGGACTCGGTGCACATGATGGATGATCCACTGGTTATCCCTCATTCTGTCCCTCACTCTGTGCCAGTGCATATCACTGTAAGAAATCAATAAATTATTATCTCTTCCGCACAGGGGCCACAACAGGGACCATGGTCAGTTCTATGGGGGCACTGGCCCTTGTTGGCCCCTGTCAAAAACCGCCTATAGCTCCTGGAGAGATCAAGCCCATGTTACCAGTTTACCCCCCCCCCCCACTCCCCGGACACACACACACACACACACACACCTGCTCAACACCTTTCCAGTAGCCATCCAAGACCGGGCATAAATAGGCATATGCAAAGCGCTTAACCGAATAACTAAGGGAATACATTTCATGTTTAGTATACAGTTTTCAGAATTAATTTCATTTCGTCACGAATACAATTATTTACTAGTAATTAAAGCAAAAGAATTCCATTTAGGCCTTCATCTATGACTTAAACGCGATCCGCCTATTTGAAGGCAGGCCTGCAAAAGCCAACAAAAAAATCCTATTTGTTCAGTTAAGAGTGTAACACGACTACTAATTAAAGAATGTGACACGACTACTAATTAAATATCCGTAATGAGTCCTAATACTTTAGTTTTATCTATTGTATATAATGGCGTATGACAAACGTATTTAAATGTAATTTAATTTTAATGTAAAGTTCTGTTGTTTGTGGGGGGGGGATTGACTCAAGCCAAATTAAATATTGGGGGTACATGTCTCCCCCGTGCTCCCTGTTCCTACGTCCCATATTATATTTAAATCGCTTTAATCCTGTCATTTAGTTAATCGTCAACTCAGTCAACGCCTATCATGTGAGAATACTTACCGCGTTGTATCACTGTATAGTAAAGTGCGCCAAGTGAGATCATTCATTAATAACGTAATTAACCTCCATTTAATTCAACATGAACACAAAAAGTACGCTAAACCCGTTAAAGTTTAGAATAAATGCAAATACTTTCAAAATAACCGGTTGTTTCTGGTTTAAACCAAAGCGCCAGGCGTTTCGGAAGCTTTCCAGTTTGCGCTTGCTTTCCTGCGGCGGGAAGCCGCTGCACTTCGGAAACTCTACCTTTGCTAAAGGGCCGATAAAAAAAGTCTACAAAGACCTCGTCAAAAAGCGTCGGGGTGAGGGTACTGACCGGCTCGGGCAACCTTTGAACCATACGTCGAGGTCCTGGTCCTGCTTATGTTTGCATTTGCTCGGAGACTTAAGTGAAACAACCCCCGGCATGCACGTGTATTATGGTCACCTTGTGAGTGAAGCGGTGAGCAGATAAATAGGCTGGTGTCAGAAGTATGGACCTGAGATCGGAGGTAGGAGCCGCACTGTCCGACGATCAAGCGGCGCACCTGTACCGATCGGGAGTTCCGCTGCCCGGGCGCCGCAGGCTTGTCACCTAAGGCGCCGCTACCCTATAGAGTGCAACTAAAAACTCTGATCGCAGACGTCTACGCTTTTACAAATACAATCTCAAACAAAGAAGGATCGCATGAAATACGAGGTTGCATAAAGGGCAAGACAATACGTGCAATATGAACATCTTCACCCACTTCGCATTGGGATGCTTGATAGTTATTATTGCGACCCGGTACGTTTCGACGAGCGACGCGTCTGCGAAGGGATCTGCAATGCTGGAGGACATCGTTCGCTATTATGGGGAAAACGGCACCGTTTCCACCGCCCATCTGAACGACATGCTACGGATCATTGCCGACGGCGGAGCATCTGGCGTTGGGGATGAGGTGTCTGTATATGCCAAGGTACGGGAACCGAAACTTTGACAATGGATTTGTCATTTTAGGCAACAACCAGACCACCGAAAAATGATTTGGTAAAAGTGTAAAACATTTAGACACCGAGGTCAATCTGCCTAAAGTTTAACCTGACACCAACCGGTCCGAATGACTGGACTGTGCATATATTCCTAAAGTTTGATAAGCCAAAAATATCACACATTTAGGTCTCGATTCTTGTTGTTTTCATCCAAACAATGCCCCTTAGTCATTTCACAGTTAATTCGGGGGGAAAAACACAACTGGAAAGAATCTTAGTCAAAATGCGAAATGTCCCGCATGCCACATTTTCATGACGAGTTCGCCCAATGTTGAGGGATCTTTTGCGATTTACAAAAAATGGAAGTTATTCATAAAATATATCTTTGCCAAGTCATCTGGGTCACTTTAGGTTTCCGGGGGAGATAAGTCCCGACCTACTATTGTGTGCCACATAATTTATAGAAAGGTCCTGCAACACGCCGTGGTTGGGAATACTTTTAAAATCAGACTGGAATAGAAACCACGCGGCCGATCACCAATATGCATGTTCACTAAGTGAGAATAAAATGTGCTAAAATGCGGTAGTAGATTACGTCATCTCTTCACACGCAAGCGTTACGCGTTATTATTCATGCCTGTTGTGCATTTTAAAGGTTTTATATGAATTATGAAGTCAGTATTGTTAATGATTAATAGTTAATTTAGTGACACGCAAGCAGAAGGCACTGTGAACCTCACGCAACCAGACCAAGGGTAGCTGAAACATACTGACACAATTCGATAATGCAAACAGCTATGAATGACAGTCATTGAGTAACATTCTGATGTAATATAATCCCTTGCAGATCAATTAGATTTTGTCTAACTTCCGGTAACATCTAATACTTTAATAAGTATTAACAGGTTGTTAAGCATCAAAAATGGAATAATATTAATGTACCAGTAGCCAGCTCCAGGATGTAATACCCGCGTTGGGCAGGGAATCGTGTATTTTGACTAATCTGAGTACTGAACATAAAATTTAGATTTTTAAGTCGTTGGCCATAAGTTCTGCACAGTACAGGCTGTTTGTATTTTAGGCCTTTAAAATAAATATTTGGACGCCTGAGAATTATACCCCTCTAACCCCCCCCAGTGCATGTCAGCGGCGGAGATGCTGGCGGAGCACGGTCTCCCCGCTAACGGGCGGCTGAATGCCGCTCATCTGGCCCGCCTGTGTCCCGCCCTCCTCAGCCGGGCCGTGCTGCCCGCCTGCCCCCTCGCTGCCGCCGCCACCGCGACGCACCGAGCCGGCGATTACCTCGGTGAGTCTGCCACGGCACGCCCCTCTTCGCCAGAACGAACCTTGTGAGAAGACTTAGTCACTGGTTCTCTTGAAAAATGAACCGAGTCATATGGTGTTTTTTGTGCACATAAGGTCATGCATCATAAATGTCAGACATTAAGTCCGATGGAAACTGTGTAACGAGTAAATTAAAAATATAATCAATGTAAAGGTATGAGAGGCTCCCTCTCTGTATGACGTATGCAGAAGTTAGATTAAATAAAAGTAATTACATTCATTTAAATCAATTTATTTAGCCTTGCCGGATATCATGTTGCTGGTTTTATCAGTGGTTGTTACCAGTAGAAAAGTTGGACTACAGGATTGCCAACTTCGGTCATCTGGCTGGTGTGAAATTTTCAATTCAAAACAAATCTATACCCACATACACACACATTTACACGTATGTAACAGTTTAATTACCTTATAAACAGTCTGTAGGGTTTGCAAACTACCCTAATGCATTTGGTGTAGTTAATGCTGTAAGAGTTCCTGATGAGTGTGAGAGCCTGAAAGCGTGAGTGTCACACCAGATGCATGAGAGCTGGCTACCCTGGGTCTAGTCATACATCAATCTTTGCCCCAAGGTACCCAAAGAAGACAGTTGGTAAACCACTTAAAGCCACCCAGTACAATAGCCTTTCTCATGAGCTCAAAGGCATCCTGCTTCACTGATCACACAAGTGTTGCCTGCCCTGCATACATTAGGGCTGTATTCATGCATTATATCCATTGAGTGCTTTTTATTACCAAACCCGCCTTTTGTACTTGCAGTCTGGGCATTAGACTTCGTTCTTAAGGTGATTTCTGCCACCCCACCAGTCATAATGACAGGGTTAATGGGTTTATGTTACATACTAATATGGGTTTATGGTTGGGGGGCAGTGTGTAGGGTTGAATGGCTGCTCAGTGGATAGCAATGTTGTGTTACACTTCCTGGGATGTGTAAGTGAAGTTTGCGTGATTCCCTTCGTCCAGTTTCTTCCTGGACTTCACCCATTGCCATATGCTGCCTGCCGCAGGTTCAGCCCCTCCCCATATGACATTTGTTTATGTGTAACTGAGTAGTTTCAAATAATAATAGTCTGCACTAATTTTTTATATTAAAAATGTTCCTTAGAACAATGATTCTCAACCCAGTCCTCTAGGATGCCCAAGCAGTCCACAATTTTGCTCCCTCCTAGTTCCCTGCTCATTGAGAACACTGAATACCTGGTACAGGTGTGTCAAGAAACACTGCCCTAGAATACGAGATGCTCTGATGAAAAGTGAGATTTGTGCAGGAGTGTTTTTTATGTACATTTCACACCAAAGTTAGCCACAGAAGTACGCTTCGGTGGTATTACAGTAATGCCGTGTATCGTGGTTTTTCCGGCTATAACCTGGTATTTTGTAATCTTAATGACAAAGATGGCCAGGGGGAAGGGAGGGGGGCTGGCTGAGCCCCCGTGATAATGTGCCCTTTGGCAAATTTTATTGTGGGCGACCTCCTGATTTTATTGTCAACATTACAAAATACCGGAATTGCCTATTTGAAAATACAGTTAAAATATCATACCTGCTTAATTTCATGGATGCTCTGGCCAAACCTTCATACGAGTGACCATCCTGTACACTAGGGAGGTTGCAGTTCCAGCATTTACCCCCAGTCCTTGTGAGGACCTTGTAGACAGTATCATGGACTTGGATGCTTTGGATCTTGCAGCCATTACCCATGTATCTATACCGCCCTGGTACCACAGCATGGAGCTGTGGCATTGTGACGCTTGCTATTGGTAATGGAGTTTCCTCTCTCCTCATTCGAAACCCAGTGTGGGGCTACGGCGCCCTGGCCGTCACCATAATCAACCTGTTTTCACTCCTGGGCCTGGCCCTCATTCCCTTCACCAAGAAGCCCTACTTCCCCAAGGTGCTCACCTACTTCGTGGGCCTGGCCATCGGCACGCTCTTCTCCAACGCGGTGCTGCAGCTCATCCCCGAGGTGAGTGAGGGAGTCCCGGGCGGCACCGCGCTGTCTGGGGCACCATGACCTGGACAGATAGCAGCACTCGCGCCGGCCACGTCGCAGCTGCCGGTCTGATTTTATGGCGCTCTCTGGAACTGCAGCTGAAGATTAGAAATCTGTAGTTTTATTTATGGACCAGTTTTAATGCAAATATCAGAGTATATACATATATATATACTGTATATGCATACTGTTTATGCATAATGCATAAAATGCATTAAATATAATTCATTTTTAATCTATATTAATCGCATTTTGCATGAGCAAACAGACTTAAGAAAAAAGGGAATATATATGCACTTAACATGTTTATTGAACAAAAAGTGCCTAGCGACAAATCTAGCAAGTGAGCTGAGCTCCATGCTACTACACCCAGTGTCCTGCCGAGTTGTGG
>JAODKK010000015.1:360955-373020 GCA_026774405.1 Petrocephalus microphthalmus | reverse complement strand
GCTGTCATGCAACGCAAATACCAGTCCGCAGAAGACATGTTAAGTGGAACCACCTAGCATCACTTGTTCTGCATACTGCAGGGTGACAAATGACCTTCCAGCCGAAATACACAAGCACAATAAGACGGTACAAACTGTGCTAATAATTTTAACATATAAATATATATATATTTAACATTTTAACATGTAAGTTTATCTAATTTATATATAGTTATTTCAACATTCATGTTATTGTAAAACATTACAATCAGTGCAATTTTCATTACGGTTCAAAATAAAAACTCTTCAAAAATATACAAACATTTGAACGCTAAATTGAACTCCAAAAAAAATACATCAATACTGCCTACAACAAAAACAAAGATATAGGAGAGTAGTACGGAAAGCCACGAGCGAGAGGCACACAGAGTTACGTCGGTCACCAGACCTGCGATCGCGTCTTATGAGGTCGGAGGAGGCCCCTACTGACCACCTTTCTGCTACGGTCATGTTCCTGGTCTGGAAAAGGACGAGGACAGGCGAGTGGCAAGAAGTGGAGGCAACACTGAGGGAATGATGTGCTCAGGCTGAGTGAAATCAGGGCTGTGATGGGGCAGAAGGCTGCTTGGTCTCATTGGCCAATAATCATAAGCCACTCACCGAACTTTGACCTTGGTCATTCTGTTGGCACTTCAGGAAGCCTTCGGGGGCAAGCATGTCCTTCACCCTGCTCTTTATACATGTATGAACATACATACAGGTGTCTATGCAAGCTTGAGTTTATATATGAATTATCAGACACTTGGAGATGAAGCCAAATTAACTGGACAGAAAACATGACAGAGAAACTATTCAGGTGTGATCATCTTAAGGAGGTAGATGAGTGAGGGTAGCGGATCGGTACATTCATGATCGATTCGATCATTCAAAGTCCAGCCAGCACAACGTTTTCACGATAATTGTTACGTAGAAGCAACGTTTATGCAATGCTACTGTGTTTTATGAGGTCACTCTTCCTAAGCAGGAAGTGTCTCATGATAAACAGACGACCACATAGTACTGAAGAAGCGCTTACTCACGGCGCTTTGGTCAACGCCCACATTTAGCGAGAGTCACATCTAGGAATGTTTCAGAATTGGTCCTCTAACTTTCTAGCATTTCTAGCATTAAGCCCCTACGGTCGTCTACTTCTGGGGTCACACTCTCATTAAACAATGCTAATTAAACAAAACAATGCTCTCAGACTTGAGGGTTTGCCTGTTTTTTTCGAGTATTGTGTTTTTTTCCCCATGTTTGTCTGTAAAGATGGATGTGAATCTCTGCATCTTTTTGGCCTGTGCTTCTACCAAACTTAAACTGATGACCTCTAGAACATCCAAACATCCACCAGAAGGTCATCCATCATTAGAGAAAGATGCAGATACTAATGAGATCACAATACGCACAGAGGTTACACGACAGCATAAGTTAACACCAAATTAAATATTTCGTAAGGAGACAGTACTATTTAAAATACAGTTGCCTCTGTGGAAAGAGAAGGAAGCCTGTTAATTAATCGATATGGCAAACACAGGACCACTTCAAAACGAAGCCACTTGAAACACCATAAATAACAGACAGTGAAGCATCACAGTGAAAGGCTGAAGTCTAAAAAAGGTACTAACACCATCCTCACCTCATGTGCTCATCCGGTGAACTACAGCTCTGAAATTAGACAGGCGTTCTTTTGATAGGCAAGCCTGTCAGTGTATAAAAAGCACCAGACGTTTGTCTATAACACACCAAAGTACACAAACAGTAACTCTGGAAGGGATTTGTTTAGTCTCGAAAATAGGGTGATTGCTCATTGTCATTATACGCCAACCGGCTTCTGCCATCTGACAGGGAAGTGATCTGTCACCTGTCTGTAGCCCGCTAACCTGTGTGTATCACCAGGGCTGCTCCACAAACTCGGCCAAACTAAGCCACGTGGCTAAGCCCGAGGAAAGACATGGCACGGATTTCTCCCGTTACAGAGAGATGCGGTGGGATTCTCACAGGTGTGACGACAGACAGTAATTTGTACTCCTGTTCGATAACTTACTTCAGCTTGAAGGTAAACCTTGTCACAGCGTTCTGTGTGTCACCTTCGAGATAGCGAGTCAAGCCTTAGACCCCAACCACATGTGGCCAGCATGGCCCAAGAATCGCGAATGAGTAACAGTATGTGAAATTTGAGACGCAACTGCATCCAAGCGGTTTCATACTCTGGGGAATTTTACTTTGGCAGCCACAAAGGCCAGACGCATAGCCAGTGTCGGCTAGCAAAGAATCTATACATAAGGAGGGACTCAAACCCTGGACTCCCTCGTGTGTCGGCCAATCTAGGAAAGCTCAGTACTTTTGGGAGGCCGAGGCAGTCGCCCCCTTGCGTCTGAATGTCCAGCAGTGATATCCACGACCCATGAGCTTCAAGTCTAAATGTGGAACCCCGCGGGGGGGGGGGGGTTCAGTGTTCCCTTTCGCTGGATGTCGAGTTCTCCTTCAAGCTGCCTGACTGTTTCTTCTGCTTGTTCTTGGTCTTCTTGAGCAGGCGTACCTGAATGGAGCAAGGGGGTCATGTCACCACGGGAGGACACTTCTCAGTCTTCAACATGCCTGTTCTGGATACACGCCGAGATAAGGTGTTTTCCCCACCGCACGAACCTTTTGCAACACCCATGGACTTCTGCTGCGTTCACACAGCAGAAACTCAGCCAGATTGTCGTTCCTCAGAAGTAATTCCTGAACCTTTTTTAGTCCCTACACTTGGATACATACTTTTCGCTTGACCAAAAACTGTTGGGTGGGCTTATAGCAATAGACTTTCCTGATTGGTTGACTTAATTTATGAATGAGAATATATGTGAAGTTTAACCTATGAGCCATTTGGTCTCCCATGCTTACTTACCATAAAGGTCACAGTTCCTGTTGCGTGCTGGGAAAACGACACACCAGAAAATACAAAAGATGCCATACAGGACGGCCCAGGAACTCAGCACCAGGAATTAGGCTTCTGAACTTCAGTGTGAAAGCACCTACTGTATATGTTTCTAATCAGTAACTTTTTATGATGAACCTTGGGGGTTTCTTCATACCCCTCAATATCAATCTGGCTCGTGAAAGCAGAAGACGTCGTACCCTCACCACATCACCACTGACCTTGGGCCCGGCTGCCGAAATGATGATGTGCCCTGGAGCCTGGATCCAGGGTTCCCCGTCCACCTGCACGGGGATGGGCTTGGTCACTGTGATGCGGATGTAGGTGCCCTGGGCGATGCGGATGCCTGAGCGAAGCCCACTCTGCACCTGTCCCTGGAAAAGAGTAGCACATAGGAAGAGGGAGTCACCGATGACAATCCCGTCCTGCTTCCCCACCAAGTCGTCTCATGGAACTCGTAGAATGAGTCTGCCCCCTACTGCTCACAGGTGGGGACAAGTGGCGTCAGCACTCACCATGTGCACCACGCCGGTCACACCCACCACTTCCAGCATGCCATCGTCGTAGCGGGGCTTCTCGAAACGGGAGTCGCTGTCGGAGCCCCACAGGTCTGCACCAGAGCCCCAGCTGGGTGGGGGACACACAGAGACTCGTGTGGGCTAGAGTGGCGGTTCTCAAACTTTGGCGTAAGTGCCTTTTAGCAGTATGGGGAGGTATCTCCTTTAATGACGCCAGTCATAATGGTGGTATGCAGAGAGCCTAATGTATTCTGATGTGGGATGTGATGTTTGAGAACCACTGGGCTAGAGACCCCTCCCCCCCCAACCCCCAGTTTAAGAGTGTGTGCACTTCACAGCACCAAGTATAAAAGTCCATTAGAAATGCCATGGAGGAAAAACAGACACAGAAACAATCGTTTTTAAAGAAGCTGCGACAGCTGAGAATGCATACACAGCTCTGTCAGTATAAGTTCTGGCATCCTCCCTTCCTGAGGAAGACGAGGCCCTGGCGATCTGGGCGATGCCGGGGATCACCATGCCTCCCTACCTGGGGATGTTGAGGAAGATGAGGCCTTCTATGTTGGGCAGCTCCACTTCCTGCTTGTCCACCTGCAGCCTGATGTCCTTGTGGAGGTTACGGGTGTGGCTCAGCTTCTGGAGGCCCACCTTTACGTAGACGCCCTTGTTGTGTAACCTGCACGAGAAGCATAAACTGTGCATAAACACAGACCTATATATGCAGGCTGTCTAGCTATAACTAGAGAATGAGAAAAAGTACGTGATTGTGTACGTGACAAATAAAACATGAAACACATCCAGAATGCACAATAAAATGCATCTATGCAACTATTTGTGTGGCCGCCCTTACAAGATGACAAATGCTGTCCACACGCACACTATTTGCCACATGTAGCTTTTTTTTCTAAACCATAACATCCGTATATTAGCTGAAAAGGAAGTGTACCATGCACGAGGCAGGAAGTGACATAATAGCTGCACTGCAACAATCTGGTACATTTTACTTCAGCATTTCGCATCTCTGCTTTGCACTACAGTTTGTACAGCTTCTATTCTCTCCACTCTTGGGTGCCTCTTGGGGTCTTGTGGGCAATTAGCCCGGCTGCCTCTAGGTGTCGCTGTTGCTCGAGAAAGCCATACCTGCTGTTAAACTTGCCAGGTTCCTCCTCGCGGGCATGATGGAAGTCCAGGCTCAGCTCGGCGTCGATGCCCAGGCCGCAGTAGTTGTTCATCTGCACGATCTGTAACGAAAGGGCCACAAATTATGCTGTTAGGCTCGACAGCCCCCAGTCGACAAGTTCATCCGTGTGGCCGCTGGCAGTAAAAGGGTGCAGGCTTGCAAATGGATGAGCCGTCACATTCTGGCCTGCTGTGTTCTTAGAGCTACCTTAGGGGGTTCTAGGATGCCATTCCCCTTGTCTTCATCGGACACCTCCTGTGCATCCAGGAGGATGGTCCATCGGTCCATCTGGACCTCCTCCGCCTCGTCCACGGCCACGAGGACACCATAGGGGTCCTCCCCGCTGTAGCCAGCCCCCCAGCGGAGTACCCGTGACAGGTCATTTCCTGGAAGGGGGATAGTGATCTAATTGCGCATGTGGCCACAAATCAGAGAACAGCTCTATAGGTTTGACCTATAATCTATTTGCTTTTCGCTTTTAAAGCTGCCGTTTCTCGGAATGCAGATGATTCCCTGAAGTAAGGAAGCACCCTTTAATCTGCTGGTGAAAGTGAAGCCGAATCTAAGGTCACGACGTGCAGAGGAACAGCGCACAGTTCGCACTTCTGCATCAGCTCTGGCACAGGTGTATGACTGCCATTTGAAACACTAATGACCTGTAACCAGCAAAGAGACTGCGGTGCAGAGGCATGGTGACAACAGTTCTGGAAACATCTCTAGTGCTCGCGACTCACCCGTGCCCAGCGGGATGATGCCGATGGCGGGCTCCGGACAGGCCAGTTTGTGGCGCACCTCCTCCAGCACCCCCAGCACCCAGCCCATGGTCCCGTCTCCACCACAAACCAAGATCCGGAAGCGAGGAAGCTCCCGGAAGGCATGCAACCTGGCGCGTAACGGGGAGCTTGTTACCAATCACATGAGCATGCAAATTCCTCTGCAAGGTCCAAGGCTAAACAGAGTTAACAAGACCACTGCCAGATATGAGAAGCCACTGATTTATAATGGAGCGGTGACCAAAATGGACATTCTCCCCAAGTGGTGATGCCCTGTTTGATCAAATCCAGACTCCTTGCATCTCTGTAATGCTTAGATGAATCTGTGGGATCAAATGCTTTCTCATAATTCCGTAGAACATTCAAGTGGGGAATCTCCCAGACAACCATTAATCTGGATGTCTTTTTGGTGAAACTCATAATAACATCTCTAGTTAAAAAGGACTGTTTGTGTTCACCGTAAAAATCCCCTTAAACTAGACTTCTTTAAGGGGGGTATTATTGTTTTAATAATGCACGACAGAGTTAATTTAGAGTATTTTGGGTGTTACCCAGGAAGAGGTCCACCGCTGGTCAGCTCAAACACCTGGTGTGGGTTAAGAAGCTTCCGGAAATTATACAGTATCTCGCGTCCTTTCAAGCCTCCGCTCTTGGGGTTGACGAAAACCAGGAGAGGGCAGCACCCTTGTGGTAACTTCTTGTGCTGGAAAAACGTAATATTTTAAACTCTTCTTTATGATGCACTGTTAGTCTCAAATAAGCTTAACAGGACTATGCAAAGCTTGATGTTTCCAGTAGGGGGCACCAGTGCGCTTTAAAAAGGCCTTACACCAGACACACAATGAATCTGAAATATTCATAGGTCAAAATATCATTAAGCACAATGTTTAAACATCACACGATTAAAAACAGTTGCGTTTTCATCAAGCAACTAAGGTGGCACGCCTACCATAATCTCAGGAATCACCAGGGAATAGAGCTGCTTGTCACTGATGGTGGTGTCTTTGGCCAGCATAAAGATCCTCTCCGCTTCGGAGAAACAGGTGACCTGCAAGACCACGGCCCCTGGAATGCATTGGAAACACATTCATAGAGATGCCACTCAAGTCCTGTCAGTCACAAGTCACCCATGTGACTACAGCTGATCAATAAGCAAAGCGTAACCGGGAAACATTTATTAAAGACCTGCAGCATGTGTAATGTCTGCTTAACCCGCTAGCACAAAGGTCTCTCCTAAACTTATGTAGTGTAAACACAGATCACCCACTTGCTTCCCAGCTCTTCTCCAATGTTAAATGAACATTGACAGAATCTGGGAAGTGTTCATTAAAAAGCTACCCAATGCTCAAACAGGTCCTGTCCATCACAGAGCCGCATTGTGTGTATAATAATGGACAGAGGATGCCAATTCCCCAGCGCCGCCAGGCACTCTTGCAGTGACAATATTGTTCTAGAGAGCGACAGCCCAAAACCGACTGGAAAATGGGAGAACATCAGGGCAGACTGCAAAAGAAAGCTGCATGCCAATTACATCACAGTTCAGCACCTCTGCTGGCCTCTCATGCTCAAGGTGAAAAGGTCAGGAATCACGCCTACTGTAGGCATAGGGCAGATGTTGTAGGGCAATCCATCCACAATCGATGAATATGAATATATTTATACTGTAGCATGTTCACACCTTTTGCACATGCACAGTCCCACTTTAGTTACATTCCTTATTTTGTTTGTATACTTGTATCATACTTGTAGTATTCCTTACGTTATTTTGTATTGTATTCTTGCCCATGACTCTGCACAGCACAGAGTCCTAGAGGGATGTATGTATATATGTCTGTAGGTATGGATGGATGGACAGACGTCGCTCTATAGCTATGCACAATTTTCCTTGGAAACATTTATCTTATCGAAGAAACTGTGATTACTTTTTAAGAAAAATATTGAAGGACTCACCTTGTTCAGCATAAACGTGGGTGATAGTGACCAAGTGACCTGTGGGTGGAAGAGACACGTAGCACTAGATCAGTTCAGCTCCATCCTTTAATGGAAATGGCTCTGAGAAACAAATTACTGCACTAGAGAACATCAGCACTTTCTCCACACTGACAGTGTTAACAGAATTAAGCTACATGGGGTAACACGGATTAAATGACCGGTTGGATCCAATAGTCCATATCGTGCAAGATTGATGATGGGTACCATTAATGAGGTTTGTCCCTCATACTGACAAGCAGTCCTGCTGGTTTCAGATCACCAAAAACTACTTTGATCTAAGTTTCACAATAGGTTTCGCAATATTCTTCTTCATTTTGGTAGTGTAGACAAGTCAACATTTGCTGGTTGTCCAACACTATCCCATGGTCTCAAAGACCCCCAACTGCAGACCAGTGTGACACCCACAAATTTACAGAGCACATGGCCAGCCCTTAAGGGGATTCAAGGTATTTGTGTCACAGCACCTATGTGGCCGGAAACACCAATGTGCATGCGTATGCACGCCACCGCTGGCAAGAACGTGTGTCTGTGCAGCCGAGAGTGCTCACTCTTGATGGCCAGGTGCTCCTGTAACAGGTCTGCATAGTCCTCCTGGCTGAGCTGCGCAGGGAAACCCCCAAGTAGAAGGGACACCTGCACCACCGAGTTCCTGTGCTCCATGATATAGAAACGTGTCTGGTTCATCTGCCTCAGGGACGTCTGTAAAGGACAATCAAGGTCAGGATTAAGATATGAATCATCAGGGTGTGCCTGTAACATAGCTAATCACCATTGAGTTTCCTCATACCTTCCTAATCTGGTGAAGTTTATCAAGTAGATGTTCCTGGCCAGTCAGAACTTGCCGTTGCACTAGAAGGAAGATAGACCATGCACTCAAAAGGACCTCGAGCTTGGGTGAAAGTGACAGCCAGACCGTAAGGTGACAAGCAGATCAACTTATCAACTTCTCAGCTCGAATGACTCTGAAAGACTCTGAATGACACTGAAGCCTAGAGAACGGCATCTCTTATGCTCCCTACAGGCTGACGCGACATGGTAATATCAGGTGCTATACCTTCTTTGGTACACCTGTCAAATAGGGGGTGGGCCATGAAACAGCATTACTCGAAGAGGTGAGGGGAGAAGGTCACTAGTATGAGGCGAGAGGAGAGGGTCAGAGGTTTTACCTTGTTTACTTCCCATGAATACCTCCACCAGGTTGAATCCAGCAGGGTTTTCATTCTGATGGGACAAGGGATCGATTGAGCTTCCATCCCACTTCACACAGACCTCACATCCTTTGGTCTCACTGTGCACATCTATCCCATATTTTTCATAACAGGTTTCCTCATTCACTCCATCGCATGCAAGCCGCGTGCCGCATAATGGAACAAAACATGACATCACCTCAGGCGGCTCTCCGCCTTCAGTCACAAAGACTGCCCAGAAGGGCAGCAATGCAATGCATAGTCAGACCAAGCCCAAACTCCCCAAGTAAATGGGTGGTTACCTGCTTGCCTAGTTGGGTCAGGACCTCTCTTATGACGGCGTCCACAGTGCTGCTCTTGGACAAGGTGATTGAGATGTAGGCCACACCCAGCCTGAAGAAGGATTGTCACTAACGTTGAAATACAGCGAGATTTTGCACCATCTGCATAATACATTGTGACGTTAAAGTACAGTTCCAATGGATGTCAAGGAAGTGCCCTTCAGGAAACCAAGGCCTTGTCCATAGATTACCGTAGCAATCTTTAAATGATTTCAGCAGGTTCTGATTCACTAGCATATAATCTTATATGCGTCAATGTCAAACAGTCTATGAATAGCGCAAACCCAGTGCATTGTGTGGTAGTGAGAATGTATAGTGCCATCTGTCCACTTGCTATCTGTAGTCAGGGACAATTCAAAATCGCAAAATAACAGCAGAGGATCGAAAATAGCATAATGTGTATAAAGTAAGAAGTGAAACTGTGCTTTAGCTGGGATGCTGTTCTTATATGGTGCATTATCACTAAAGTGTGACTTTGGTTTCGATTTTCAGCATGCCAAAATGAGACCCACAAAGCAGCTGGTTGAACCAGACAGCCCACAGGGGTGGTACTCACTTCAGCCAACCCGCATAGATTTTCAGCACGTCTGTCTCTTTGGGCTTGGCCCTTAAGACCCAGGCCTCAGGGACGCAGTCCTTGAAGACGGACTTGTTGTCGGGAGCGCCGTTGCGGTTGATGATGTCATCGCTGACCAGGGCCTGCTGGCCGTAGACTTGGAGCTCATAGCCGTGCGGCTCCTCTGGAATGTAGAAGGCACGCAGGGCTGCCTCCTGCAGGTGAGGAGGGGGGCGCGAACATGTTAAAAAAGAAAAGAAAAAGGGCATCCTGTTCCTGTCAACACTCCCCGTGATCTGTGCGCATCCCTGACGGGGCTCTCTGCGTGATGTTGGGGCGGAGCCAGGCTCGCTCACTCACCACCACCTCCTCATTCTTGGTGATGCGGGGAATGCTGACCAGGCGAGACTGGTTGCGCTTGAGGGCATCGTCGCCGTCAAACACCTTTAGGGTCTGTTTCCCTGAGACAGACGGGACGGGCTTTCAGGAAACGGCAAGGAGACACTCGGCTGATCGATGTAAAGGCTTGAAGGTGCCTTTCCAGCTAGCTAGAGTGAGCTCACAATCACACGCTGTGGCCTGTCTCTAAGGTCGCTACCTGAATCCGGCAATGAGGATGACAGGTTCTCCTTACTGGCCATTACCGGACCCGTGGTATCGACATCGTCAGTGCAATCTGCAAATCAGTTAAAGATGAGATCATTTACCTCTCGGACGAATCCTCAGGAACATGCTGAAACAACCATTATAGTTCTGATCTATTCACGATCTTTGGGATACCATACAAAGAAGGTTGTTCCCCCATAACATGCAAGAACTCTCTGTACTTGTGGGTCATTGTATTGTTTTCTACGTATCCTACTCCAGCATTCCTTGCTCTGTCATGCACTCCTCAACTCCTCAAGTTTTATTACAATTATCAGCCACACCTGCATATTGAATATATCACTGACACTGTGTGTGACCATTGTCTTGTCTTAACTTTGTATCTACTGTATTAAGAGAGTCATTGACAACCAGAGACAAATTCCTGTGTGTGTGAACATAAATTTACCATTAAACCTGATGAGATTTAAAGCTTTCACCCAGTAATCCAGTTCACCTGGCCCCACAAAAGACAGCGTCCTTCGCACTACCTAGCCTGGGATTTATTTTATTACACCTAACAGAAGCACAATGGCAATTAAGGCACCCAAAGTTTCAGGATCCGGTTATGGGCCGACACACTTCAATGGTCCAACACGCCCAGACGAAGGACTCATCGGTGAGTAAATGTCACATGCAGGTTCAGGCCAAACTACACAGCCTCCCATAGCTACACACGCCTAGGCAGCAATACAAATCCGGTTCAGGCCTTAAATACTTGTGGAGACCCAGAAGGGTTACATCGAGTCTCAGAGAGGACGAAAGTGTCTTTTTCACGTTACATCACTGCTCCGGGGCACCCGGTGCGACGCACGGAGACGGCAAGGGGGCGGGGCGGGCGGGCTCCTGGCATTACCCAGCTCGGCTTGGGGGCTCTCGGAGATGCGGAAGCAGTGCAGCTTGCTGAAGTTGCGGGAGCAGACGCGCACGCAGCTGGGGTGCAGGATCATGTTGCGCAGACGGCCCAGGCTACAGTCCAGGGGCAGGACCACGTAGCAGGAAGCGTGCGCCTGCAAAAGAGAGCCCATCACGTGTGGTTTTGGACACCCTTCCCACTGCAGGTGAATAATAATAACACCCCCCCCAGCTAAACACACATTCACATGAGGGCTGCTTTCACTTCCTGGTACACCTCATGTACACGCAAAGGGAACTGGGCCTTTCCATCCAAACGGCGGAGACCTAAAATGAAATGGCACGTGTTTCAGGCACTCTCGAAGGGCCACTAAACCTGAGCAGGAAAAACCAAAGGCGTGTCACTCCGGGGGAGACTTATCACACTCCAATAACTAATCCCGGATAGAGGTCCCTCCACTCCTGCTAGCTTAAGGCTCCTAGCGACAATTCTGATACTTATGAAACGTCACATTGTAAGGACATGGATTAAGCAGTAAATCGGTACCAGATTGACTTGGACAATCATCCCCGCTCTCCCTTAAATGGTCGGCAACCGCACAAAGCAGTGGAGGGCGGGACAGAGGTGGGAAGGGATGAGCGGCCCGGAGTTTGGGGAGTCGTAGAGATGAAGCGGAGGTAGCCATCCTACGGTCAGGGACGCCAATCCCGCTCTGCTTCAGCGGAAACCTCAAAGGCTCCTTGTTTCCACTACATAATGGCTTCTTGTCTGCGCTTGGAGAATACGACGGTAAAACTCAATAACCTCCTCCCTTTCGGCCCCCATCGTTTGTTTATTCAGAGTCACTTTCTTCGTCAGCAAAGAGGAAAGACCTCGGCTCGTCCAACAGCAGCTGCGGTACCGTGCTGAAGCTAATCGTCCCCCGATCCCGGCCAATGGCTGCGCAGCCCTTAGGATGTTTACGATCCGCGTTCGGGGAAAGGAATGGGACCACAGAGACGCGGTTTGGTGGAAAAGCATTCTGAGGGCAGGAAGTGAGACAGACCAAGCCGAAAAAGCCTTATCGATGCTGCCCCCCC
>JAODKK010000015.1:339345-351724 GCA_026774405.1 Petrocephalus microphthalmus | reverse complement strand
AATAATAGGACCTTTCTGTGAACAATCTCTGACCATTAAATAGGCAGGTAATTCACTTACGGCTCAGCAGCGGAACCAATATTTTTCCACACTGTGAAAGTAATGTTTTCCTTGGGTTTCACATGTCTGTTGTTTGTGAGCGTATATGCAGTCAGGTCTGACAGGTCCGAGATTCAGAACATTACAGTTTTACGCTTCTGAACCTGCGACAGCCACATCCCCCCCTGTGTACGATCCTACACCTGTCGTCTAGCCAGGGACTGATTCCGCCAGCCCTGAAGACACATGACGGTGCTGGACGGTCTCTCCTGGGTGGGTGGGCGTGACCAGCTGGACCACGGGAACAGACGCGCTGACTGCATGGGCTCTGGGCAATGCGCCAGCTCGTAAATAAAGGTCAGCTCCTGTGACAGTTACTCCCTCCCTCAATTTCCCAGAAGCCCTTGCTCTGAGAGGGCTTCGTTCTGCAAATCCACATGCACCAGCACAGACATGCTTGAGATCTTTCTGAGAAGACCGCACGCATTAAATTCCTGTGAAATGTCCCATCCTGACACCCCCCAGAAGCTCCAACTGACAAGGGATTTATTTCTCCAGGGCTCTTAGTCCAGGAATCAGGCTTAATTGCCATTTTGATGCCAGCAGTTACTAACGCTTCTCACTTAATCCTGCCAATTTTCTCAACACGAGCTTCAAAGCCACAGCACACTGGACATAGTCCAGTCACTCAATCCCAACACCAATTATCTCAGCAAACAAGACAAAAACAGAAAAAGGGGCAGTGTATAAACCAAATGGTGTCACACATATTTAAAAAAAAAAAAATAACATGTTAGTTAAGTACGATGTACATATCAAACACCTACCAATTCCATCTTATACAAAGTCTCTCTGATAAAATAAAGTATAATTTGTAAAACTGGTGGAAATGAATACTGCAGTTTATTGTAGATTCAGCACAATGTTACGTTAAACCCATACGTTAGATTTCCAGAGGCTTCCGAACAGTGGTAGCCACTACGGTCAATGTCTTGAAATCTGCATTTTGGTTTAGCAGTAATAAGTACTACTAAGTAGCTATGTAGCTAAACTGCAGAGAGAATACAACTTGCATCTTCAGGTTTACCTTTAAAAAAGTGTGTGTTGGGGGGGGGCATGATCCTAACTCAGCAAACTGCCAGATACCAGAAGGAAAACTACAAATTACAACGTGAATATATAAACATATTACCTCGTAATAGAAGCAGTGCCAGTTTTAAGACTTTTGTTTTGAACAGCGATAATTTGGCGTGATCACCCGGCAGCGAGCCGACCCCTCAGGTCTCCTGCGATTTCAAGAGCTGGCAGACCCCAGAGTGTGTGCTCCTGTCATGAATGTGTTTTACATGTAGGGTGTGCGTGTGTCCTGTGGGCGTGACCGCATGGGCGAGCCAGTGCAAGGGCATGTGCTTTCAGGCACCACGTCACCTGCGTTGGCTCTGAGCTCTGCCTGTGGCCATCGCAGTGGCAGGTAATGATGAAACAGACCATCGGTGACGATAACTGCAGTATGCCCCCCCCCCAACCCCCCTCCTGATGGTGTGGCATGGGTCAGCCCCCATTAGCAGACACGCGTGTGGACATGCCCGATAACATCACTATTGCATCAGCTCTTACAACACCTAACGTGGTACTGTACAGCCAGCCCTAGCTACCCCATTGAAGGAACACGATCTACAGCTGCTGCCTGCGAGTTTGAATATCTTAAACATGTCATTCCCTCGCTCCATTCAACATTATCTGAAAGTGCGTCTACCCAGCGACACTCGGTATAGCCACAGGAAAATATCAGAGAGATCAGCATCTGAAACTTGAGTGCCGGGTCATTTACTGCACATCATAAAGTGTGTCATACTACTGTAACACACTGAGTAATATCACCGCACCTTGCATGGGAAAACAAAACACTACACAAGCTCTGTAGACCATGCATCGACCTTGATGCTCTAATACCTCACTGACATCACTTTCAAAATGCTAACCAGGCTGATTCAGATTAGATGTCCTGCTCGACCAATGACAGCGCTTTCCACGTTCTTTCGGATCCGCGTTAACAGTCGCTGCCATTAACGCGCGTCTTTGACTTCCTCCCCGGCGGTCAGCCCCGCTGAGTTTCACTACGTTCTCCCGGCCCACGCTTGAATTTCATATTTGAATAAGCGGGGAAGATAAAAATAACAATGGAGCCAAACAGAGGGTCATTCTTGGAAACACAAGGACCCAAGCGACCTCGCAACGCCCCACACACAGACTTTTCTGCCATCGGACTCCTCCAGACTGTGTTCTGCTCAGAGGTATTTTCAGAGATCCCTGGCTAGTGCTTTTCCAGTTGCGTTACTGAATTTTATTGCTTCTTTGAGGAAAAAAGTTGACTTTAGATTTAAGTCTTCAGCATTTTGATGTATAGCTTGTGGACAGGGCTCAATATGGGACACTTTAGGCTTGCGGCCATCTCAACGTTCACATCAGGACTGTCTGTTAAATAGGGGCTTCAGCCCACCCCCTCTCCGACCGTCCAATCAAATGCAGCTGGTCGGAAAAAAGCACCTGCTTGGCCGTAGGTTCTTGAGCCCAAACATGAATGGTGTTCGGGTGGGCCGGCCACTGCCTGACAGGGTAACTGCACACACGCTGGTGCCTCAACACGGGGATTCCACTGCTCCCCGGTGTTATCTTATTTACCACCTGGAGTATGCTCATAGCTCAAACGGGAGAAGCTCCCAGAAGGTCAGAGTGAGGTCACCAAGCAAAAATGAAACATGGCAAGACAAATGTTTTTCAGAATTGTCGGTAAAGGGTGTGGCTTGCGGAACCTATGGCGACCGTACCACTCACCCGCACCAGAGAGGGCGCCATGCAAGAGCACGCAGTCTTCACCAGCTTCAAGCACTTCTCATGGGACATGAAGTTGCACACTGTGGGGAGGGAGAGGGGCAAACTAAATTAGGTACTTCATGCAGGACACAAATCATTATCACACCACCACACCATCAGCTGTTAAAAAAAGGCATGGAGGTAAAAACTAGGATGCTGTAGGACTTGTTCTGCTGAGTCTGGGATTTGAACTGGTGACCTTCCGGTTACAGGTGCGGCGTCACAACCCGCTGAGCCACACACACCGCCCCCATGACCTAGGAAACACCGGTAGCAGGTTTGGCCCATATGTACATTCTAATGACTGTGAGTCTGCTTAACACGAGCCCAAAAATCAAGGCTTCAACCTGGCAACCCTATACCCCACCCAGCAGCACCCCACCCATAAAGCCTAGATGAAGAGCAGCAGGCTCAGAGCAGGGGACGGCTGGAATTCAGAGGAAGCATATGAGAAATTTGGGGGGGGAAGCCATTATTCCTGCAAGGGGAACCGAGTAATTCCCGGGCCTGTTCCATGTGGGCCCGGTAATGTGGCTCACTGGTGAGACCCCAAAGACCAGAGGGGGTCCCTGGCATGCCCCAGAAAGCAGTCTTTTTCTTCCAGACTTAATTACACATTCCTTTACCGACTCACCTACTAACACGGCTGGGGGGGCGACAGAGACTTCATGAATGAGCTGTCACTCCATAGGAGGATCACCTTCCAAGCAAGGAACCCCATTTGGACATCCCATCGGAGTCACATTACAGTTTCCATGCCCATCAGACGAACAGATGATAAAGTGCAATAACGTGCTAACAAACACAGCATTATGAGTTTGAGTCACACTCCCTGCAGCTGATGGGGAGCAGTTGGGATTCCCCCAAAGATTAACTTCCTAGTCATCAAAGGCCCTTCCTGGGGTTGCCGCTTCCTTAGATTGGCGTTTCCTCTGATTATAAACAAAGGCTGAATGCCAAGCCTGTGCCAGGGCTGAATCTGTTTGAAGGACAGGACACGGTATTTCCCTCTGTAAAGGACGGAGACTGATCTCCCCCAGCAGTGGGGGCCCTTAGTCAGACTTACTGCTCAGCGTGACAAAGCGGCCTTCTGGGTAATTAATGTTGAGCCTCCACTGTTGAGCAAATGGGGGGGGGGGGGGGGGGGGGGGGGGGGGGGGGAACATCACTGTGTCCCAGAAGTGTCACCGAGCCCAGAGCAGGGTCACCCCCAAACGCTGTGCAAACTAGCCCCGCCCACTTGTTTCAGACGGTGAAAACGTACTTATTTCCCAGGTCTTGGGTCTCTATAAACCCATAAGGCTTGCACACACAGCTTTCACGCTAATGTTCAAGGCCTCACGGAGTCACGACGGAGCCCTGGCTTCCGGGCTCTGCACTCATGCTGTGTCACCAACAGACAGAACCTGCTCACAATACTCAAAGAACCCCCCACCCCCACCCCACCCCAGGCTTTGGCATCCCCTCCATTCGGCAAGCGAGCCGTTGCCATGCCAACCGCAGGAGTCAATCACGACTCAGCTGCAGCACGTTACACAACAGCAGCTCCGTTGCCGTCTGCCTAGCAACACCGTCATGGCGACCAGGCATCCCTCGCCAGGACTCCGCCTCCTCGCCAGTCATCGGCGAAGCTCAGACGGCGGCCCCACCGCCCTCCCCAGCAGGCAGCTCCGCATCGCACTCCAACGCCGTCCATTTTCTCACCCTCGCTCGGCTCCCAGTCCAAAACTTGGAGGACTCGCGTCAAACTCCATCAGTTAGGCTGTAAGGAGCCACTTCTGCATTGTTTGTATGAGGGCTTCAGAGTCCTAGAATTAACATAGCACCACACGTGCTGGTGAGAAGGCTGAGCGACACAACCAAGGCCGCATACATGCACGGACATGCCAGTTACGCCACCCCTCCCAGAAACCTGGATGACCTCGCGCCCCTCACTGAACACACCTAGACATACACCTCTACATCCAGCCTCAGTCAGCCAAGCTCGAGCTTTAGTCTAAGTGGCCGAGAGACTGGGGTGTACGAGATTCTAGATATCTCTCCCACAAGACCATAACCGAAGCCACCTAAGCCGGCACTGGTCGACAATCGGTAACCTCTAAACTCCGATGTCAGCAGTGAGGCCTGCATGGAGGCCGGTGGCTTGCCGCGATATTATCCAGCCAGCCGTAAAAAGGGGAAGAGCGGCCATGAGGCCTGGACGAGAGGAAGGGAGCCACGGTTTTGGATTACGGTAGCGGTTCAGCTGTGGGTCTGGGTGACACTGACACTGCAAAAGCGGTCTGCACTCTCCCCCACCCTAGTGGAGAAGGTGTCGGACAGGGAGACCGAGACTCTCCCGGCCTCGTGACGAGCTAAATGAGATTAGCGCTTCCCGCTGTCAGGCGGCTGCCGGGGGAAGCGCGGCAGACAGGAGCGCTCCAGATCCCTTGGAGGAGCTCCCACTCTCTCCATCGAGGCCGCTGATCAGCTCCTGCCTCGCAGCGGGATGGAAACAGGGCACGGTGAAATAAGAAGGGGACCAGTGCCAGCAGCTCATCATTCAGGGATGGCAGAATCCCCCCCGGTCATTTTGCCGGAGCTGGTGTCTGTCACAGCCATAAAGACCAAACAGACAAAATCCGATTACATCAACGTCGACTTCTACAGAGTGGGGACTTTTGTTAAAACCATCAAAGACATGCGCCCTTCCCACTGAACAGGCCAGTAACATCAGCCCAGGCCTCTAAATACTCCTCATCAGATACGACCATGATTTTTTAAGCCAAAGATATTTTCTACCACCCCGTTATATGTTGTGACAGACTGCAGATCTTCCTGACTGTGAGCCATATGCCCCTTTATAATATAATTATGTTAAATGAGGAATGTGCCGCAAATGGGGTAGAAACTGATCTCACTAGGAGTCTAAAGAATGAATGAAAGGAAACCAGGTGTCTGGCTGACGCCCCGCGTCGCCCTCGCGTGCATGTTTACTGCGGGGGACGGGAATGATAAGGTAGGCGTGGCCGTGAGCAAACCGACAATTTGTAAGGTGGGGCTGATGTGTCCAGGGAGGGAGTTTAAAGCAGAACAGTGCTGCATGAGTTAACACTTCAAAAACAACCACGCTGTCCCGCACACATCCCCTGTTTCCTTAACCGCCAAACGGGACTCCGGTCCAGCACATCACACTCATACACTGCCCTGTAACTCCTGCAGACCTTTGAGCTGATCATGGAAGCAGCTCTTCTGAAAACAGTGTCATCTTTATACCCCGATAAACACTTCCCAGCTAACTTATTCGTAAGATTTGTTGCTAAGGCTAGTTTCCCTGCCCCATAAAGCACACTGGCTCATAAAAACACACCTTGTGTGTAGCAGCCCTAAGAGGCCAGAAAAATTGATTTGAAATTTAACCTATATGAATTCTTGCACCATTTTTGATATATAAATCACTGTCCCCAATTGCAGCATAGGACACCGGAGTGCTGAAAGCCTTAAATAATTTATATCCCTCCAGTGAATTAAACGCATCACATTCTGCCAATGCATGCAGCACCAGAGGTATGATATCATCTTTGTTAATGCAAATACAACCAAACCCCCTTTGGTGCCAGAATGCCAAATTATACGAAGCTCTTTCTCCTCTGTTTATTAACGCAATCGGACTAGTTCTGTCCTGAACTGAGGAGAGTCTGGATGAATGGAGAGTGTGGGCCTTCTGTGACGCTTCAGAGCATTTCACATGCTAAGACTCTGCCCTGTCCAGACACACGGGCCACACCTGAGAAGACGCGGCTGTGGATGAGGGCAATGCAACGGGGGTAGGAGCATCTCTGGAGGTCCGTGGCTTCCGGGATTGACCCACCGGAGACTGGTCTCACTACATGACAGTCTGACACATTCCAGGCTTCCTGAAAGGGACATTTCTCCACTGGCTCAACCCCCATCGGTAGGCTTAGCACGCCACATGGGTCAGGCTGGCAAATTTCAGGCAGGACAGCAGGTCCCCCGCCAAGATTAAGCTGTGGCAATTACCCTCTCAGAAAAGAACCAGAGGACAGAGGCGCAAACTTCTAGGTACAAACGTGACGCAAGTGCAGGGCATTTTCGTAGGCGACTCCCAGCGCGCTGCAACACGCTCCGTCACCGTGAGAAGCGCGTTCATGGGAAGCTGCAAGGGTGAATATTACAGCACTGCATCTCACAAGCATCTCGGCCCCCGCCGACGTCTCATTCTCGGCAAGAAAGGGGGGCCGACACATCCGCAGGTCTCCCAGGCAGATCCGCGGTCATTCAAGCCAGAAAATGCGGGAATAGGAGAAAGTGATCCATATATAACACACTTCCTTAAAGAAATATCAAGTTACATTTAAAAAAAATTAGATATGGGGGGGATAACAGATATTCCAGGCGAGTGCGAAAGCAGGGCTTCGGTACCTGTTTAAAGCCACTGTTTGGTGTAATATATGGGCATTGTATAGAGTTTACTTGTAACTGTGACCGTTAAGTGGCGTTTATCAGAAATGTAACAAAGAGAAAGGGGCGACAGCGGCTCACCTTCGCACAGGAAGCCGGCCAGCCCCCATATGAAGTCGCTGCAGTGGTGGCAGAAGGTGGGCTTGGTCAGGGTCACCCTCCTGAAGCCGTGTCCCGGTCCGGCCAGCCGGCACCTGGCTCGGGCTCCGGGGGACTGCTGCGCCTTCCTGCGCCCCGCCGGCGGGCTGGAGCTGGGGCTGCCGCCGCCGCCGCCGCCGTCCCCCTGCTTCTGCCGGCTGCTGTCTGCCATGCCGCGCCGAAGATATATATATATATATATATATATATATATAGGCGCAGAATGCCTGTTCGCCGCCGAAACTTATTCGTCCGGATACAAGCGGTCGCCTCCGTCCGCGTCCGACTTCGGCGGAATGAGAATCAGCGGCGGCGCGTACTCGGCGCCGCGCACCGGCACCTTCGCCGACGTCTTGCCGTTTCCTGGCGGCTAGGCTAGGCTAGGCTAAGACCGTGTTACCGGGCGGGCGCCCAGGCTAGGCTAGGCTAAGCTAACGGTCCGCTGCGGCTCATGACCGGGAGCCCTGAGCTCCGGCGCGCCGGCTGAGCCGCGAAAGCCGGAGCCTCCTGTGGCGGCGAGTCCCCCCACCCCTCTCCCGCTCCCCGTCCAGCAGTCCTACGCCTTGGGGAGTCCGCAACACGAGAAACGGAATCTGTCGAAGCGGCCGGTTAAATCGGACCGATTTCGCCGGGGGTAAGGTCGGGAGAACCGCCGCCGCTGGCAGCCGCTGCCGGAGCGGGAGTCAGCGACCAAGGCGAGGAGATAGCGAGGGATTCCGGCGTGCTGGGGATGGATCTCAGCCGAGGGAGAAGTCACACGGCGCCGGGTCCTCTTCAGAAGTAAAAGGACGGATGGACTCGGAAGATTCTTTTTTTTTTAAAGAAATGAACAGGGCGAAGGAGTTTGTTCCAGGCTGGTGAGGGCGAAGCGAAGCGCGCCGCGGCGTGCGGGAGCGATGACAGCCGCCTCACTCCCGGCGCGTCTGGCTGCTCTACGCCGGCGGCCACGGAGTTAAGAAACAAAGCAAAACAAAAAAAAAAAAAGAAGAAGAAGAAAAAGACGGCAAACGATCCCCCTGCTTTCCTCCTTGAAGAAAACACCACCTTTAAGAAATGCGTATTATCTTCTGACCATCAGATTTACCTTCCAGTTGTTTATATTTTTATCATAGTAATTATTTGTTTATTTGGGAGGGGGGGTTTAGTCACTTTGCTCCACTGCAGATGCGAGCCAAATGCACATCAGCTTCCGCCCCCAGCCCGCTTTTAGGTCGACCTCGTCCTGATCACCTTTTTTCACCAGCCAGTCCACGTTCCGAGACTGAAAGTACGGTTCTGGATTAATCCAGGCTGTGTGCATTGCTGGTTTTCCACTTCGCTACCTGCCAGTCACTGCACCACCTTCCCTTTCCATCCATCCATTTATCCATCCATCCATCCTCCCCGTCCTCCCTCCCCTCCCGGACCTGCGTAAGACGGTCGTATGCGGGGATTCCAGTTCAGACACACACCCCGTATCCACTGATAGCGAACGCGCCTTCAAACACCCACTTGTAACCCGCCTAAGGCTTTTGAAAAAGCGGAGACGTGTATTCCCTTTGCCAACAAGGTCTCCTTTTGTTATTGAGGGTGATAAAAGGAGAGTCCGGCGGCGGTGTGAGTTTCGGCCAGTAAAAAGGTGGACCTTACAGCACCGCTGGCCGCATTTGGTAAAACTGCGCAATTTGATCCGCTGTGGCTGGGAGTTTAATGGAAAAGCATTTCCCGATTGCTGCCGTCTGCGGATTTATGATTTTCCTTGCGTCCCTACATGGCTTTACCACACCAGACTTATGCATTTCTTCAACATAACATAGACTCCATGGTTTGTTTATGTGGCGCGAAAAGACATTTCAAAACAAAACAATAAATGAAAACGCTAAAATCTCTTTTTTTGTTTGTTTTCTTAACGTTACTAATGTGGCGACTATTGTAACATTTATCCGTTATTTTCGTATAGCTCGGCCACAAACTGTCACCTTTGATACTTACTCCCAGGACAAACCTAAAAGTAAATCGCATGACCAAAGTAGAATCACACTCACAACGTATAATGCGGGCTGCGGGGTCAAAGGCCACGGTGTTTTTCTGCGAAAGGAATCTGCTTGGGTTGAGAGTCTAAAAATAGTCCAGCATCCTGTACAGTGCTATACTGCTGCCCGGGGTGGGGTATTAACGACGTCACTATAACCAAAAACCACGTCATTAAAACCACCTTTCAACACTATCTTTCCAAAGATATATATATAAACTGTTTTTTTTTTACGAACTTTTAGTTCTGGGCATCTCCATTCATCTGTCATATAAAGAGTACTTCCCGTTATAACTAGCTTAAAAGATTTTGTACTGTAATCGGAGCTTTTAATTAACTCTTTGTGTGCCATTATAGAATGAAACATGACCAGTACTTAACAAATCAAACATCCAGCGTCAGACGACAGGCAATATCACAATTCACAATGATAACACATTGTTCATAAGAGTCATGTCACAGGAGCATAAAATGTGATATATGTTAGACAGCTTGTCCATCAATTCATTTTCCAACCAATTCATCCTGGTTGGAATTTGTCAGTGTTTTAATGTATCAAGAAACTCATTGGGCGTCAAATATAGTATTTAACTTCACTTTCCTGCACAAATAAAGGTTACGTTGTCCATCCTTCATACTCAAATATTTTTATTGTTACTTTTATTGGTAGGGCGAGAAACTTACCGATTAGTCAGCTTATGACGGTAGAGGTTTTAAACATAAAACATTTTGTTCTGATTTTTGATAGTGATTTGATACAAAAACACGGTACTTCCTTCGTTTATACATTCTCCAGACATATTTTTTTGTGAACTTATAAATTAACTTCAATAACAGATGTAACAAATTACTTAAGAATCCCAGTTATGCCCCTACTGCTATCTGGCTCCATCTAGTGGCGGAATTGATGCCACGCGGCAGAGTTAATGACAGCGAACCTCTTCTCTTAAAAACCATTTAAATAAATGGGCACAAACGTTTTCATAGTTACAAGCTTTTCTAAGTATGATGAATTCTGCATTTGAACACTGCAGCTATCTGATTTAAAGAGCTAATAATACTGAGTGGCCAGAGCGCTACAGTAAAACAAACCCAGAGAAGATCAAAAGGCAGGCTACTCTGTTAGTAGCCTGCGGCGTATCGGGGGCTGATTACCCGAATCAATAAGCCAGTATCAGCCAGCCATTACAGAGACCAAACCCACACACACATTCCTCAAGGGAGCCGTCCTGTAATTGCCTGAAAGGGCGTTTACAACCTCTCTGCTTCACCCAAATCCTCAGTAACCCCGTTTAATTGAAAAATGACACATCAATGCTGGTGATCAGGTTCGGTATTTTTTAATCTTTATTTACATCTACATTGTGAATTCTTAAATTGAATTACGGTGTATTTATATAGCAAAAAGGCAGGACCAGGTTATTGGCAGGGATTACGATATTAAACTGGAGCCCACTCCTACAATGTCTCTGTTCAGATTAAATCTATTTTGAGTAATGTAATTTCACCTCTCTCTGCTTTCATGTTTTGACCAAAGGTCAGGTGCACTTCCAGATCTTCACTCAGGGAAAATCCAAAAGCTGGTTTCCAGTTTCCTGTATTTCAAATGAGGGGAGAGGACGGTGTAAAGGGAAGGATGCCACCAACAAGTTCGCGGAACAACAAGTCATTCTTGGAACACAGCACATTAATACTGGCATCCCATCCACAGTTGCACCCCAGCTCTCTGCTTTATGCTGGGGGGTTCTACGATGGGGAAGTAAAACTCCCCTTGAAATTATCACAGCCAAATTATTATGTAATTATAATAACTCCATGCATTTGTATGTTTTCTTTGCATCTACACTGTGCTAATAAAGGGAGTCTATCTTGCCCTGCCTTTATCTTTTATGCATCATAATATTGCATAACAAAAAGAGAATGATTGCTTCAAGACACAGCTCTATGACAGGAACATACGATGCTGCACAGGGTTAATCTCATCTAGCATTCATTACGTAGAAAATGCGTTACGACTTCGTGAAATTTGCTTTTCTAATTTAGCGTGATGAAGTATCAGATATCACTTTCTCAGGGACGTCCGGTCAGGGGAGGTATCATGAACTTGCCTCACCTGCCACAAACCTATGGAAGGCCAAAAGGGTCAAAAAGTGTTACATGTTAACGTTTACATGTTAACGCGCACCTTTTGCACACATTATCGCGTAATAACGTGTAAACACGTACAAATGTGCTCGTTAACATGTCAGTTTTGAGAGCGTTAATCCACAATATTTGGTTGTGTTTACGCATCCAAAAAGTAGCACTAATGTCATTGTGTTAATTTGCCAGTGTCCTCAACTCTCATTGGGTTTTGGGGATATTGGACTCAACCAGCTTATAATAACAGAGTGCTCTTTCCCTAAATATGTAACAGGCCTTTGTTTTCTTACCTTCCCTATCTTTTTTAGAGCTGTATTTTCAAAGCTATTGAAAACGATGATTATAAGCTACAGTATATTCTATTCTAGGAAAAGTTAATAACATGAAAAGTAAAAAACAAATAATGATAAAATAAAAGTAATATTAACATTTGACCACTGCTTTGTGTTATAAATGTTATCCTTTACAGTTTTGTAATGTAATATATTATTCCAGTTATTTAAATCAGCTTATTAAACCCAAATCGCTGGATTTGCGTATTTCCCGTTCAGATAGAGAGGAGCTGTCATGCAGCTCATATTTTCATATCGTTTTAATCTGACAAAACTGGGGGGAATGGAATCGTGTTTCAGCAAAAGTGGGGGTGTTGTAACACCCACATCCCCCACGCTTGCAAGGCCCCTGAGGGACCCCCAGATGCTCCACATTTTTGCT
>JAODKK010000015.1:262804-266085 GCA_026774405.1 Petrocephalus microphthalmus | reverse complement strand
AGTTTCATATGAAATTATGTGTGAAGCTTAACCCACTGGCTTTTGGCATCTCCCATGATTATTTAGCACAAAGGTCCCAGTTCCTGTTGTCCAGTGTGAATGCGACACGCGAAAGCAGTCAGGAAATACAAAAGTTCCAGGTTGAGCCCAGGTACATGTAATCCGGGACCAGGTTCCAGAACTTCAGAGTGAAAGCACCTAATGGGTTCTGCAGCAAAACCCAAAGTGGAAACAGCATTTAGGCCCGAAGCTGAGCAGGAACCCGATGACACAGGGGTACAAAGGTACTGGCCAGAGCCTCGGGGAGCCCTGAGCGAGAAAACGTCCTCCTGGAACCAGCGAACCCCTCTGGAGACGAAAACCTCCAAACCTCACAAAAAGCGACGAGCCAAAGAAAAGAACAGCGGAAAAGAAACCATAAAAGCAAAACTGACATTTCAGTTTGACATCTCGATTTTGGGACGCACGGCTTTTCGAAGGCCATATTTCAAGCCTCGCGTGAAAACATGAAACGGGGTCTCCTGTTTAGCTGGAATTAAATCAGCCGGAATTGTTTTCCTTACTCGGTTTCTGGACTTTCGCTGGTAACTGAAAAAAAAGACAAGCTCTAATCATGTGTGCGGGGTTTATTGCCACATAAACTGTAAGCGAGAGGGAGACGCAAGGAAAAAGATATAAAAGAGAGCGAGGGACTGAGACGGAAGGCACCTTAATAATGGGTCATGTTTATAAGCCGCTGTCACAAGGTTCTGTATCGCTCCAAGAGCAACACCGCAGCTGAGCTTTATATTAGTAACTTGTTACATGGGGACTAACCCTCTGTGGTTAATTCAGCACTTTTAGCCCTGAAAGTACATTGAGTCGGACAGGCTAGATGGAATCTGCGTGGAAATCGCAGGCACTTCAGCAGACGCCCATGAATATAGGAGCCTCTTAACCAGGGGCTACATATTCCAGGGCCATTATGAGCTAGGAACTGGTTTACAATAGTTAGTGGCTCTCATCAGCTGAAAGCCTGTTCCCATTATGAATGCTTTTGGGAGGGGGCGGGAGCACGGTATTTACCTTGGTGTTGAAGCCCATTGCATTCTGGGATGTCTTGTAGAGCTGCGGGTACTTCAGCATGTTCTCTTTCCGGCAAGAGCGTTCGAATATGCCCAGCGTTAAGGGAGGCAGTGCCGTGAAGATCTGTGAGCCATTGAGAAATGGGCACATGGTCTGTGAAAGAGGCCTCAATCTGCGGG
The DNA here is from genome assembly GCA_026774405.1 of Petrocephalus microphthalmus. NCBI lineage: Eukaryota > Metazoa > Chordata > Actinopteri > Osteoglossiformes > Mormyridae > Petrocephalus > Petrocephalus microphthalmus. The sequence continues at coordinate 264,841 of JAODKK010000015.1, read as the reverse complement.
GGTGACATGCAGCGTGAATCCCGTACAAACACCACGGGTGGATGGCTCTGAGCTCTTCAGTGACAAGTCAGAGATGAAAGCACCCCATATAAGAGCAGAAGAGCAAACACACCGTATAAAAAGGATAATAAAAATTATGCATAAATTTTGCTTAAGGTTAAAATTCTAGGAGACTCTTTTGGGTCCACATTAGCCAGAAAATACAGTAAATTTCCTACAATAAATTTCCGGATTTACAGCACAAACAATACAAAATAATAATAATAAACTGTAGGTAACAAAGTTCTTCCCAGCATCAGTCCAGCTGTGACACAGTTTTACGGAGTGGAACAGCGGCACTGACCTTGATGTAATCATCTAGATTACATCGGTAAGACAAATTTGTCTGCAGGGGAAAACAGCAGGGCGGGCTGGGACACACCAGCACACACTCACACACACACACAGGCACAGACACACGTTTGTATTCATATCTTTGTGAGGACCATCCATTCATTTCTATGTGCAAAACCCTAATCTCAAATACGACAACCCTAACCCTACCCGGCCCTAACCTTAACCATAAGTAACCAAACAAAATACAAAACTTGCAGCATTATTAGTTTTAGAATTATTTGAATTTCCCCTGCACATTTGGTCCCCACAAAGTAACATATACATGACACACACACAAAAACTCGCTCGCTGCGAGTGCAGCATCTGACTCCAGATCCAGAACCTCCAGGCCCCTTTCCGCTGGTCATCCTAACACATCACATGACATCACTGCACCATCGCTTCAATTATGGCTCAAGTATAAAAACAGTACAGCTCTATGTGTGCTCACACATTCCAGAAACCTTCAGGAACCCCCCCCCCCCCACACACACACACACACATACTTGCTGCAGTAATGACTTACAATATGGCGGGGTTGGAAGTGAAAGATTCCCATGCAGTGAAATTTCAGAGCCTGTACAGAATGCCCTGGGTTTTGTTTTCGCGCATCCCCCCCAAACCCCCAACCCCCGGATGGTTCATGCTATAGGAGTGATTCTGTTGAGCAGAGGTGCGTCAGGTCAGCTGTGAGGCGGCTCTCCATCTGGCCTAGGGTGGCTGCTTTTGGCCGTCACGCCCCGTGTCCATCCAGCTCACTCGTGCAGATGGCCTATTCCTATTCCCTCCCGTGATAAATCAGCCCTTACCTAAATCAAACCGCTTTACCGCCACAAGCTAGCTGGCAGCCACGCTGCTGACAAGGTGTCCACCGGCGACTTGCACGTCATCTCCTTCATCACTGTGGCTTGCCAATTCAAACAGGGATCTTAACAAGTGGTTACCTCGGAGAGCTTGAACCCATGAAGATTATCGAGCCTGCTTGTAATTAATGGTAGTCCAATTTAGGATGGGGCTGTACTGTTGTTTTTGTACATGGGGTGAGTACTTTTCAGCAAGGGATGTGGGGGTGGCACCGCCGGCAGGTTGTAAATAAATGCAACCTTGTTTCTCAAGATGACAGTGACGCAGGACAGCAGTAAAGGGAAAGTCTCTGGAGTGCCACAAGCAATCGGTTCCTCGTGTTGAGAGAATGAGAGCGAGAGAGAAAGTGAGAGGGAGTGAGAGAGAGGCAAACACTCACCACGTTGTAGAGGCCGATGCACCATCGCTCGAAGAGGATCTGCCCTGAGAAACCATTGACAAAGGCGAACCAGATCTACAAAAGACAGACATAGACAGACAGCAGGGGACACTGAATGAGGACAGCGGTGATGTCATCAAGGTGTGACTGACACTTCCCCGCATAAGGGACCAGCTGAGTGTTTTCCCACCCTTTTGGGGCAGAGGTTTGAGCCCTGGCCTGCGATATCACAACCAGGACAGAGCTCTCCCTCTCTGTGACCCCCGCCCCTCCCTCAGACCCTTCCGCCCCTGCGGGACACATGCTTCTTATCACAGGAGGTAGTGGAGAGAGCAAGCCGATGGTTATCTCCTGAGAGATGACTGGGACGTGTGGCCTGATGAGACTCTGCAGATGTACCTTTAACGCTCTCTAGTCCA
>JAODKK010000015.1:252804-257804 GCA_026774405.1 Petrocephalus microphthalmus | reverse complement strand
CCGCCATGTCGAAGTAGTCACCTGTTTTACCAAACAGGCAGCCCTAATTAAACCAGTTTTGACCTAGCTTAATGACAGATTGGGTATTATTATTACTCTATAAAGTAAGTCAACATGGAAAAATAGGGACATGGGAGAACATCTCCAAATGGATGTGGGCTTCCTGGACGTGCCTCGAGGGAATATGAGGCCTTTTGGCTGTTTTACAGAAGAACGCAAAACAAAGCAGGCTGATCAGAGGTCAAGTGGGTACGGGGTCGAATACCACTCAAGGATCCCTTGACGTCCCGTGACTGTCTCCACTCAGTCTCGAGTGACATTCTTATGACATGAAGGCACCTCCCTGCTCATGTTAAAGCATAGCCTCCCCTCAGGAGAATTCCCTGGTAGAACATGGTGACGTCTCACTCAAGAGGCGCTGGGCTCCGCTGACCACCCGCCCGCCCGCGTCGCTCCCGGACGCGGTGATAACACCGATGCGTTAAACCGAAGGAACGCCAAGGGTCACGAGTTCACTAACTTGATTATAGCAACATTTAATGGGGTGACCTGAGCATTATGATTCACCAGTCCACAATACTCTGTGTCAACACCCCCCCTACAAACAATATATTATACACAAGCATATAAAAATATATTCGTATTCAACAGTCTATTTTGTAGTCTCACACCACTGGCCAATGAGACAGTCACAACTGAGAGCCCAGGGGGTGACTATGGGAAATTTACACGAATGATTTTGCACATGCAGATTCGCCATCGTCAGGGGAGGCGGGAACAATTGGGCCAAACATAACATTGATTCCTGGAATGAGCCAAAATAAGTCTGTCTGTTGCAGGAAAATGTCACCCAGCCCCGGTTAATTTACAGTAGGATATGGCTAATTATCACAGGATTACAGAGGAAGCAGCCATTTCCTAAAGGACGTGGTCTTCCTCGCTGCAGAGGCAGGCACAGTTACTGAATGCTGTTTTTGACAAGGAGCGAAAAGTAAATAGCCATATGAACTCAATCGCCAACAGGGGACACCGCCTCTTTCGTCAACCAAGCGGCTTCAACTGCTGATCAAAATATTCCCCCACCCCATGACAGGACTGCCAATGATGACTTGGGCCTCAAACCTGTCAGGGCCTTCCCAGCTCGGGTCTAAACCTGCCGTCAGGGCCAGGGGCCTGGTATTCGTCTGAAAGGCCCTCAAAGGGAGGCCGGACCCACCTCGATGATGTATAGGACGATGTTCTTGTAGAAACAGTACAGGATGCACTTTGCCACCCGGTTGTAGTTCCAGGCACCGTGGACAAGTAACAGGTTCTTTAGGTACTTAAACTGTAGGGAAAAAAAGGCACATTTTACCACATAAATATGTAAATCTGTTTCCTTCCCACCATAAACATAAAGCAGAAACGGGGAGCTAGAGGTATGTTTATGCTACTAGACTGATAATGCTGTTGACAGGGAAGAGATAAACTGTAATTATGAGGCCTGATGAAGATCTGGTTCATATACTATGGCAAACACTGGTGAGGGTTTTCACATCCTGAAGCTTTAGATGAACACAGCTTTTCTCATGCATCTATGTTGTATAAGATAAACATTCATCCTTCAAAGCATCCACAGAAATAACAATCAACCGGAAAAATGCAGTTTCAAGGGAACATTTTTGATCAGCTGACTCTGTGCCGAGCAAACAGGAACAGCGCTTAAGACAGCCGGGGGACGTGGTAGATTCTTCTTTGCTGACACTCTGATCCAAGTTGACTTACAGGGCTTTGCTACATGAATAGTTACTGCTAAGATGCAGTTACAGGTGAGCAGCTGGGTCAGGCAGCTGTTGATGCAACTCAGGATGGGAGTTTTGATGTCTGGTTAGAAAGATCTCCACATCGATCTTCCCCTGGATTCTGGTTGTCTGACTGTCTCCCACGGAGGCGGCACAGAGGCTTTGTGGGGGAAGGCCACATGCCTGTTATAAATCCACAGGGGCGACTTGGGATCACGGAGGGGGCCAGGAGGACCTGGGTGCCCGGGTCAGGGCCTCTTGGGATACAGCCTGAGAGGTCCCTCTGGAGTAGGCGTGGGGAGCTCCCTAACTTCTGGAAAGCATTGCGGGGACATGACCCCACAGCTCAAAGGGGGATCAAACGTTTGACCGCACGGCAACGGCACAGCCGCACCGGCGGTCAAGCAGAACTGTGAGGCTTCTCTCAGCGAGCCTTGGAGCTGCTTATACTGACAGACGCCAACTGGTTCAGGACCACAGGGGTCAGCAGGTAAAGCCAGGCTGGTTCAGATGCATCACGCGCTGTAGTAGCCTGTGGAACTGCAAAGAAGATCCTTGTGGCTGTTACTCACGGGTCATGTGTCCCCTGTGAGTCATATTTTAAGGCCTAGGGTTAAAGAGTATGCAGTGGGCTTTTAAGAGAGAGCCAAGTGTTTGTACAGGAGGAAAGTGCAAGCGGCTGCAGGTACATCAAAGGGGGTTTGGGCCATCGGTGTCACTTGAAGATAACCAGTCTTGAGCCACAATAACAATGGACTTCAAACCAGGTTCATTAGAGACACACACACACAATGCGTGAGTACCATGTAATTGGATGTATAATGGAGATGAACCAGATCATTCGGGTTTTTCGGCAGTCAATAGGAGCGGCAAAGTCAAAGTGCCTTTGGTCCTGCCTTCTGTCAAAGGAGCATGTCTCTAATCAAAGCCTTTGTTCACATTTAGAGATTCCTGCGGCCCACACTGCCGCTGAAGACACCAGCGGGTTTTTTGTTACAGTAATCTGAGACTGAGTAACCTGCGCTGTAGAGGAGAGGGACCAAACCGGCCCCCGCCCTCCCAAACCACCGATTCTCCTCAGGCTAGGAAGCTTTATCTTCGGGGAGGCTTGTGAAACACATACTGGAAACCCTGATTCAAAAAGAAACATTTTCTGACCATCTCACGTTATGGAGCCTTGGTGGTCCACTTTGGATTTTGGCACAATGCTGCATACGATGTGTGCTCTTTGTGGGTAGTAAAAGACAAGGAACCTAACAAAACATGCTCACACTTACATCCAAACCTGGCTCTCCCTTACATGAGATATATGACATGAGAGCTACACAGCCCTCATGGGCAAACAAGTCGCCTCACCCCTCGCAGCCTGCACACCCACTTTGGGGCGGGGCTACGACCCTTTGCTCACCTGAGCGATGGAGTAGTCAGAGGAGTTGGCGGCCTGCAGGCCCTCGTTGCCGGAGATTCCCACACCCACATGGGCGGTCTGTATCATGCCTACGTCATTGGCGCCGTCGCCGATGGCCAGCGTGATCACGCGGACCTGCTTCTTCACCATCTCCACCACCTCGGACTTCTGCAGCGGGGACACCCTGCAGTGACACGTAGGAGGGCAGCAGGTTGGATCGAAAGGTTCGCCGAAACTTAGTGGCAGCTCTTTGGCAGCTTGTCAACTGAAATCACAGCGATTTTCACACCGTGACGTCTCTCCACTGGCTACGGAAGGAACGCTTTATTATCCTGCCTGCTCTGGCTGATGAGTCGGGCCTTTCTACAGAGAGTGAGTCGGTGTACAGTGAAGTTATGCTGGATGCATGCACTCTTGTGAGGGTCCAGCAGGGGGTGCTACACTTCAGTTACTGTAATACTTTCCACGATACACTAATACATAATACACATTTTAATTCTATCATTTGTGCATTTCAATCAAAACACTTAAGTGAAACGAATGCCCTCTCAGCTCAGAGCAGAACCTCAGCCTGTTCTCAGCCATGCTAATGCCTCAAGGCTCTACCGGTAACATGAGGAGGACAAGACAGCCGGCTCAGAAACATGGCCTAGGGGTACTGTTAGAATTAACCCGACACCATCCGCATCGGGAGATACTTTCACTGATTGAAGCCTACAATCTGTCCATCTAACAACGCCCCCAGCTTACATAAAAGTCTAGTGTGGGTACACAGGGAGACAGCAGGGATGTCGTCCCCAAGTGATGCTTCGATCAGGCCAATGCTGACTGCTCTCCTCAGTCACTGTATCTTCCTGCAGGTCATTCTTTTGAAACCCTGCCAGTGGGGAATGTACTGGCGAATAATATTACTGAAGGCTGGTTGGCTACTATAGTGTAAATTTAAGAAGGTAGCATGCTTAACGCCCCCTCAGTCTCCTCTGATGTTTATTCAGCTGTAGAATTTGCTGAATGAGCATGTTTCTCGTGTATTTCCTGGGATGTGGATTGCCTTTTCAAGGGCCCTTTTAACATGGCAAATGGATGGTATCTTTGTGAAAATTCACCCTTTCTTGACAGCATTTAGGCTTCATGGTATCAGATGCACAATCCTCTCTAAATTGCCTTGGAAATCAGCAATTAATTCCTCAGGAGTTCAGATTTGTTTTGGTTGTTAGGCACAGTTGTGGCGCATGACTCGTTGGTGGCTACAGTGGCATGCACTCAAGGGCCGCCCATCTTTATGATCTCGGGACATTTTGATGTATTTGCAAAGACGAGATGTCAGACATTTTGTTTGGTTAACTGCATCATAGCCATCTGGCCGAGCAATTTTCCTGGCAAATTAACAAATACTGTGACTGATTTGAATAGATCTAATGGACCCATCTTGTTTGTTGATTTTCCTTTCAACATTTTTCTTCTCACTGATCAAATAAGTTTCTGGTACTTAAAGTGGCCAAATCTGTATCCATTTCCACCAAGAACAGGTCTTCCTTAGAAACTATTGTTAGTGGATTTAATGATGGTTGAAAAAGAAAATGACAGCATTTCTGAATAGCCTGAAAAAATGGTTCCCAGGAGACTGACGTCATCAATGGGCCCCTGAGCAAGGCCCTTAACCCTTAATTTCCCCAGGGACTGGCCATCTCTACTTTCTCAAAGAAAACAAAAAAGTATATTGCAAGTTTCTTTAGGAGAAAAGCATCTGCTAAATAAATTAAACGTAAAGTACAAATATTTTTATCAATATATAACACAACCTTCAACCC
>JAODKK010000015.1:138983-153873 GCA_026774405.1 Petrocephalus microphthalmus | reverse complement strand
AATTCCAATAAAATTGATTCATGTTTGTGGCTGTAATGTGACAAAATGTGGAAAAGTTCAAGGGGGCCGAATACTTTCGCAAGCCACTGTATTTCCTCACCACACATGTGCTGGAAGTGCTGAAAACCGATTAATACCCATAGAAAAGGAAAATTTAGGTACATATTAAATACACGCCAAAGGCATTTTCAGACCCTTGCTTTGCCCTTCTAAAACTATTTTAGCGAATTCAGCATAAATATACTGTAATAAAAAGATATATGCAAAGCTAACCCAACAACTGAGAAAATCCACAAATGTACATGCTCATCCTTAAATACAAACATCTTTTATTTTTCTACACAGAGAAACAGGGTGTTATCTAACATTACAGCTGCCAAAGTCACTTTTTGAGAGCTACAAAATGGAACAAATTGCTTTACTAGTGTTGTTGTATTTGTGTGCTCCCATAGATAAAGGCTCAGGCTGGGTCGGCGCACAGTGGATGTCCTTATAATAACCAGTTGCCGGTTGACTCATGTATTATTCATGGTTATGGAACAATAACATGAACCAGGAGGCTTCAGAAGAGGAGCGGTATGTCCTACAGCATCAACGCAGCGGTAATATGTAATAACCTGATCAATTATACGCCCCCATCCCGCCCCCACACGCTGTGGCATTTGGCAGTTATGTCTAAAACGCTGCACCTTGACAGCATAAGGACAGTCGCGATGAATATGTATAATTCAGCTACTTTTGTGGCCTCGATTCCATTTGGGGGGAGGAGAGGTAGATGGTCTATTACCAGTTAGTTAGATGCACTTGAATGAGACAGGGCCTCATCTCTTCTGGTTATTTTTCCTGTAAGCGACAGTACCTAGCGTACGTGGGCAGGTGTGTCAATCCGGGTCAAGCACACAGCGTGGTCATTCTGGATTTCCTGCTTGCTCGAATGTCCAGCTCTGGCAGATGTCACCCAAATGAAACGGCAGGAGTCACACCCCATTTCCCCCCATGAAGACCAGATCTCCCCCGATGTGTGTCCTTCACATCTGCTTTAGGGCTACAACAGCTGGACCATTATTCAGGTGACTGGATGCAAAGCTGCACTGAATACAGGCGGATATTGCCCACTGTCTTTGGCACAATGCTTTTCCCCATAATCCGACCATGAAAGTTGGACCAAAGACATATTTAATGATGCAAAACATATTCATAATGATGGAGTAGGTTAGGCTGGAGCTCAGCAGCATCCATCATTTCTATCTATTTCCTCAGTCCTCGCTATGGAAGATCACCTCCGGATCGACGCCTTCTTCGGATCGATGCTCGACCTGGAATCCTAGGGGTTCATTTCTTTTTCAACATCAACTGCTTTTATTGACCGCCAATGGCGACCGTAGCCGAGGCTTCTTCCAGATATAATCAGAGGCAAAAATCGATCAGAGGCGAGGCTGTTCCCTTTCTCTGGTGTCACTCGTTTTCTGGGCAACGCCAGGTGCCAAGCGAACGTGAGCCAGACCGGCGGGATGCTCCAAGACGTGGCCGCGGGGGGCTTTCCGCGAAAGCCTGAGGAACAGGGGAAGGGCACGGCTTGGTTTGTGACAAACTGAGGACAGGAGAAAAAACGGGAGAGAAACACAAGCCTGCTAGCCCAGCTCCTGACTCTCTTGCTGCTGAGGGGGATTGAATATCTAATGGTCTGGAACACCTAGAATGCAGATCCCTGGCTGTTCAAGACTGGTCTCCACACATATGGCATGCGCCTCCCAGTTACCTGCTGAGTGGTCAATTGAAATGTATTTAAAAAATTCCCTTCACCAAAGGGGGCTCTCGGTTATTTCAAGCCAGCTTCCGAAATATCTTGGTACGCTGGGTCATGGACTGTACATAGCCAGCAAGGTGAAAAGGAACCATGTTTGTGAAGAGAGCTAATCAGAGTGATGATCAGGAAGCAGGACGGACATCTGCACCGGATCGCTGGCAGCACAGCTGGAAAACAAGCTTTTCATTTAATCTCTTAATACCACTAGCGAAAGGTCTGATGGGTAAAGCGTGGATATGTAGTGGACCGGAAATGGGCTGTGAAGTTCTCGTTTATAAGAGTTATTCTGCAATATGAACACATGGAGACACACGTTCCACATGCATACACAGGTGTCCAAAATGATTTGAATCAAAATGAGAGATATCAGGAGAATACCTGTATGAGACAATTAAATCAATTACGAACTGATTTGTCAAGTACGAGTCAAGGATTTCAGTCCCAACCTTGCACATGAAACAAGCAGAGGTCCCCTGAGGGAACACCAGGGGTAAGGAGCATTGGACTAATGAAACATCAGCATCCCTGGGAATAAAATCAGGCAACAAAGCAACCCCCCTCCCCTCCCCCAAGCCACCCACTTCACCCACCCCTGTCAGAGCCTTCACATCAGCAGGCAGGACCCGCGGACCCCCGGGGGCCGCTGGGAGGCCACGAGACTGATGTCCCACACAGTGGTAACAGAGGACACACTCCTAGGTCATTCATTCCCGCCAGTCTGCTGACTATCAGGGCCAGAATTCCAGAATTGATGAAGAGAGAACGAGAGAAAAAGAGACAAAGATCTGGACACTGGTTTGAAGATGCCCCGATACTAATGCCATGCTCAGCACAGTGGCTACATCTCTGCTGGACCCTTAAGTGAGGTACTTACCCCCCAAACCTGCTCCAAGGGCACTGGATGGATGGCCCTGAGCTCATACCCCACGTTTCTCTCACCTCTGTAAGTGTCTCAAAGGAGTGCAAGACGGGAATTCGCAAAAAATGACACATTCCAAGGTGGCTGTTTTTGTATAAATGGCAAATAAACTGTTCTGCCATTTGTTTCATGTTAGGCCAATTTCCCAGAAATCTCATCTTCATAAAAATGAAATCTACAGTGTTGTGCAATTGAAGAAAATGATGTTTAAATGATGTTGAATGCTTAGGCATTTTGGGACCTCACCTAAAGCACACCCAGTATATGCAGCAACCATCTAACACACCAATGTATATTTTGACTCGACCACTAGCAGACCTTGTTTGGCTAATCAATAACTCACTGAGTTATCTAACTAATTAACGTAATTAATTAACTGAGCTGGTGGTGGAATTTAACAAACACAAGGAATGAGGTACCAGTGAGATACCAGTGACTTTTTGGAGAACAGAAGAAATTCTTGTTAGTATTTATTGTTATTATTAATTTGCATATGTTCTTAAATTTAATTGAATTTTTTTGTAAGAAAATATACCGTTACTACCCAGATAAATAGTGTTAAATATTATTCTTTGACTGCCTGATTTTGCACAGTATTGTCTATCAACCGCAACAAGCTGATGTAACATCACTCACGAGCACAAATCCTTAATGACCGCAATGTCGGCATATTTATTCTGCTGGAAGTTACAGCACACTGGCCGACGCACATCTGTATGAGCACCGTTTTGCATATACGCCTATTTCCTAGGAAAAGTTCTTTTGTGCCCGAATGTCTATAACTTCCCCCGATTTTTCCGGAAACAAGCCGTTTCTGTGAAGATAAATTGACAAGGGGCGGCTGTGCAGGAAGACGGAGGGGAGCCGGTCTCTGAGAGGCTGCGAATGCCTTCAGGGTCGTTAGGCTTTAATTTCGCAGGACCTGTTTCCCATCACGCGAATAGACTGAAACCTGAACATCACAGAAGAGCAGCACTGTGTCTCTGATGCTAAAGGGCATCTGCCTACCTCACACAATGTCGGCTGTTCAATTAACCAACCAGTTCAACACAATGTGCAAGCAAGGGGGAAGGTGGGGGGTCAGGGTCCAGTGAACTCCCCCCCTACATTCCTCCACCTGTTGATCCTGCCAGTTGAAATGAATGCAAACGGGAGATACAGGCCACCTGGCCAGTGGGGGCAGAGCATACCTTTGGCAGATGGCCCTGTGGGCGGAGTTAAATGCCCGACTACACACCCCTGTGGGCGGGGTTAAATGCCCGACTACACACCCCTGTGGGCGGAGTTAAATGCCAGACTACACACCCCGGTGGGCGGAGTTAAATGGCCGACTACAAACCCCTGTGGGCGGAGTTAAATGCCAGACTACACACCGCAAGCACTTTCCTCTATGGCCGAAAAACTGACGATATCACCTTTCACTGCTGGCGCCATCTTTTGCATGCCCCCCAACCCACCTTCCCACCAGCAAATCACCCTGCCCTCCGAATCCCAACCAGAGCACTATCAAACCTCAGAATGAGATGATTAGGGTATGGAGAGAAGGGTCCCAAATCCCGTCACTCAATTGCTGGAAGATGGAGGGAACCCCAGCACTTACTGAAGAAGATGTACTCAGTGTAGCTGCTCCAGATCTTGTCGTCGAGCCGCTGGTTGGCAAAGTCGGCCGTCCCGGTGGAGTTGCAGGCCACCATGTGGAAGCTGGCCTCCGAGAGCCGGTCGAAAGCCTGCTCCAGGTAGGAGAATTTCAGGTAGAAGCGGGAAGTGTATTTCTCCGGCGGTCGGTCGGGGTCCCGGCTCTCGTTCAAAGTGTCGCCAAACACCTCCTTGGCCAGGGCGATGCGGCCGCAGACGGCGATGCGCGGCACGCGCCGGAACCTGGCGCCGGCCTGGCCGTTGCGGACGGCGGCGTACGAGCCACGGTAGCCGACGGTGAGGAAGCCCGAGCGCCTGTCGGCGCCGGGGGCCGGGCGGACCGACTCACTGCTCTGAGAGCTCTCCTCCAGGTCGCTCAGGCAGCCCTCGTCGTTCACCGAGCCCTGCCTGGGCACACACGGGGCCAGGAGCCGGAGCAGCTCAGCCAGCCGGAAGTGCTCGGCCTCCCGCAGGAGCCGCTCCTTCTCCGGGAAGTGCTCGGGGAGGACGAGCTGCCGGTCGCGCAGGAAGTCCAGCACATAGCGGAAGAGGAAGCCGTCGCGGTCGATGAAGAAGCGGCCGCGGCTGTCACGCGGCAGGTCGCGGAGGGGCCGGCGGGCGAACATGGCGTGCAGCGTGGTGTCGGGGACACTGACCAACGTCGAGTGCTTGGTGACGTACACCTGGCCCCCCACGTTGAGCTCCACCACCTCCGGGAAGGAGCCCGACACCTCGCTGATGGGCAGGATGCTCTCTCTTAAAGCCATGGCCTCCCCCCCGCCCCCACACACCAAAAAGTCCAAGACAAAGAAGTTCCTTTACCTTTTTTTTTTTTTTTTTTGCGTAAATCACAGACTGAATGTAAAAAGTGCCCCAAGGCCCAGCATGCGGCTGCCCGGTGTGTGGGGGACTGGGCTCAAGTTGGAGGAGTGCTACATCCCTGCAGGAGGAGAGATGAGAAGGGAGAGAGCGCGACAGGGAGAGAGAGGGAGCACAGAGAGAATAAGAGGGAGAATGAGAGAGAGCAGAGACAGAAAAGACAGAGAGAGAGAGATAGAGAGAGAGAGAGTGAGAGAGAGAGAGGTAACACTAGCAGTGAGTGAGCAGAGGAGTGGGGGAGACAGAAAACATATCCAAGCTGAGTGTCTCTCAGCATCATTAGTCCAGGGTCTGGGGAAGCCATGGTGATATAATCCTCTGTGTGGCACCGCCTCTTAAAGGGACAGTACCATATTTACCTTTATAACTTGCAGACTCCAGCTGTTTTAAACCCACAGACCACAGAGGGCAGTTAAAAAGGGTTTTAAGCTTTTAAATATCGCAACTACCCGAATGACTGAATGATTAATAATTTTTATTTAGAGCAGGATAAACATAAAAGGTCCGGAACAATGGAATGTGGGCACAAATCAATGACTGCAGAAATACATGCCGTGTAGTACTGCACAGAACCAGACAACTACAGCAGGGCTCAGCTCGGAAATCGGGATAGGCTTGTCTCTTAGCCTGCTGGACAGGAGGGGAGTTTGGTGGATCCCTGGAGGCATCATACAGCAAGATTCTTATCCTCAATTATGCCACTCAAAGCTAAATTATTTAAAAATAATTATTTTAAATGGAAACATCAAGAAAAGTTTCAAATATAATAGCCATTGCCTGTTTAATTCCATCTACCATATAAGAGACACAAATTCTGACCTTCTACATAAATGTATATGAGAACAGCATATATCAAGTGCTTAACAGCTACAGGTGAATAGGTGAAACCACATTTATTTTTTGCAAGCACAAAATTAGATGAGGTCCACAGCACCACCTGCTGGTACTTTTCTGAACCGCACCATCAGTATTAACTGTAAAATGTAATGCAATATAATGTCTGTAAAATGCATTTATTTTACTAATATCATTCTGTATGCTAGTTCCTTTTCAATTCCAATTGGGGCATAAATTGAGATGATGGTTTGAAGGCTATAGCTAAAAGCTCCTAACCACGCCCCCACCCAAAATCTCTTCAACAATCTTCGTTTCAAGTGTGCGCTTAATGGGTGTGTGTGTGTGTGTGTGTGTGTGTGTGTGCGCGTGTGTGTGAATATATGCTCCTTCTTCTTGTTTTGACTTAGCGAAGAATCTGTATTTTAAAAGCACTGTATAAACAAAACTTAATTTTAATAGCCTATTGTTAGATTAAATATTATATTGGATGACCCTCTTAAGCACTGAGCTGAAGTTTCTGGTGGAACTCAAGAAGTAGAAGAAGAGCAGAGAGGAACTGCTGCTCCGAAAACGAAAAAAGAATCAGTGTGTATGTGATGCAGACGGCCGGAGAGTCAGCGGCCTCCACACGTCGCCATGGCGATTACTTTTTATAGTGCCACAGCTCGCTCTGGAATCCTGCATAACCCATCCGGCTGTTCGGATTAAGGTACAAAACAGAAGCCATCCACTCTAACACCCTGCCATTATTCAGTGCGGGTAGCAAGACCAGCTTTGCTGCTCTGCATGCTTCAAGGACGATTTACTTTGTTGAGCCATGGGACATATTACTGCTGTGAATTAAACTGCTGGCAACACAGGACATTAGTAATGGGGGTAAAGCCTCAGCAGTCCGGACTGAAAGCCCTCATCTTAACCAGGATTAGGACAGTTTGTTTATCTCCTGACTTACTTCACTTTTTGTGTTGCTATACACACATGGTTTCAGTTCCAAGGATATTTGAAAAAAAGGAAAGGGTTACACACTCTTCCTGTGTTCCTGTGGTACCTTCGCAAACCTCCAGTAGATAAGAACATACCATTTAAGTCCAGTTTATTAAAGTACGTGGGTAGTCAAATTTTAAAGACTAAACTCTCATCATGCTGAGCCTAATTAATAAAAATTAATTTTTATTATTCACCTCAAATTAATCACCTCAAATATCCAGCACCGAAAAAGTTTTAGGGCTTTGTTAACACATGGGAAGACTTGATTTCTGTCAATTAGATAGAATATCTTTCAGATGCATTGAGATATTTTATGACTAACAAACTATCACAGTGTAATTTTGTAGAGACAACCTTCATCAATGTGCAAAATAATGTTTAACGGATATTTCTGACATGCGATGGCTGACAAAGAGCTTCAGACAAAGAGAATCAGTATATAAGCAACCCACTCTAAATTAACTATATCTCCTGCTCCATTAAAGCCTAACCCCACCAATTTTTACGACAAAGATTTACAACATAGTTGTCTAAAACTGAGCAATCTGGGTTTGCATTAACAAGCGGCACAAATCAGGATGGGTGGGGGTGAGCCCGCAGCATAACGACCGGGGAATAAAAAATAAAGCGACGTTAACCACCGATCCTGGCTCCCTAAAAGAGACAATCAATCCTCTGCTCCTAACAGAAATCAATATTCCGAGCTAATTTTCTATCCTCAGCATCGACAACAATAAGCGAGCGTCACCCGTCCGTCCATCCATCCATCCATCCATAAAATGATCCACATCCAACACACCTCAATGCAAAAGGTCTTGAGGCACCAAACTCATTATGTTTCTCACCTGGAAGAAGTTTGGCATTCATTCACTATCGCGATTAACTACTGCGCCCACCTGAGGGGTTTAATTAATGTTCAGCGCAGTCAGTTTTCCTGCAATGCACAGAATCCTTTTCTCTCGAAAACACATCTATTGCATTTTGAATTATTAATCATTAAGGACCACTAATCCAGGGGTGTTCACTGGGTATAGTGAAGGCGAATACGGAAAACGAAACGCGCTTCCTGAAAGACAGGCGCTTCCCAATATCGGGGATGAAGGGCTGTCGACCCTCACGCTTAATTTCAGACTCTCACGCAGGAAATCTTACGGCAAATCTATACTATTCCGTTATACACCTGAAATTAGAAGCATCAAAGGCAAACCCTGTGCAAACCCTGTATACTATTTACAAGGTAATAAAACTGCCACATGCATGTAAATGCGTGTGCATGTGCGTGCAGACTTTGCTCGGACTGGAATATCTCAGTCCAGCCAGCTGACCGAGGTTGGCATGACGGGCTTTGCATAATAAACTCTTTTTACAGCCATATTACATTAGTGGTGTCAAATAATTCTGCGTAGCACGACACGTTTATGACATGCCTAGTTACAACTAATAAAATAAAAGATACTGCAATTCATCTTTCATTACGGAATCCTAAGTACACAAAAATCCGAAACTCTAGTTCATCGAAGAAAATCACAGGGGGGCTTTTAATGGGTATAAATCACGCTACACATTTTCGAATTGCCAGGTAGCTTCCGGATTTAGCATTATTATATTATTATAATTGGTGTGCCGATTACTCACCTAGTGCTATTTAAATTGCGAGCAGATGGTTTCCAAACGAGCCAATGAGAGCGTCGCGGCGGGACACGTGACTGGAAGTTTATCACGTGAGCGAATGTTTTCTTCGCCTCTTGCTGGCAGGAGAGCCGGAAGAAAGCGGTGCTGTTGTGAGTGTCGGTGCACATCTCTTTGTTAATGTTAGTGCAATTATATTTTATTTTAATAGTGTTGTCTTTTCCCATCGGGAAAACTAACTTCGTGTGTATTTAGCTGAATGACTAGCGAGATGTATAAGTATTCGGAGCTTTCAGACCTGTATCGTGTTATGCAGTAGGTTTATGTGAATGCAGTAATTGTTTTTTTTTCCACCCAGATATCACATTCCGTTCCACCAGCAGTAAAACAAAATGAGGCTGGTAATCCTTGACAACTACGACCTGGCCAGTGAATGGGCAGCCAAGTACATCAGGAACCGCATTATCCAATTCAAGCCTAGTGCCGATAGGTACTTTACACTGGGTTTACCTACAGGTAAGAGAGTGGACAGTTTAATGTAGCTTACTACTGCTTACTACTGCCAAGTAAGTTCCCTAGCTTTAACAGTTATTTAAGAATTGTACCTTTTTTTTTTGTTTTCTCAGGAAGCACCCCGCTTGGCTGTTACAAAAAGTTAATTGAATACCACAAAAATGGGGATATTTCTTTTAAATATGTTAAGACTTTCAACATGGATGAATATGTCGGTAAGTTGTAATGTGCTGAACACAGCTGCTGTGGTTCAAGAAGGAGGGGGGGGGGGGAAAGGGTGTGTCAGCAGATTTTCAGGAAAGGCTGAAGGCGGATGTGGAGGGATCCATTATTCAGCTTATTTCGAAGTGCAGGTTGCTCAATGTCAGATTTACATGACTCGCCCTTCATCCTGACTCATGTAGACATTAGAACATTTTTGAAAAATAGCATCATTTAAAAAATCATGTTCCTGGTTTTATGTGTTAGTTTTTCTTTAATCTCTAATGTAGAGCCTCATTGTGTAATATGTAAGTGATGCCTGTTCCCGTCCCTCTCTCAGGGCTACCCAGGGACCACCCAGAGAGCTACCACTCCTATATGTGGAACAACTTCTTCAAGCATATAGACATTGATCCTGCTAATGCCCACATCCTGGATGGCAATGCGGCAGACCTGCAGAAGGAATGTGAAGCTTTTGAGCAGAAGATCACTGATGCAAGAGGAATAGAGCTGTTTGTTGGAGGCAAGTTTTAAGTTTCAGATCATTAAAACAGGGTTGCAGATTGGTTAATCATGGCGTAATCCATGTTGAAGGTTGATTTTTAGAGTGTCGCACAGGGAAGGTATGTTTGTCGTCTTGTTTCAGTCACCTTCTACAGTCCACAGTCTGCGGATTTCAGAATTAGTTGTGCAGTTAAGAAAATTGCGCTGTGCACTTAGTTTTGTACTGACCCTCAGTGTGACATGTGCTTTGCAGGTATTGGACCTGATGGACACATTGCTTTTAATGAGCCTGGATCCAGCCTTGTTTCCAGGACTAGGGTGAAGACCCTGGCTCAGGACACAATACTTGCTAATGCCCGTTTCTTTGGGAATGATCTGTCCAAAGTGCCCACCATGACTTTGACTGTAG
The DNA here is from genome assembly GCA_026774405.1 of Petrocephalus microphthalmus. Taxonomy (NCBI): domain Eukaryota; kingdom Metazoa; phylum Chordata; class Actinopteri; order Osteoglossiformes; family Mormyridae; genus Petrocephalus; species Petrocephalus microphthalmus. The sequence goes on along the minus strand of JAODKK010000015.1, from coordinate 143,553 downwards.
GGGTCGGAACAGTGATGGATGCTAGAGAGGTAAATGTATTTTTTGATCATTTCCTGAGCAACAGGTATAATAATATAAACATTTGTAAACCTGTAGGTTTTGAGCTCACTTCCCAGGAGGGGTAATAATGTTGTACCCCATGTTTCCACTTACAAGTGCATAGCCAGAAATTCTGGGCCCTAGGACAATCTGTTACTTTGGGCTCCCCAATTTATATTATAATTTTAAGTATTCAAGTGCCCCTGTAAAGTGCTGCCCCCCTGAATTTGCCAGGGTATCCATGCCCCTCCTGTACCTCTCTATATATACTTAAAATATTAAAGATGCAAATGCCTGCATTGGAAGTTGGTATAGATAAGAATGTTGTCTTTGCAAATAGTTTTGTTGCATGTAAACGGAAAGGTTTTTTTTTTTTTTTTTTTTTTTGTTCAAGGTCATGATCCTCATCACAGGAGCCCACAAAGCGTTTGCCCTATATAAGGCCATAGAGGAGGGTGTGAATCATATGTGGACAGTCTCGGCTTTCCAGCAGCACCCAAGGACCATCTTTGTATGCGATGAGGATGCAACCCTTGAACTTAGAGTCAAGACAGTCAAGTATTTTCAAGGTGAGAAACCAAAGGCCAAAATCGGCAAAACCCATAAAATAATGCCTGTGGTCCAGCCTCTTGCTTTGCATTTTTTTTTTGCAGTGTTTAAGGAATCAAAATTTAGAATTTCTTTGGAAATTCAAGGTCTTATTATATTAAGTTATAGTTTGATAGATGTATATTAATAGATATATATATATTTTTAAGAATTGCCACCTACGGCTGTCATCCTTTCTCCAGGGCTGATGCACGTCCACAACAAGCTGGTGGATCCACTGCACAGCATCAAGGACCACAAGGACTGAGGAGGTGTATCTAAGGCTGGCCAGCAGGACACACTCCACAGAATGACCTATGCATATCAGTCACTTTGTCAACACAAATGATTTTGTACTGTACCTACTGTAGAAGGGACCCCTTCAGTCACTGTGCAAGTACTGAGATCTGTTACGGAGGCTCAGACATACACATCTTTCTACACTAGTTTAAAAAAAAAAAAAAAGACATTTAGCAAGTTGGTATGTTTTCATCTTTGAATCTCTTGTAGGTCCAATTTCTCTCCCAAACCTCAACAATGTACTTAGCCAGGGGTAAGGCTTGTACCTTAGACATTTGTTACTGGTTCAGACTGTCAAAACCAGCCCTCCACAGTCCTTTGCTGTGCTCTGTAACCAGACAAGCGGAGGCGTCAGTGCTGTAGGTCTGTACTGTGGCATATCACCGTTTGCCTTCTTACTGAGCACCATCATCGTGCAGAGCATCACGGTCATCCGGTCATCTCCTCTGTACACTCTTGAGCTGATGCAGTCAGGTCAATCTGTTTATTAGTATATTGCAAACGGCAGTGTTGGATACTTAAGTCTTATGTCTTTTTGAGAATATTTCTAGGAGGTAAGACTCCTGCCTCTTCTTTGTGTTAATGGTGGGACAACAGTAAGTCAAATGGGAGCTATTGTTACAAACATTGGGCATGTGTACCTGTTTAATGTCCCCTGAACACAGAGGGGACTGTTTGGGTTTTTGGTAACCCTCTGCCTTCCACCCGCTTTTCATGGCCACAATTCTGTGTTTACTTTTTGCCAAACTGTCTGTATTACATAGAGAATGATATTAGTGGGAATGTCATTCACAGATTGTACTTCAGCTACCCTTTAAAATTAAAAGTCTTGTATTTTACCAGTACTGTTTGTTTGTTGATTTTTCAGCCTCATATCACCAGAACATTTTGTCTCTACTTGTCCTTCCTCTTCAGGACGCTGATGAAGGCATCTCTGGGGACTTCCACGTTTCCAATCCGCCTCATCTTCTTTTTCCCCTCTGCCTGTTTCTTCAGCAGTTTCATTTTCCGGGTAATGTCTCCCCCATACTAGGGAAAACACATCAACACTCATTGCTTTGAACAGAAGATGATTTCCGGCTTAGTCGAAAGGGCTAAATCATGGAGAAGGAAGTGTACTTACACATTTCGCGAGAACATTCTTCCGATAGGCCTTGATGCTGTTGGAGGACATTTAGATTAGTTTTGACTATGATGGGAGGGGGGATCCCACACAAAAGTCCAAATGTAATCCTTGGGTAGATTCACTCATGGTACAGGCATAGAACCTCTTACTGAGTTGACTGAATAAACCTGAAATCGCATTAATTCGCTATAAATAAATCATTTATTGCACCTGTGTATCACCCATTTTAACAATAAAAGGCACTAGTTTTTGTTTATATCGATAATTTATGTATTGTGTATAATCTTACTCACGTTTCCCTTGCAATAATCTTGTTTGCAATTGCGGCTTGCACAGCTATCTCAAACAGCTGCCTCGGTATGCAGTCCTTCAGCCTTTCACACAAGGCTTTTCCAACAGAGTACGCCTTATCTCTAGAAACAAAAATAAGCTTACAGACTGCGGTGACACTTTTATAAAACAGGAATCTATTAAAAATATGTAAAAACTCAGGTGGTCTTAATTCTGTCTTGATCAGCGGAATCAGTTTTACAGTACCAAATATTTTATTCCACTCAACCTATAGCACAGCTGAGTTTTTTTTTTTACTGAATGGGTATCTTTCTCAAGTCTTCAAACGGCAGTGTGACATTTGCATCTCAAAGCAGGTGACTTTTCTGGTAATCCTACAGAACAGGAAAAATCTCGTCGATGCCTTACCTGTGGACAACAGTGATCAGCTCCTCGACTGGTTTCCCATTCAGCATGACGTCCATCTTTATGAGGTCTGCTGGCTGGTAGCCTGCTTCTTCATAGTCAAAGCTACAAAGACAAAACATTACATGCCATCAGGCTCGGCTCCAGCTCTCGGTAACAGGGTGGAATGGGAAGATTGCGGGGGGGGGGGGGTAAAAAAAAAATACACTGCCCCCTCTTGGCTGGATGGGCCAGCCTTGTGGTGGGGGGGGCCAGGCTCACCCTGCACCCCCCCCCCCCCCGTGAAGCCGGACCCGCATGCCATGGTACTTAAACCTGTTTGCCTCGATATCAATCACCTAGATTAATTCAATACTTGTTTCTAACTTAGCATAATTTGAGATCAGTGATTTTGGCGATATGTAAGGAAACCCGGCTGCTGGAGAAGTGGCATCTTGCCTGGCGTATCCAGAGGACAGTGACTTGAGGTGGTCATAGAAGTCCACAATGATTTCATTCAGGGGAAAGAGGTACTTCATCATCACACGCTTGTCGTCAATGTACACCATGTTCTTCTGGACAGACCTGTGGTTCTGCAAACGTGCATTTTTCAAGTCGAATACAGAGTAAATTGTTTAATAAGCCAGCAAAATAACGCATGGGGCATGAAACCTTGTATCCTCAAAATTACAAAACTTCAGTTTTCCATTTGTAGTGCATTGTGCAGTTTTCCTGAGTAGTCTGGCTTCCTGCAGCAACTTAAAGGCGTGGAAATGTGGTAAACTGGCATCAGTAAATTGCCCAGTGTGTGTGTGTGTGTGTGCGTGAATGTGTACGCGTGTGTCCCCGGCAATGGCCGCACACCCTTGCTCAATTGGGATACTAAGTTATTAAACTTACACCATAGTCATTCCATGCAGCCCGGTCCAACCCAAAACCCCAAGGAGACCCCTCTGTAGGCACACCTGGCATAGGGTCATGATTTTGCCAATGTACTCATCGGGAGTGATGATAGTGCCAAGGACCATGGGCTCCAGGTACTCTGATACCACGGAGCGGTCCGGGAACTGGGCTGGGTTTATGATGGTGATCTCTTTCTCCCCATATTCCTTGAATAATAAAGAGAAGAACATCAGGGTGCTTGTTTACATGGGCTTTGGCGGAGGTAATGCACAGCAGCTGCCATGGTGATGGGCCCCTGCCTTGATAAGCTTGGTGGATGAGAGGACGGCTTTGTACGGGACTGTGGGTGCCGTCACAATGACTGAGGCGTTGTACTCCTGCTCTAGGCGCTGGTTGAACACCTCCATGTGCAGTAGCCCCAAAAACCCCAGCCTGCAGATGGCAATAAAAAAAAAAATGCATGACACAAAGTGCGTACTCCTATTTGGTTGCCTTGTACCATGCTCGCTCACGACTGTGCCCCCCTCACTCGCTCCCTGGTTTGTACCCATATTACGCTTAACGATCCAGGCCCGAGCGTTTTTCTGTCATCACCTTGTGACTGTTTTTCTTTTAAAGGAAACATAGGAAGGGATTTTGAACCTTATTTGGCCCAATGAAAGGCATAGATTTATCTAGTACGCAACACAGCAATTTTTTTTTCCGTGCTGCACATGATGAATGATATCTCAGAGAAGATATCTTTTTTGTGTGTTGCATCCAGTTCCTGGATACTCTCGGCCGCTCAAATCCCAGCAAACACTGCACCTCGGTCGCAGACTAGCGTTGGATGGATGGATGGGATGCCAGTGCCGAAAAGGCTTTTTTGAAAGCTGCTTGATATTACACTTTTTAGTACCAGTACTAATTACACTATTACAAACAGAGTGGAGTAAGGCT
>JAODKK010000014.1:321800-332398 GCA_026774405.1 Petrocephalus microphthalmus | reverse complement strand
GTGACTTTTCTCACTCGGATTTGGATCTGCGATTCTTGTTGCATATTTACTAGCACCTGACGTAACTGAATTGAACTGTAAATGTACAATTGCAAATGTGCGGAGGAAGATCTGGAATGGGGCCTTAAAATCTGCTGATTGCCTCACTTGAGAGTGAGCCCCATCTGTCCGGAACGTTCAGCATACTACTCGCGTGGTACACACTGGAAGTGGAAGCTTAGCACCATCAAAGCGCAATAAATCATGTCCTTATGCCTCTGCTGTAGTGAAATACTTTGTGAAATTACCTGCTTAATGGTTCTAATTTAAATCAAACTCGAACCCCGGTTCTGCGGCCTGTCAGTTACTCTCCATCGTCACACGGTCGATATGCTCATTTGGTGACTTGTAAAAGTGGACGGGATCCTCCGCAGCCTTTGTGTTCCTTAATGAAAGCTATAAATATGCTGTTAGTCACGAGTCAGAGAAGGACTGTGACTGGAGCTTGGTGATTTGTCGCTCTGCCATGACCTTAACCAATGGGAGTGCGCCGCCGCCCTGATAAACCAGGTGTGACTTCCTGTTCGTTATACGGGCACTTCCTGTGAGCGATTGCCACGGATACGACAGCAAGATGCAGCCCTTTATCGATGAACATCAAAACACAGCAGGCAGGCAGAAAAACACGCACACACACACACGCACACGCAGTAACACACACTGAGAATCTCATTTATTTTATTAACACTAACTGTGGCAGAGCAATCAGTAAGTAAGAAAAGTAAAGCTTTTATATTCCCGAATCATTCAATTAGGGGATTGTAAACACAAACGGAGAGAGCACTCAGCTGATTTATTCTCCCAGTGAAAACGTATCATTTTATATTCCTCTTAAAAGCCCTGGCCCTCTTCTCCCACGGTTTACAGGCCATTACTGTGACTTATTCCTTCGATGTCCGCATCCATTAAACCATACGGGGCAGAGTGGTGCCCTTGGAGCTGCTCGCCAGCGCCCCCTGCCTGTGGGCACCCCCAAACCCGATCATCCGGATTTGCAATTCATAAAGACAAATCTCGATGCAGATCTGTGTTCCTGTGGGTGTTTTCATTGGAGTTGAGGGTGCTTAGGAGTGCCACCCTCCTGATGAGCGTTAATTAAGCAGAGGGCGTCGGCCGCGGCGGTGGGATGGGCTGAGAAAGGGATGCACGTCTCTGTGGTCGCCATGGCAATGCCATCCTGAGTTTGGCTAAGATCAGGTGACCTGCTGTGGACATTGACTAGAACCCCGGTCCTGCCTTTATTTGCTTTTCCCTTCTTCACTGTCCCTATAACTATTTGTAGTTTCTTACCCATACTGTTCAAACTTTCTTTTTATATCAATTCTTCCTCTCCTTACTCTCCTCTTTTCAGCAGTCTCTATGTGAATTACCTTAATGTACTTGCTGTTATGTACCCCCTAGCCCCACCCCCTCTTGGGGCTCCTCCCCTTCCACCTCATCCAGCTCCCTGATTGGTTTTTGGCCTGTTTCCACTCAGGTGGACCAACAGACACGCTTCATCCAGGGCTACCGTGTCCTATACCGCCAAGCCTCGGGCCTACCGGCCCCTGGGCCCTGGCAGGGCCAGGATGTGACCCCGCCCTCTGAGCGCAGTGTGGTGCTCTCTGGCCTCAGGAAGGGTGTGGTCTACGAGATCAAGGCCCGCCCCTACTTCAATGACTTCCAGGGCGCCGATAGCGAGTCCAAGACGGGCCGCACCGCTGAGGAAGGTGGGGAAGAGGCCTGGGTTTCTATCAGAACGTCGTGGGGTAGTGAACAGTGTAGCACTGGTTACCAGTTTAATATGTAAAATACATATTCATTTAAATGAGCATCATTTAAATATTGTATGCTACACATGGAGGCATCTCTAAATTGCTCAGAGTACAGTATATGATTGTGTGTGTGTGTTTGTGTGTGTGTGTGTGTGTGGATGTGTCTGTATGCTGCCCACCCCACCCCCCATGACTCTGACCAGGATTACTGGCTACACGGTGGATTGATGGATGTATGGTCCAGAATCCATGTGCTGTAATTGTATGTATAATTTATTATACAGCTGTGTGAATAGGAAATTGTAATTGGACAGCTGGACAAAGTGATGTAATAATGGGTGCTGGGCTTGGGCTCTGATTGGCTCATTATGTTTCCAGCCCCCAGCGCTCCTCCCCAGCTGGTGACTGTCCTCACCCTGGGGAGCCACAACAGCACTTCCATCAGCGTCTCCTGGGACCCCCCGCCCACCGACCACCAGAACGGCATCATCCAGGAGTACAAGGTGCCCCCGCCCCCCCAGCCTAAAACAGGGGTCTCCGCGAATTCCTGCCGGGCCGCCTGTGCACTGTCTTCCTGCAGCTTTTGTATCTGCTCAGCAAATCTGCCCGTATTAGTGTTTCTGAGGCTTTCCGCAGTGATAAAGTGCGTCTCCGGACGCGGCCCGTATTTGTGCTGAGGATTCAGGAACACGCCGTTTTATAGATGCGGCGGACACACAGAGCCCCCGCGGATAGGCCTGGTAATTAACCACCAGTTGGACCAATCATGTCAGGGGAGAGGCTTGTAATGAAAATTAAAAGCCAGCCATCTCCTGGTTCTCCAGCAACCGAGAGGGAAAGTGCACCACCCTAAAGTTCCCGTTGTTACCATGCCTGTATATGAGTTAGCAGAGACTGCACCCTTTTCCTGTAAACACTGTGACTGTGTTTACTGTGTTTTTACCATGATTTCACTCACCTGTGTTCTAATTTTTTTGTAACCTGTCTCAGTCTGTTAAGCCTTTTCTCTGCTGTCTCCCTGCTTCAGTGTTTAATTGTGGTCGCTTTGGGTTTTAACTCTAAAGCTCTTTTCATCGAGTGATCATTTATTTCCTGATAACTTTATTGAGACTGCTTTCTGTGTTGTTAGACATCCCTGACATTCCCTGGCATGTTGTTGCTGATGTGGTGGGACTGATCTCATCAGGTCATAAATAGCCAATCAGCGCCCTTTGGCTCATCTTGACTCCGCCCCCCCTACCCTTTCCCCACCCACAGATCTGGTGCCTGGCGAACGAGACGCGTTTCCACGTGAACAAGACCGTGGATGCCACTATCCGCGCGGTGGTGCTGGGGGGGCTGCAGCCTGGGGTGCAATATCGCGTGGAGGTGGCCGCTACCACCAGTGCCGGTGTGGGTGTGCGGAGCGAACCACTCCCCGTCCTCATAGGTGAGGGGGGGGGGCAGGGTGGGCGCTAGGTAGGTGGTGCGAGAGGTGAGTTTGCAAGACCCACTTCTGTTTAGTATCTCCTCAGTGCTTCATCATATGTAATATAATGGTTCTTGGTTCAAGTCCCACAATCAGGGTTGATTCAGTATTCTCAAAAATATGAACCCTCAGTCTACTCTGTGAGCTGACCATACGTATGAATGAGCACAAGTTTGGCTAAAAGAATGGGACATACTTTCATGGTTGCTATTTTTAATTTTTTTTGCATTTGATTTATTTAGTAGATGCTTTATCCATTTTGGAGAATTCCAAGGACAAACAGTCCCAGGAGCAACTGGGGGTTACTGGCCTTGCTCTTGGGCCCTATGGTGAAATCACTCTGTTGACTCTAGGATTTGAACCGACGACCCGCTGAGCACAGACACAGAGTCCTAGAGCCACACACTGCCACACCCCCCAATTAATTAGTAATTAAGTTGATGTAATTAAATTTACATTTGCAGAGCAATTATTAACTCTGATTTGTTTATTTAAAAAGCAGTAATAAGGTCAGAATGAGTTAATGGCTGGTCTAATTACGGGATTGAAAATGAAGGCCGCAGTCGCGGAAGGAGAGGGCGAGGTGTCTGGGCCCCGGGCTCCTGCTGTCCCAATTCCATCCTCCAGACAGCAGGGGAAATCTAATCCCCGCAAGAGACGTGTAAGATACTGCTGGAGTGGAGGCTTAATGTAGCGATCAGGGGCTCGCGTGCCACGGACGGCCACTTCAGTAATTTCACAGTGTGTAAAGACGGGGCTCCCTCGCCGCCTCTCGAGCCGATGGTCACGAAGACCCGGCCGCTCTCGTTCTGCCCCAGCGAGTGGGAGAAGCCACCGCTGTTTATTTGCGTGTGAGACATGATGATCTGAGACGCCGTGCTGAGCTCACAGCTGTGCTTTTGCCTCGTTTCTCTCATTCTGCAGCTGGATGCCTGGCCAGTTGTTAGTTTTTCATTCTTTTTTTTTGTTTTGTTCGCGAACAGCAGTGTGTCAAGTGTGCCTGAGCACGCATGTGTCACACGAAACACACCAGCCACTTTACTAATAGAACTGAAATTGAAACTGACCAATGAGTGAGCTTTTTGATTAAACCTGATTGGCCATTCAGGTTCTCTGTATGTTTATGCTATGCCCCTCGTTTGACTATGTCTCTTTGGAGAATTCAGTCACACACTCACAATGGTATATGCCCCCCCCCGCCAGGTAAAGACTCCAAAGAGGCGGTGCCGGGCGGGGAGGAGAAGAGCAGCCTCTCGGACGTGGTGAAGCAGCCGGCCTTCATCGCCGGCATCGGGGGAGCTTGCTGGATAGTGCTCATGGGCTTCAGCACCTGGCTCTACTGGAGGAGGAAGAAGAGGAAGGGTCTGAGTAACTACGCAGGTGAGGGGGACAAAGCCCGAACAGACTGGAATGCATTGGTGTGGGATTGGACCCAAACATACCAGAATGTATGGGAACATACTGAACCACATGGATATGGGACTGGACCTGAACATACGGAACCACATGGGTATAGGACTGGACCCAAACATACAGAACCACATGGGTATAGGACTGAACCCAAACATACAGAACCACATGGGTATAGGACAGGACCCAAACATACAGAACCACATGGGTATAGGACAGGACCCGAATGTACTGAAACAGATGGGTGTGGGACAGGACCCGAAAAAACCAAAACAAAAGGGTGTGGGACAAGACCCAAACAAATCGAAACCCCCATGGTGTGGGACAGAACTTGAACATACCAAGACACATGGATGTGGGGAAGGACCCAAACAAACTGAAACACATGGGTGTGGGACAGAACCACGAAAAAGCCAGACACGTGGGTGTGGGACAGGACCCAAATAAATCAAGATGCGTAGGTGTGGGTCAGAGCCCAGACAAGCCCAGGTACACAGATGAGAGGCAGACAGAGGCAGGTAGTCTCTCTGTCTGCGTGCTATGCGCAGATCAGGCCCTGTGCTCAGCTTAATGTGCCCCGACACAAAGACACGCAGGTGCTCGGGTGAAAGGTATTACATTCGCTTCAATAGGCTCTTTAGCCTAATATGCCCAGCAGTGCATTGATTCTGAACTGGAGCAGACCTGACTCCTACCCCCAAATCAGGACAAATTGCAATCTTGTGTTTGAGTTAGGAAATGCAATTCTGTGCCCATTACTCAGGAGCTGGGGGTCCTATTGTTCACACATGACTGGCTAATTTATTCTTAGCCTTTAAGGGGAGATGTTTGGCAATCTCCTGAGGGGTAATGATTCGCCATAGTGAAGGAATCTCATAGCCGCATTGTGGTTTGCATCACAATCACCATGCTCTCGATGGGGACTGGCGAGGAAGCAATTATTCATTCATATTGTTGATGCTGTTTCTATATTTAGGGTCTTTTTTGTTGTCTTGGTGTAGGAACTATCTTATAGAAAGGGGTTCACTCCATGAGTGTCTGTGGCTGGCTTTCCAGCTGTGGGGCTGCGTCTATGTATCACGGTGGTAGTGTATCATAGACTTAAACCATCTAGAGCTCGTATTCCATGGAGCACACACCACATGTGGCAGGACGCAGCACAGGTGTAAACCATCAGTGTTGTACACGTGGCTGGACACAAGACAGACAAACTGCCTCAAGCTTCATTTTTAGACTCGGCTTGCTTCAGCCCTTGGGCATTTTAGTTCACTTACTGTAGATGCTGAAAATACGGGGGTCATGTCTCCGCCCCACAATAAATAGACATGACCGTTTCCGCATGGTTTCTGTGGGGAGTGGTTAAAAGCCTCACTCATTCCTGTATGATGTCGTCTGCATCCATGTCTGCCTGTTGTCTGCTTTCGTCGCCATCCAGTGTGTCTGCACACCTCTGACCTTTGAGGTGGCTGCTTCCTTCAGGCTCTGGCCTGCTGTGTGGGCGGGGCTTCTGGAGAGCCCCCTCCCACTGTACACCATGCCCCACCTCCAGCTTGCACAGGTCCCGAAACAAAAAGGCTGATCACTGCAGGCTTGTAACATTCGATTTCTCTGTCTTCTTGTTTTGCAGTTCAGTCCTTCACCTTCACCCGTGCAGGTACTTCTCATTTGTAACTGTCCTAACCATAGATATAGATCTACTAGACTGGTCAGAAGAATTTCATAGACCTATCTTATCCAAAAAGATATATAATGTTCTAAAATAAAAACCTCCTCTGTTGTTGCACACTGCACTCAGGTTTGCGGAAGCACTCTGACACACGGCCCCCTGGGTTTACAGCCATTTTCCCTTTGTGTTTTCATGAGTAGCCTCATGCTAGTAGATGTACCCAGTCAGTCTCACAGGGTGATGTGATGCAGCTCTTTGAATGTAATAACAGCTCCCTTGTTTATTATGGAGAAATGCAGAAAAAAAAAAATTTAAGGTCTTTTTAAATGTGCTGATTAGGTCTGGAACAAGAAAAAAAACATTGCCTTTGTTAAATTTTACAATGTCATTGAGCAAACACTGAGGTTAAGCCAACAAATTCAAATGGCTTAATCAATGACTGGAGGTTATGTGAGCCAGTTTTCGATGAGTCAGATCAGGAAGATACATGGCTGCTCCCCGGGGCTCTGTAAGGAAGCGAGACTGGCCCTTCCCCGGAGCGGTCCGGCTGGCTGCCTACTAGGCTCTTTATTAGAGCAGACTGCTCTCTGTTAAAGGCTTCGCGTTTGTCAGGGTTGGCTGCTCACTGGTGGTGTCCAGTCATTTCAAGTCATTTCAAGTGTTTGAGAATCCTGCAAGAACCCGGACAGAATAATCATTACAGGTTTAGGCTTTGCTTTCATGGATAAGGAGGTCTGATCTTTGGCCTAGTCCTAAGCTTCAGTGTTACACTTGACTTTGACAGCAGTTTGTCAAATTTCTGCTTGCATTACCTTTGACGTCGTCTTGGCAACAGGCTCTCTCACGTTCCACAGTGATGTCACCTGGAAGCATTCTCATGATGCTTGGCTCTCTCACTGCTTTTTAGTTGCTTATAACATCTGGCTGGATATTTCACTAAAGCGATTCATAACAAACTAACCTCACCCCTGCAGGGATGTGACTCACCAGCATTTCCTTAATCACCTTCCTAATGCTTCCCTCCGCTTCAGTCTCTGTCATTTGATTGGCAAATCGTGGTCACCTGACCCTCTGTGTGACATTATGGTTGATGTGGTCATGGAACATACATCATGCACAGAACCAAGAAAATAAAGCATTTATCCCTCCATGGCTCTGACCACCTTCTGGTTTCTTTCAGTTTCCCCTTGGCCTGGCTCTCCTCTCACCTGTAGCTTTATCTCAGGTCACTCTCAGCATGTAAGGGGACGTAAGGAAGTTTCACCCCTGCAGGAATGTTCACCAGCTCCTTTTTAATCTTCACCCACGACGCACACCCTGCCAGATTCCTCACAGTTTCCTCTTCTTGTCTTGCACATTGGTTTATGGGGTGACCTCCAGAACTGCCGCCAGACCATCAGTTACCGCCGATGTGGCCTGCATTACCGGTGACATCATCTCAGCAGTCACTGTCGCCCCTGGCGATCCCCCTCGCAGTGCTGATAAGACAGTCACGCTGCCAGTCTCCTCACACTCGCGTGAAATATCGCCTCGTCGATTCGCAAAGTTGACCTAATTTGCCGCCCTGGTCAGTCGAAGGCAGTTTGCCAGCTGAGAGATGTCTTCAGTGCTTCCTAATGGGAATGCTGGCGCCTCAGGGGGATAGTTCTGGAGGTCTCCCGGTTACGCTGAGGACCACAGGTGCTGAGGCTGACGTGCGTCCTCTCTCTCCACAGTGACATTCCAGCGGGGGGAACGAGGCCTGATGGGTGGCGGAAGGTAAGAGCTCTTCTACTGGGATTTCCCGGTAAAGGCGGGAACCTCTGCCGTGCTGGAGATGCTTCACCCTGCCTCATTCGAGCTCGACAGTGACGCAGCCTTGCCCAAGGCAGCGTGGGTCATGCGGGGGCCTAACCGGGCTGGGGCACTGGAGGCTTTTAGAGAAGCCTCTTTACAATCGCCATCACCGTGTTATGATTTCTAGGCTAAGCCCTGGACATCCTCTGACCTCAGAACCAGCCCAGTGAGGCAGTATACAGCATCACAGACAGATACGAACACAGGGAGGCAGAAAGGCAGATTAATGCTAGAGCTGTTTGTCTGTGTGCATGTGTGTGTTGTGTGTGTGTGTGTGCATATACCCACCACACACACCAGGACAGCACCACATTTTCACTCCCTGTATGCAGACAGATACGTTTTAATAAGCCGAAGCAATCTGCATTAAATTCCGCTGTAACTAAACATGATAACTAATTTCAAAGGGGGAGATGGCCTGCGTAAATTTACTACCAGCATATTTATTGACTGAAGTGCCATTTTGACCGGTCTGTAAGATAAACTCATTTAACATGAAAGCTAACAGGTATAGGTGGGCAAACGGAGTTATGGATGCTAACAGGCACATAGAAAAGTAATAAATACTAGCTAATTAGGAACACATTTATCCTGGACTCTAATGCGTATATCACAGGGGTTAGCGCCTGCACTCAGGACGCTAACGCGCCAGCAGCTCATGCTAATTTATATCCCCAGCCGCTGCTCCGCTCGCTCGGAGACTCCCCCTCACTTGTTGATGCATTGATGGAGGAAGTCTCTCCAGTTTCTCAGATAATTAACCACAGAGAGGCATTTTTTATGCCCACCATTCATCCGCGGCTGTCGTCGCGGGGAGTCGCGACGTGCCCTCCCCCTGCGCGGTGATGTATGTGCCTGTCGCCAGCGGCGACCGTGGCTGGAAAGACAGCAGGGCCAAGGTTGGATGGCAAGCTCACTGCTGCCCCCTACAGGCGGACTGATTTCCATTTTATTTATTTGGCAGATGCTTTTATCCAAAGGTGTGTTCAGTTGACAAGGCAGAGTCAGATAGTCCCTGGAGCAACTGAGGGTTAAGGGTTTTCCTCAAGGGCCTGGCAGTGAAATCATTCTGCCCAATCTGGGATTTAAACCGACAACCTTCTGATCATGGACATCCGCTGTGCCACATACCACCTCTAAATAGGGCTGCATGCATGTGTTTGACTGTCTGCATGTTTGCATTTTAAGCTATAAATGTGTGCATATATGAGGCTGTGTGTGTTTGTGGCTTAGCAAGTGTGTGTGTGTATGTTTGTGCCGAGGGTGTTGATTTTGGTATGGATGATAGGGACCCATATTGTGGGAGCAGCGTGTGTGTTAAGGGGTGGTGGGGGTTTTGTGGCTGATTTGATCCCTGCCAAAGTTGAAACGAAACTTACGCCCTTGGTTTGTGCCTCTGTGGATATGTGGATATTTCTGGTTGCCTATGTGCCCTTGAACCTCTATGTTGTGTGTCCATATACATAGCTACTTTATGAAAATTGCCATTTGTGCAGTATTTTTGCCAAATTACATTGCTTACTCTTTGGGATAGTCCAATAGTCCAGCAGGCTGGCCCTCAGAACGGAGTGGTGCTGTGGGTGGGTGGCGGCTTCCTGTCTGCCCCAAAGCCACGCCCAGAGAGGGGAGTTCGCTCTCGCAACAGACGGCACCCAGTCAGCAATAACCTCCCCTAATTTCAGAAAGCAAATTAATGTTCCTAATGTGTAGCATTTGGCGCGGGCCGCCTGCTCCCTGAGGCCCAGTAAAACCCCCCGTTTATTGACTCGATGGTGATAATCTCCCCCCTCCCAACCACACAGGCATGCGGTCCACTGAATTATGGGTAGTGTAGCGATTTGTCACGGCCCGGGGGGGCGGGGGGTGACAGCTGAGTGTGGCGTTCACTCGCGTGGCGTTTGCGAGCGGCCCCCGCCGCCTTGGGCTGGATTCTGTGTCTGTTTTGCTCTCTGCGCTGCTTAAGTAAATGATTAAACGGCTAAATATTACCAGACTGTAAGTAAACGTGTGTCTCTCTCACCCTACCCCCCCCCCACACACACACACACACACAGCCGGCCCGGCCTGCTGAAAGCTGGTGGCCCTGGCTTCCCCTGGCTGGCGGACTCCTGGCCTACTTCCAGCCTGCCCGTGACCAGTGGCGCGGGGGGTCCCGGCGATTCTGGCAACTTCGGACGTGGGGGTAAGGGTGGGCTGGGGGAGGATTTATGGCTGTCCAGTGGCTTGGAGTCTCTGTGATTTTGTGTGTCTTTGTGACTCTCTGTGTGGCATAAGAGACTACTTACAGATGTGAGGTGTGCAGAAATGCGAGAACCATCCTAGCTACTGCTTTCTTCGCTCCACGCTGAGCTCACTTTCTCCTCCTCCTCTTCCTGTCCGCAGACCTTCTGCCTGTGGGCCAGGGTGAGAAGACCAGCACCATGCT
>JAODKK010000014.1:256602-268209 GCA_026774405.1 Petrocephalus microphthalmus | reverse complement strand
GCGGGAGAATACGCACCCCCCCCCCCCCAGGCAAAACCGTCACATACATGCCTACAGGAGACATGGATACACGACAGCTGTCACAGCGGAGCGACACGCGTGCGCCGCGCGGCTTTTACGACGCAGTCGATCACGCGGTGGCGGTACGAGCAGACACCTGCTTCCTGCTGCTCCTCGCGGGTGCAGGCGGGCCCGCCTGCGCTGGAGGGCATCCCGTTTGGGGGGGGGGGTCGACAAGGAAGGAATGTAAGACAATGGTACAGCCCCGCAAAAAGCACCTCTACCCTGGGAGAGTCACGGTTAATAAAGCATATGCAAGTGTTTGCTAACTTGCTCATACCTAGTCCACCTGTGCAGCTACATAAAACTGCGTAAGTGTGTGTGTGTGAGAGAGAGGATGGGGCCCTCAGCAGCTCCCAGTGTGCCCCCCCGTAGTCTTGAGGGGCTTTGTGCACGTGCCAATGTGCATGAAGGATGCATATTCCCACATCCTGCACAAGCGGCAGATCCTTTCTGCCCCCACCAGCCGGAGAGCGGGAGAAATGCCGCCTTTGAGGAGATAGACTAGACTACCCTGGTGGCGGGGGGGGGAGATGCTGGTAGGACCTGAGCGACATAAACAGCCACCACCATGCCTGCTCCTTTGTTTGCTTTAGGGAAGATGCAGGCCAAATACAAACAGGACTGTGCTCAGCTGCTGGCTTCTTGGGCAATAAAAAGCAGGTTTCTATATACCAGTGCCCCAAACACACAGGGACATAAAAAAACTGAAAAATTTCAAAGACGCTTCCACGAGTGGGACTTCAGAACTTGAGGAATGCGGGCAAGTGTGCTGCATTATCACAGAACTAATTGCACAGCATTACCGGCCAATCGCAGGGCAGGACCAGAGCTGGACAGCCAATGAGAAAGCTGTCGGGTGGAGCCTGAAAGGCTCCTCCCCCTCGCCCGGATGACAGGCTCCTCCCTCACTGATGGTAGACCTTTCCTCCACATCAGAGCAGTGGCAGCCGCCCCGCTAGCTGGTCTGGTCCCGCACACACCAGACCCCGGAGGACTACGGAGATCTGGATGGACCTGCTAACCAGAGCTGGCAGGAGTCAAAACACAGACTCGGCGGGAGTAGCGAGAAAACACAATGTCACATGTGTAAGAGGGCTGACATGTTCAGCAACTCGCTGGCCGTCACGGGAGCGGCGGTGAAAAAGATCCCCTCTGTCAGCTCTCCATCAGGATGGGGCCCAGTACCCAGTGATCCTTCCGGACTCTTTCTCACAGGAAACCCAACTCCAAAACTTCAGATTCTCTGCACAAAATTCCAGGCACCCCCCCCCATCAGGCCCCTCCCTCACCCCACCCTGCCAATCTCTCCTCAAAGGTACTTTTCTTCTCCGCGGCTCCCCAGAGAGGAAGGCGCTCCACACCCCCAGCAAAAAGACGCATCTAATGTTCCCACATCGCCGCCGAGCAGCCAGCTCCCGAGCGCCTCTCAGAATTATTATACCACAGTAACACAGGATGCTTTAATAACTTCCCTGCAACTTTTTTGGGTTATTCAATGTTACGAATTTAGACTAATACATATTTTATTTACATTTTTTTTCCAGTCCCTCCGAATGAAGACACCAAACATCGAGGAAGACGTGAAACAGGTCTTCTAGTTGGCTTGGCCACCTGATCTATCTCCATTAGACTGTTTCTTGCGGGGTCATGTCCAAACTATCATGTATGCATCAAAACCTCTTTGGATGATCGCAGAGCCTACGAGAGCTAGGCAGCAGTTGGTGAAAGTTTTTACAAAGTTGAGAAATCAATCCCTTTTACCCTGCAATTTATTATGAAAAATAATATTTTACAAATTTAATCAAACATTTTTTGTATGTTTGTAGCATTCATTCTTGTTATTAAAGTTATTAAAGTATTAAAGTATAAGTTATCAAAGCTTAAAACAGCACAAGGCTTTTGGGACACCCTGTATTAGTAACAGTACTCTGCTTTACACACTGTTACAGGAAGCCTCTTACAGTCACACTCTCAGAATGTTATTATAAGGAATACCGAGAATGTGGGCCTCCACTAAAAACCTTGTTTAATATGATTTTAAACCTCCCTATGCCCCTGGCTGACAAGTTACATTGTCACCCCGCCCCAGAGGCCTCTAGCCATCTTATTGTGCATCTGGTGACAGAAATATTAGTAATAGTTAGTTATTATTAGTAATAGTCTATCCACCCATTCATTTTCTGCACCCTCTTATCCTACTCAGGGTCCCAGGGGTCTGGAGCCAATGGACACAAGGCAGGAAATGACCCAGGAAGGGGCACCAACCAATCGCAGGCCACACGCACCATTCGCACCTACTGACAATGTGGCATCTCCAATTCACCTCAGGAATCCAGAGCACTTGCAGGAAATCCCACGATGACACAGTGGGGGAATATGCAAATTCCACGGCGTACACTCGAACCCGGGTCCCAGAGGTGGGAGGCAATAGGGCTAACCCCTGCCCCACCAGGCTGCCACATCAGTAGTAGCAAGAAGTATTTATTTTTATTCGTATTATTATTATCGTCATCATGAGTCCAGGCACCCCATATCAGCATATGGCAACCCGGATGAATAGGAGTAGCCTAACCACCAAGGCATCTTCTGAAATGTACACTAGCTATTCTTACAGTAACATCTCCTCCTGCAAAGGACTGGAGAGAGCCTTTGTGTCCTAACCGACCCTAATTGGTTATTATGAGTGCCAGGGTGTCAAAACAGCTTCACAGGCATATCCATGTCGACACGTGTGTATACGGGTTACACTGGAGCTGCGTGAGCAACCCCGATCATTAGCGCAAAGAGCACAGGCTTGTGTGTCTGTGTGTGTGTGTATGTGTGTGTGTATGTGTGTGTGCGTATGTGGCAGCAACACGCCCAGGAAATGTTAACACATCGCGGCTCCAGAATGCAAAGCTGTAAATCTGGCCGGAATGGAAAGCATGTTTATTCCCAGCGGTAAAGCGGAAAAGGTCACCGGGCGCTTTGCAGAAGGGCAGCGTAGTACTTTGACTTTGATGAGCGTGTGCGTGGCCAGGGTTGTCTACGTGACTGGGGTGCTGGAAACACCTTTGCTCACGCGCGTTCCTGGGTATTAATCAACACTAATAACGTAGAATGACATCGATGCCGGAGCAGCTCATGTTAGACTGCTTTCTTTAAGGTCCTCGGACCAGCAGGCTGTGGGGTCACGTGTCACCTTAAGCAGGTCATCGACTGTCCATATGGGAGGCCCATTAAATGAACATTGCGGGAAGCTTCCAGAAGGAGACCTTATAGAAGGAGACCTCAACCGAGGGCTAAGCTTCATCACAAGGACTAGGGGACGGCGATGTAAAGTACACAGATGGCTGTGGAAGAATTTCAGCAAAGTTCTCTCCAAGCCTGGGTTGCGTTTTAAGGGATGGCAGGGCTGAGCGACGTAGTCACATTGAAAGGCATCACTTAAGTTAATGCATATCACTGGCAATCGAATACATCAGGGAACATATACAAGCTTGTGGTTTTCTCAGCAGGGAACGTCTCCCGTCATAGATATAACCAGATTCTCCAGATCCCACATATTCCAGAACCGCTTCAATTGTGTGCATCTGTTCTAGCCACTCTAGATCTACGGTAACAGTGTCAGCTGCAAAGTTTCCAACATGTCTGGACAGGGCTCCCGCATTCACTAGTGTGTGGGGGGGGGACCACATTAAAGCCCCCACCACTGTCTCCGTCCCCCTTCCCAGTCTCACCACAGTCTATTTCCACACTCGCCCTGCTGGACGAGGATCGCGGACTGGAAAAGCTTCATATTTCTCTCTCCCTCTCGACCCATTAGCTGCTTCTCGGTTTCACCAGCGCCGCCAAAAAAATGTAATAACATCGTCCCGGATCAACCGCAAAGTTCATCTGTCAAGGCCCGTAAGGTGGGTCATCTCGAACAGTAATAATTGCATTGTATGAAATACCTGCTCTTTTGGCTTAATGATTTGTCAGCCACTGGGTATGATCATGCCAAGCCAGATCCGTTCGTTTGTGACTTTCTTCCCCCGCCCTGGGTCACGGTGCTTTGAGGATTTCCGAAAAGCATCTCATCAGGTGGTACAAAGGACCACCCCAATTCCAGCAGATCCCCTGCCATTGGAAGAAGTCTCTTTTAATCATGGCGGCAGAGACCGGCGAGGGAAGTGACACTGTAACCCTCGGGTTGCTGCGAAATCAGCGTCGGCTGGCCTGTCGGAATGGACGGGGCGAGCACTACCCTTATCTCCACGTTCCTGCATTTTGGAAGCAAGGGTGAACGATCTTGGGCCTGTTGCCATGGTGATCTTGGTTGGGGGTTACAGTGCGGGGGGTGGGGGGGTAGCCAGCCAGTGTTGGCCTTGAGAAGGCTTTGGCGTGTGCGCGCTCACAGATGATTCGTTTCACTGGGAATATATTTATTTTTAGACAAATGGATATTCATCCTCATTTCTGGGTCTGGAGTTATTCAAGGGGCTCGGCGGTATTGTGTCAAAGTGGAGTCAACCGCCCGACATGCAGTCCCTGACAGCACCGAGAGCTCTCCACCACCCCCTACGCACGTACACGCTGGCTGATGCACAATGGCGGGTCCACATCCAGCACCTCTTTGTCCACATCAACAGCTTTGTGCAACAGCTGGACAGGCCTCTCGCTCCAGGGGCAGATGGGCTGCAGCCAACACCCAGGACTTCAGCGGGAGGAACGTTGCATAACTGTTGTTTTAATGTTGCAGATCCTCACAAACGGTGTCACACTCACACTATCACCCTCTGTCCACGCACACACATTCTCCCCACATATACATATTCATCCCTCCCCAAACGCACACTCACAGATACACACTAAGCACGTCCACGGGTAAATTCCCGGCCCAAGAGATGACCTTCTGCAGGAGGTCTGGTTTCAAGCATGGAGATCCAAGTAGGAGAACATGCATATTGTATGAGCAAAAAAGCTGATCTTGTCTTGTCTCTGATTTTGTATTCTGTTTAATCTTTAGGTCAAAGGAAACCACAGCGCCTGCGAGGTGCTGAAAGCAGTGGGGGGGGTGGGGGGGCATATTTGAGATGGGTGGGGGTGGCATTGATTGGCATTCCATTTGTACTACTCAAAACCGCCCACTAGTGCAAAAGATGAGCCTCACTGTTATAGAGGATGATCCACGTAAAAAAAAAAACATATTCACAAAGGGCTCTGTCCAGAACAAAGAGAACCCAGAAAGGACACGGAGGAAACGGCTCCTATAGCATATGTAACTCCTACCACACAATTTAAGGACTTTTGGACATTCAACCAAAAAGGCAAGCGTATCCCTTTCATAAAGAAGATCTCCCTCGTCTTTGGTTCCTTCATTGTGAGGGCTTGTCCCTAAATACTCAGTGTCCCTTTCGCTTTATGTAAGAGTCCTTGGGGTGTCAGATGACAAGCGCAAATTCTCTATTCCACTGCACCGTTAACAGCTGTCTCACAAGTGACAGTCCCCAAGGTACAGGACAAGAGGACAAAGTGGGGAGTAATTGTGCTCATTGTTGATTCAGTTCATTGTCGGGGTACTGACTCGCGTTAAGACTATTCGTCATTTTCCTCGAAATGGAACCATCTCAAGTGTGAAGCCTTTCCTTTAAGAGCCTGCGTAAGAGAGATCATTACTGCGGCAAAGTCGGTTTGCCAGCGGATTAGGGAACAATGCCTCAGTCTGAACGAGAAAGCTGCAGTGTAGAGGGAAGAGATACCCATTTCTTCAGAGGTGACAGCCGGTTGGCTGCGTCTTGCACGTGTCACTCCTTATCGGTGCATCATGCATTGCTGTGGGCCTGCTTGAGTGTGCCTCACGTCCTCCTCTCATCTGCGGCCCGGAGAAACTTCGTGCAGTTAAATTGCCGTATTACAGGAAGGTTTCCTCTTGATGCTCACAAGATGGTTGGGTCTGTGCAAATACACACCCGCCACACTCCCACTGTCCATCTCACAGTCTCTATTTGGACTGTAGTTCTGCGGAAACCGAGGAACGGGCTGTCATGGTGATCCCCGCCCCCCGGGTATTTTGATTTCACATGTTTACCGTTTGATCACCTAGGTGCCCCAGCACTTAAACACTCGCCACCGCACATGTGAATCGGCAAGTCGAGTCAAAACCCCCGGCTCTAAGGCTCTAAGAGAGAGGCGTCATCCGCTTTGCCACAGGAATGGAGACGAGTGTCATACTCTGGCTACATGCCCCTGTGCCTCGTGAAGTAGGCTAGGGCAAATGGGACAAGCTATGTGCCCCCTCCCTCTGCTTTCTCTTCTGTCAGTAGGGACACAGCCAGCAAGCTGGGGAGATATGCACAGAGAACACTGTGGCCTTAGAGTTAATCAAGTCCTGGAGGGACCGCAAAGAGATCTTCATGTGGTTCCCTGACTTCTACAACTTACGTCCTACTTCGAACTTCTCCCGTGGTCCTCAGCATGCTAAGGCATCAGGCTTACATATGTGTGTGTGAGAGTGTGTGCGTGTCTAAGCGAGCATGGCTGTGTGTGTGTGGATGTGCAATCGCAGTTAGAATTCCTGGAATGAAAACACCCGCACGCAGCCCCGCTGCATCCCTTCCCATCTCTCTGACACCTTTTATCTTCTCCTCTCTCTCCTTGCTTCTCCCATACGCCCCCAACCCCAACCCCCGCCACCCCAGGCTGCTCCTCATCACCCTAGCATCTCTGGAATTTCTTGGGAAACCGCACAGCTGCGTTTGGGACGGCAAGGCTAAACAGGATCCTCTTCTGATGGGAGGCTTTTCTTCTCTGGCCCGGGTATGTGCCTCTATGTTATTCTTCAGATGTGAGATTTGGGGGAGACCTGGCAATGAGGGGAGGGTTTCAGCCTCAGCTGTAGGGACGAGTGCCACGTTTGCGTCGATGTCCGCACCCGACCCATGCCCGTGTCGGGCTACCACGCTTGGGAAACTCGCGACACTCGTCCTCAAGGCCTCCTTCAGTTCGATTTCACTGTGTAACGCCTGTTCCATCGGGCTGCACGAAATCGGAGACGGATTCTGAGTGGATCGCACACTTAGCACCTCTAAAAACACCTGACGGGGGTGACGTTACACTCCTGAAGTGGGCTAAACACAAGGTATCCACTGCACATTCTGGGGTGGCTTAGAGTCCCTCCGGACGACGCTTTGATTGCGACTCGATGCTGACGACATCCCACGAAATGAGAAGCCGCCGCGACTAGCATGTCTGAAAGATGATGATAGTTATGTGAAAACAGACCTCCCTGTGTCCGGCAGATTCTGATCCTGGCAACAGAGGAAAATGAACAGGCAAAAAAAGGGGGCCTTAATTATACCAATTTGGGTCAAGTTTGTATATCAATCTGATGGATTAAAGCCTGCACAGTAGACTACCACAAGGCACAGGCAAAAAATTTACATTTACATTTACTTTATTTAGCAGGCGATTTTGTCCAAAGCAACTTACATGTAAGGCAAAAAGCACATCACAGACACACACGCGCGCACACACACACACACGCAGACAGACAATTACGCATCTTATACAAACACACACACTGTTTACAGGGCACAGGGCACATTCCTTAACGGGATAATTTACTTTTGCTACACGGTCAGAGCAGGGCAAGCGAGGCCAAGAAGGAGAATGTGACAAGGTCAGAGGAAAGGTAACTCCCCACATACATCCTACTTATTTTTGGACGGGCCGGCATGGAAACGGGCACTCGGCCCGCTGAAGCTCGTAACCTTGTGTGACAAATCCCAGCATCACGGTTTGTTTCAATTAACACCGCTGCTGAGACGGGACATGAGGGCGGGAGCGTCCCACACTCGGCAAACGGCCGTATCGCCTCCTCCCCCCCCGTCCCCGATCCGTGGCAGCCTGCGTCTCCACACGGGCCGGCTTCTCCGGCTCCCCTCCCCACTCCTACTTTCGCACAGTCACTCGTTTGCGCACTGACTCCTTCTGTGGCTCGCTCCATCGCTGCCTTCCCGCTGGCGTGAGGTGCAGAAATAGCATCTCGCGCACCCCTTCTTGGAATGCCCTGCACCATGGTAAACCTAGATGAACCTGACTGAATTAAAGGTAACCTACAGGGTAAGCAAAAGCAAATACCACGCCCAGCAGAATCTTCAGCCACACCCAAGGTCAGAGGGAGTTCAACATTCAACATACACACCTCACACAAATGTGCATAAACAAGGGCGTAGGGGAGAGTGTAATATGGGGGGGGGACACATTAATAACTTAGGTTAGTTTTTTTGGGAGCAGGATAAATCTAAATACATGGACATCAGTGTAATTACTCAAGAGACTCGGCTTGTCTCATCCAACGTGAAAGAAGTCTCTCTCACCCGTTGACTCCAATCGAGCTCTCTGCCTTTGACTATTCGGGTCTGTTCTGACAGAATCCTACCCTACTTCTAGACAGCAAAGGCCAAGCCCGCTTAATGAGTCCCAACACATAAGGTTGTCCTGTGCGGAGCCGGAATGGCTGGCAGGTCATCTAATTGCATGGTGCCACAATATGTTCCCTTTCTTCATCTGCTGGAAGGCTGTGAGCATTAATGGCCGAGCCCACAAACGCTACGTGCCACTATATAGCTCTGTAATTGGCTAAGTTCTGACCAGGATTTAGTGGTCTGTGAAGCCCTCTGCCTGCCACACGGCATCCCGCAGAGCTAATGCCAGATCATCCTCATTCTTGGGGGCTGCTCTGCTAGAGCCAAATGCATCATGGGAATGGGAAAGAGAAGGGAAAATATTCTCCCGAAATGAGCAGGAGAAATGACAGAGGCAGAGGGGATGGGTGGGAGGTCTTTAATTAGCTCTACTAGGTGGTTTTCCAGCATGATTCTTGTTTCAGTACACGTGTATGTGAACGCCGTGAAGACAATGTTGGAGATAATGTCCCCTACTAATAGGCTGAAAAACAGGACATCATGAGGACGTCCCCATAGAACAAATGGTTGTCTTACAGCTTAAACTGCTTCTGTATGTTACCTGTATCAGAGTTTAATTTAAAGACTCAAAAGGAAGTAGAAATAAAGATAGTTTTACATGTTACTATGGGTTTGTGTGGGTGTGTCTGTGAGAGAGAGAGAGACAGAAAGAGAGAGACTGAGAGATATTAGTTCTGGCAGCGTTTAGGGCAATGCAGTCTGGATGGGTTCAAGGCCACAGGTGAGGGATTAACAATATGGGGAAGGGAATCATAGTAAAAAAGAGGCCAGAGGATGGTGGTGGGGGGGCAGGGGTTGGCACAGCCATGTTTTGTGGGTGGGGTTTACTCCTCTCACCCCCCACCTTAGAGCTCCTTGAAGAAATCAAAGAAAATGGAGAATAGTGAATGCAACAGCACGCCTAAGACAGACGGCTTTGTTCGCCCATCACGGGGGCTGACCCCCCCACGACCCCGTCCTGTCGACAGCCACCCTCTCCTGTCATGACCCCCAACACCTAAAGCCTCCAGTGTTACAGACCACCCGCTATTAACTGCTACGGGCTCAACAGACACTGAACAGACCTCAGAGTTTGTCAATAAAGAGATTTATCTTAAACCCAGGGAAAGTGTCTGATTGGCCCTCCTTCACATTTCATTGATAGCTATATGACACGGACCGACCTTGTTCGGAGCACTATAAACAAAGGCTAATACACATTCTTCATTCTTTTATAACATGCTTTACTTTTAATGCAGTAATGTATAAGGTTATATAAACAGTAAAGTGGTTAAGTGCGCAAATAAATCACTGTGAAAATTATTCAGCGGATGTATCAGCCAGAGACATTAGGAGTGGATTGTCAGGGCTTTGTACACTAGTCCACAGCCTGCCTGGTGCCTGTCAAACTCTACAGTGCAGCTCTCACCAAGCCATCGGAGAGACAGCGGGGGAGCCAAACACACAAGGTCTATTCTGAGCCCCATCCCCCCCCCCACACACACACATGAACACAGCAGCCCACTGCACTGCAATGCATGCTCATTCGCATTCACCCCTAATTAACTCCATTACCCTCTGATTACATGACACCGGAGGAGGGCTTAACTCGATTAGGGGGCCACCGCACAGGGAGTGGGACTCTCGGCCTGGCACGCGCATTCGGGCGCCCGGCAGCTGCACCCAAACTGGGATAGGATGTAACAAAGAGGCAAGCCGCAGGTATCATGCAAACAGGATCGTGACTACAGAGCCATGTGGAGATGCCATAAGGGCAGGAGATTTCAGATTGTGACGCGTGGGAGGAGCCAGTAGGAGGAAAGGGACCCCCCCCCACACACACACAAATTCTGATACCCACCTCATACTCCATCTCGCTCACTGTGTCCCACTACACACCCCAAATATTTACACAGCAAATGTCAGGCATGAGGGAAAGAGCGAGGGAGATGGAGAGATGAAGAGATGGAGAGATGAAAGTTGGAGAGGGAGATGAGAAAGCGGCTTATAAAGAGGGCGCGGAGCAGTGGAGGAGGACAGTGTAATAATGCACTTCAAACCCGCTGGAGAGGAGCTAGTCGCTTTCATTTCCTCTCGGCCTCGCAGGGACGGCTCTCTCATGCAGCCCCCCTGCCCCAAAGCCCCCAGAACCCCAGCAGCCATGTTTCAGGCAGACACAGATCACCCCCGCCTGTAGAGTTTTATGGAATTACCCAAGTAGCACACCATGGCTGATGTTAGGTAGGTTTGTGCAGGATGGGGGTATAAGGTGGGGGGGTTAGAGAGGGACAGTAGTATGAGTCTGACTGAAGTGACAAAATACTGTTAAAGTAAGATCAAGCCTAAAAAAAATATGAATCATCCGTCCATCCATTCATTCATTCATTCATTCATCCATACCTCCATCCATCCCCCTCCCCAGTGGCCCTGGAGCTATCGCAGCACTTCTCAGTCAGTCACTTCCGGAAGGTTCTGACCTGGTTTTTGGCGGTGAACGGCACCGGTCCACGGAGAGCCCCGCTCCGTGATGGATACACACACTTCAACACACTTACACAGCACATAAATCTGCCGCTCGGGCCTATCCCAGTGCCGACAGCCCCGGGGACAAGGAGGCAGGTGCCAGAGAGGGGGGGTGGATGCAATACCTGCCAGAATCGGGGGGGGACGGGACGACAGAACACTCAACTGCACAGTAATGAGGGGTGGCAGCCGTATGGGGGGGCGAGGGGTGCCAGGAACAACAAAAGCAAGGCATGTCTCTGCAGTGAGGGCTGCTTCACTCCATGTGCTCTCTCCCATCCGAGGAAAGTCGCTCATGGTCTCTCTGTCTGTCTTCCCAGCTCTGTCTGCCTGTCTCTCTCCTTCACTCTCCTTGTCTCACTCCCCGTCTCTCTCTCTATCCCTCTCCCTGTCTCTCCCCATCTCTCCCAGTCTCTCTCTGTAGCTCCCCGTCTCTCTCTATCCATCTCCCTGTCTCTCTCTATCCCTCTCCCTGTCTCTCCCCATCTCTCCCAGCCTCTCCCTCTAGCTCCCCGTCTCTCTCTATCCCTCTCCCTGTCTCTCCCCATCTCTCCCAGTCTCTCTCTGTAGCTCCCCGTCTCTCTCTATCCAT
>JAODKK010000014.1:209819-221517 GCA_026774405.1 Petrocephalus microphthalmus | reverse complement strand
CCAGCTCCCCTCCCCTCCCCTCCAGGTTGCAGAAATGGGCTTTTCCGAGCAGGCAGGGGCCGATTTAACCTCTTGAGGGCTGGATCTGCGCACAATGCCAGGCTGTCACGCGTCCGCGACAATAGTGACTTTTGAGGGAGTAACACGTGTTACACCTTTTCACACTCGCTTGGATGCGCAGATACGGCGGCTCTGCATATTTGCGTGTGTGTGTGTGTGACAGAGAGAGAGAGAGAAAACTGCAGACTGTGCGTTTCCATTTAAAAAGTTTCATCCCCAGTTCGAGACAAACCCACAAAAGACCGCCCGCAAGTTGCGGATAGGATTGTTATTTTAATTTTACAACATCAGTCACTGTGCCGTCTGCGGCTTTTGCGCTGCTCGTTCTTTTGCTTATTGTTTTAATTGTAGCCAGTAATAAAGCGTAATTGGCCTATTTGTCATTACGTTCTAAGCCGCCTGGGCGGAGTAGATTGCGAGGAGAGGTGACCCGCGGTGTAATGCCGAAAACCCGCCGAGATTGCAAATTATAACCCGAACCAAGGTGGCTCTCCGTGGCGCTCCGCGCCCTTTAAATCCCACCTGAATCCGGCGCGGGCGCGGCATGCCATCCTAATAAGTCAATTAAAATTCACTTTAGCGGCGATTAGCCAGGAGCTCTTACTCTTGTCCTCATAATCAAGGACTTAATCTCCTCAAGACGATTTGCTAATCAACGCCTCGCCATTTAACCGACATTTCATCATATTTGAACTGGAGGGCTTTTTTCCAACCCCCCTTCCATGTATGATTGTGCGGAAGACTCCTGACCACAGAAGACAGCATCCTTTTCAATGGGGGAGGGCTGCCTTTGAGTTTGGCAGGGAAACACGTCTCCTCATACTGTCCTGTAAAATTACTCTAAAAGATGAGGATGGGCGTCGCAGCAAGAAACTGTTAATGGCCTAAATATATGAGATTAAAATAATTAAGAACACAAGTGCGACGATAATTCTTAAAATTCGATGCGATTCTTTTTGTGTGCTGTTATGACGATGTTCCCTGTGATTTTGGCTGCTCAGACCTCAGCGCAGCCCATAACCAGCGAGTGCGCGCCCCCTACCGGCGCGCGGCGGTTTTAATCAGCCATCCCACCGTTTATGTTTTGCTGGACCCGGTCGGGGGAGGTTACTGGAACCCGTCCCGTGTGGAATGTGGCACACACCATGCCGGTCCATCATAGGACATATACACAAGGTACCAGCAATTTATAGTCGTGAGTTAGCCTAGCTGCAAGTCTTTGGGGGAGCAGAAAGAAACCAGACACAGGAGGAGAGCGTGGAAACTATACACAGAGATCAGGACCAGCCTCAAACCCGCGACCCCGGAGATTTAAAGCAAACGGTGCTACCCACTGAGCCACATTGGCAGCCCGGACAAGCAACAGTTGGAACCAACCTACTCTTGTCACATTTTTAGGACAATCTCCTTGGACATCCTTAAAATAGAATGTAGTTTAAAGGAGGACAAGCAATTGTTAATAATTTAAGCATAAAGTGGGCAGGACGTAGTGTAACGATGACCTGACGCTCCTTAAACGGACGGAGATTACATGGAAGACGCAGCGGCTGACAGCAGGAGGAGTAATGGCTCTCCGCGTCGCTCCTCGCCCCCCCCGTCACAGCGGATTAGGCGCTGAGATGCGTGACTGGAAAAAGATCCTGCGAGCTATGACATTCCAGCATCCCTGGTACGCTTTCTGCGAAAGCACTTAAGCTAAAAAAAAAAAAGGAAACCAAAAAGACGAGGAGTCTGTGTGCTGGCTCGCACGCCGACTGGAGACGCGGAAGCCCCGCCCACCTCTGAAGCGGCACATCCACAGCCCGACGCTTTGATCACTTCTACTCCGTCCTTCCTACCTCTCTTCTCTCCCTTCCTCCACACCTCATTGCCTGTATCCCCCTCTCGCAGTATTATTTTCTGTGCCTGCGGGTCCCCCATCACCTCATTACTGGACTTAGGACACCATTACCTGCTCCGAGCTCCTTCCAGACATTTCATTTATTGTCCAGAATCTGCCACCTTTCACCCCGCGCCTGCCTGTCCGCTCAGCCCAGTCCCCCTTTACTGCAACGAGTCTGCCACTAATTGCCCCTGGCTTGCCACTAACTGCCCCCGGTTTGTCCTCAGCTGCCCATTTTAAGCGTCTGGACAGAAGGAGACGTCTTCAAACGAGGAGACAATAACGGCGTGTGAATATGCCAAAAACCAGGGACAAGCACGCTATACTTTCAGCCTCTCGCAGATGCCCATTACCCGTGGTGTTGCTGTCACGCTACAACGCCTCTCCAGTCACTGGTATTGTTTTAATTTGTGCCAGACTGTGTATGTCTTTCTGTAAAATTTCCTGCTACTTTGCAGAAACGACCACAGAGAAATGAATGTTCCCATCCTCAGCATATTAAGGTATGTTTGTTTCTTAGCCAATGGGTTTATAAAACACACTCGGCTGTTTCCTCCTGCAAGTTCATTCTTTAGCGTTTCCCTTTTCATTCCCAAGGAGTCACACTTTATTCACACGGCTGTCGGCCAGTTTGACTCCCTCGCCCCCTACTGGAGGACCTGTCCACCATCCTCCTAATGTTTTCATCAAGTGAGAACACACTGCAAGGCGAGCCCAACCCCCAACCCCCAACCCCCCCGCTCACAGAATAAGGCTTTGCAGGTGTGAAATGTCAATGGTCACTGATGCTACAAAATCCAGTCCAGCAGAGAGATCAGAGGACGTCTGTGATTGGCTGCTTGAATTCCATTCCTGCACTATAAGGCATTCAGTGGTGTATCAGCTAGACCCAAGGCCCATTACACAGGGGCTTCTGGTTTAAATCCCAGGATCGGTTTTCTTGGTGCCCTTGGAATTTAATCTGAATTGCTCGCTAGAGAGACGGAGGGAAGTTATATGCTGGTTGATAACGGCATCGCTTAAGCATGCTTATTACCTTCAGCGAGTTTAGCATCCAGGTCACTTTGTGATGCAGTTCAACTTTGCACAGTGTCAGCAGTACGGCCTTTCGAAGCTCAGGTACTAGAAGGTGACTCTCACCTGGCACAAATCGTGTATCTAGGGCGGTACATAGAAGCTGGCAGGCGAGGGTCTCCCAGGCCAGTTTCAGGGGCCCGCCGGTGATTTATAAAAGATCACTACAGTTCCACCAACAGCTGCCAGCACAAAGCCAGCATCCGATAATTAGTGTCATAAACATGAGCTGTGGGGCTTTCGCATTATCGCACTGTATATACCTTTAGAGGGCATTAAACATGCAAATGGAACTGAGGGCAGGTCTGTGGGGCAACAAGGGCAGAAAAAGGCCATGGTGCGGCTATCTGCTCATGAACCCGATCCGGGTAACTGTGAGTCACATGCCCTCATATCTGCACAGCGCCCTCTGCCTGACTGGGGGAGACTGACTCGCTGACCTCAGGTTAATTGGTGGTGCTTAGTGCATGATGACCACATGCATGTCCTCTTAGGTCTTTGTGTCAGTTTTAGTCTCTTCACTTTTGCTGAATCATAAGCTGATGGCTACTCTTCAGTGACCCATCAGCCTTCAAGCTGTAGTTTGGGACACAGGCTGCCAAACTCCCAACGTCCAAATTATTGGTTACATATGTGCAGCCCACAGTATCTGAGAAGTGAACACATACAAATCAACCCCCTTCAAAAGCCCCCTCTTCCTCACCGCAAATGCAGCCACTCCAGGAAGACAAGCAAAATCGGGGAGGGGAAATCGATTTCTCAGCCTCTGTTCCTTCCTTATCTGCTCTGCCCACAATCTCCAACTCTCATTCCCTAAACGAGGAAGAGGCCTCGCTTTTAATCCTCCCCCCATCTCTGTTTAGCCCCAGGAGCGGCGCTCCAAAATTACAAACCCAGACGCATATCTGGCCCGAAAGCCAACTCAGAGTTTACCCCGAGGAAACGACTCTCATCTCCCGGCCTCGCCTCTGAAGAGTCTCGTCCGTGAGGAGCAAAATGAACAGTGCAGGACCGCGCTCATTGCAGTTCCTGACAACGCACACACACGCACACACAAACACACGGGATGCCCATGGCTCAGACGGCTCCTGCTTCTCAATTCTGGGCATTCCTTGACCTCTTCAACTGCCTCCAGGAAATATCGTTCTTATTGACGCATTGAGAAAACATGTTGCATTATATCAAGATGCAGTTTAGCTTGTGGGCTAAACATAGCCAGTCTATGCCCTGCCTCTTGGTGTCCAAATGTTTCAGACAGCTTTATGTACACATGTAGGCCTTGGTTGTGAGGGATGCAGACAAAGAGATGCCTGAGATTCCTCAGACTTAGTGACACAAAGACACAGCTACACGACCTTCAGCACTGCGTGAGTGGGGTCAAAGACGTGATCTACTCAGCACAACCTTAGCAAGTCATTCATTGTCCTTCAGTGTCTCTGACTCTTTGTACCCTTTCATCCTTCCTCTTTTGGTACAAGCATCTTGCCCCCCCCCCCCCCCCCCCCACCCCAACACACACACTTCCCGGAATCACAACAGACGTAGACTTTTGACTCTTGGAGGCCATAGCAGGAGACAGCAAGTTGGTACATATGGAAGGCTGCAGTGAAGCAATGCAGTGAGACTACATCTTCTGCTGTTCGCTGGGGGGGGAGCACCAGGGAGCAGGTATCTGTGAAGGGTTTGTGTGAAGCAGCAACGATGTCTATGGGGGCAGAATGAATCAGAGCATCTGCTGACCTGCCACGTAATGCTAAAGGGGTTTGGTGGGATGCAGACGGGGATACAGCAAATCGAGGCTGGGCAATGGAAGTTCCCTGTAATAAATCGGGGTTACAGACGGCGAGATTGAGGGGAACCCAAGGCCACCGGCTTCCCATCTGATGAGGCTTCCGCTGGTGGACATCTAATCGAGCACTCCATCTAGCCCGCCGTCCTGCAGCGGCCTTCACTGTCCAGCCATGCGGAACTTCACTGCATTTCACACTCCATTCGTTTATCAGGCAAACTGCAATTGGCAGTACTGCTGTAGGATGAGAACATAAAAACAGCTCTTACGTCCGCACAACATGACTTCCCGAAATCCTTCTTGTTCTCCCATAACCAAGATGAGCCTTCAGTAGACACCTGTCGGGCCTGAGATACTGCGCTGCCCTGCATACCGGCACAGCCCTACTTCTGTCTGCCATTCCACTGCTAGGCAGACACTCCACAGATGATGATAGACCGTGGCAGGCGATTCAGATGGATTCCGTGCCCCCGCAGATAAACGGCCGTCGCAAGTGTCCCTTTAATTTCCAGCTCTTTTTCTGAGAAAATTGACAGACTGAACACAGATGGGGCGTTTGCATTATGAGTGATGCCCATTGGCCTGAAAGATGCACCATCTCCCATAGTCGATCTTGGACACTAGCAGAGAGAGGCAGCTGATCTATTATTTTTCTCAGACTCTATAAGACATAAAGCCTGTAATAGACAGAAAATGGGAGGAGGCTCCTTTTCCATTATGGCCTTCCGTTAGCAGCCTTGTCCCACTATAAGATCCCTGTAGACATAGAAATGTCTACATAGATCTGTCTTTTTCTAAGAATATGAAATTTCATCTTCCCACCTTGTACTAAACCAAAAGAGGCTACAGAGAATATCCCTTAACAAAAATATATTCTTTCCTAATGCTTAAGAATAAATTTGAAGAACAATGCAGAGTTAAAAAAAAATCCCACACTGGCAGCTGACCCCTGTGCTTTGTTTTTGCGATGTGAAGTTTCCTTCTAGAGTGAAGCTCTTCTTGGCAGTGGTTGATACTATGCTACATTAAACTAATTTCCCATTCACAGGCAAAAGGAATAGAACCACAAGGTTATAGGACCCCCGCGAAGGAGCGATGCCTCAGCGCACAGTGACAGATTGCATTTCCCATCAACAAAAGCAAAGAAATACTACTACTACAGGCATAGCTACTGATAATCTCTGCTTTTTATGGATTTACGCAGCTTTTTGCCATATTAACTAGCTTGAAGAGCAAATAAAACCGTTTCCAAGAATACAACGGCACTGCCTCCTGCATTCTTCAGCCAGAAGCCTACGGACACCTCGCGGAAACTCCATGACGGTACGCTGATGTTTCCATCAACAAAGCAGGCCAGCCGTCCTGTGGGCGGAGACGCGGCGGACAGCCCATCCGTTCCCGTAGTCTCCCGGCGACAGCTTCTCGCGACAGCTTCTCGCGACAGGCGCCGTGAATAACGCACACACCTGTGTAGCCCAGCAAGTTGTCATCGTTGTCACGTTCTGGCGAGGGGGCTTGTGTGGTGTCCTCCCCCCGAGGCCTGTCCTGTCGGTCTGCATCTATGACAGAAAAAAACAACAACGGAAAGCAGCCGATGAGGACCGGGAATGATACCGCCTCCTCACCCCTGGCGTTCCCCAAGGCCCAGCTACAGGCACAGAGCAGCTCAGTACCCAAGGCCCACACGCATAGACACACACACTGTCCATATGGGAGAAACCCTAATCCCAATCGCGACACCCATAACCCCTACCCAGCCCTACCCTTAGCCATAAGTAACCAAACAAAACACAAGACTTTTGGCATTTTTATTTTTTTGATTGCATTCACAGATCTTTATAAAATGAGGTCTGAAGTAGTGAGGACTGAAAAAAGTGACCTCACTAGTAACGTTCCTTTGAGGATTTGCTATAACTGTGTATAGCAAAACCCGTACACACACACACACACACACACACACACACAAACACACACTCTGCCTCCCCCCACCCCTATCGATATCCATCTTGGAGTGGGAAAATAATGAGTTACATGGGGGTGGGTGGGGGGGGGGTAGGACTACTTCCCAAAAACTTCATCTCAACATTCCCGCATGTAGCCACACAGACTGGACGACGGCAGAGTGACAGCGCTTCATTATCTCGTGGCAGATGGCACTCGGCGACGAGGGGACTGTGGAGGGAATCGCGTCGGCTAAGAGGTCCGAGGTAAACACCAACTTCTGCGGCTTCCTACAGCAACGGGGAAGCGCGGGACCCGCTCTCCAGCTTCGCTGAGACGCTGAAAACTAAAGAGCGCTGGCGCTTTGTGCTGCTTCCAAACGTTTGTTAGCCCCCAGACGCCGGAAAACAATACTGGCGTTCTGCTTTCTTTGTTTTACAATGCTAATGTGCACCTGGTCGGTAGGTATTCAGCAACATGCAGGAATTTAAATACTCGAAACACAGACTGCAAATGCTTGCCAGGGACACACGCAGCACTTCCCGATTTATTCCCAAAGGACGTTTTTTACCTGTTTGCATAATCAGACAGATTTTTTTTCTCCCTGTGTGCCAATGGTCAGCTTCCATATCCCTGTGATGTCAGGCTTGAATCGTGTCCCAGTGAGTTATGGGACTACTCCTCAGGATAGCTGTCATGGAAATAGTTTTCTTTCAGTTTCTATTTGATCCAAGTCCCCAAGCTGCTGGTCTGCAGTGGAGGGGTGGTGAGATTGAATGGGACCTGTGCGGTCCTCAGCTGCAGGATAATTAGCTAGCTGGCAAACCCACATCCAACAATGAAAACCACCATATCTGCAAAAGCAGATAAGAAGCAGCCGTTTCTTGATTAGTAGCTTCTAGAAAAAAACACACTTGTAAGCTGGAGAAGGTCTGAAGATTTACTAGGATGGCTTTTGTCGGGACAAAGGGTAGGAGCTCTCCTCTGGACCTGTCTGTGTTCACAGCTCCTGTGTAGGCCTCTTATTGTACTTATGGTCTTTCTTTACCATCCTTTCGGGATCAGCCCAGCCTCTTCCTCGCTTGCTTGCACTGATTTTTTTCCACAATGCCAGAAAAGAAAGATATGGCAAATGCCTGCTCTGGTTTCTGCACCGTGAAAGCCTCGGAATACCTTCGCTCTGGATGCATGACAGATAGCAGGGGCAACACTGGAGATTTTGGGCCCCATGAAAGTATATTAATTAGGCCCCCAACCCAGACCAACTTAATGATGTTCCAAAAATTTTAGGGGGCAACCATCTGAACAGAGCTACTGATACCGCTAACAGGCTGCAGTACAAAGGGAACCAATCAGGAAAATGTTCTGGAAGAAGACCTGTCCATTAGGTTACAGTGAGAGGAACGTACAGAGAGCACACTCTCCTGTGTCATAACAGTGCCTTTTCAGTCATGACTGTTAGTTATCTGTATCTAACCAGTAACTATTCAGCACAGCACACACACGAACACTCGCAGACACATACACAAAGCAGACAGCGGATGAATGACAGTCACTTCCTGCATGCATAGTATGCATTACTTGGGGGAATCATGTGACAATGATTCTCATTGGCTCTGCCTAGTGTCAGTCAAGACAGCAGTCTGAGACCCCTCCCCCTTTTGCATACTCCAGGGAGCTGGGATGCATTTGTATGAGCATGTGAGGGGTGGGTATGTGAGAGGCTGCATTTAACACACCAAACAGGCCACAGAGCACACATTACAGGAGTAATGCACAGGATTTATAAGGAAACAGAGAAGACAATTAATTACTGATGCAAGCCTCTTTGTTTATTGTAGTAAGAAGTCCCCAGACTTTAATTAAATGGCCTCTGAACAGCGGCTGTCTGCAGTGCTATCCATGCCCTCCCTGTCTATCCTTTTTAAGCTCCTATCCAATCCTTCTCGACAGCCTTTGCCCAAAGGTACCCTCCGATTTCAGCAGTACACGCACAGCTCATTAAGCCAGACTCGTTAGGTACAGGGCTCCCCCAGAACAGCTAGAGGAGAGGCTTAAAACGGACGTGTTGAGATTAGATTTCTCGTCGGCAATGCTCGCCGGCTCATGCGGGATCAGGCGTTTGTTCAAGATTCAGCCCAATTTGCTCACAGATGCGACGAGCATCGCCGGGCGTCTGTGACAGTGCCGGGTGAACTCTGCATCACAGCCGCCCAGAAAGGCTGTCATCGGCTCCATGGCTGCAGCTCTCAGCAACAGGAAAAAGGGCATGAACCGGCAGCATATAAAAATAGATATGCAATATAAACATAATATTATCCATCTTCTAACTGTTTGTGTCTCATAGAGTCACAGGGGGGGCTGGAGCCTATATATAACTAAACAGGTATAATAAAATATTACATATAGATAGTAGCATTATTTGTTGTTGTATGTCATAAAATGCATGCCATCCATCCATCCACATTCCAGCTGCTCATCCAGTGGGTGGTTATGGTGAGTTTGAGCTTATCCCAGGCAGACAGGGCACCAGGCAGGACTGGATGTCAGTCCATTACAGGACAAATAAACACACGCAGAACCAGGCACTATGGGTAAATAAAAGATTACATTCTTTTGTTTTAATAGCTATAACACAAAAGACAAAGGCTTTGAGTGTGAAAGTTATAGCACCCTCTGGTGGTCATGCACGGAATGACAGGACAACCCGCTATAATAAAGGACGGGAGC
This sequence comes from Petrocephalus microphthalmus, assembly GCA_026774405.1. Lineage (NCBI taxonomy): Eukaryota > Metazoa > Chordata > Actinopteri > Osteoglossiformes > Mormyridae > Petrocephalus > Petrocephalus microphthalmus. The sequence continues at coordinate 212,041 of JAODKK010000014.1, read as the reverse complement.
TTCTTTCACCGTACTCCTTTCTAACAGTGAATATGTGAGCATGTTTTCTCCTAGCTTTGTGATGTCATTCCCCCACAGAAAACGAAAATGCTGTAACTGTATGTGTTCAATAAGTTAATGTTTTTAATCTTTTTTTAAATACATTTGTAAGACCTATATTTTCTTTTGTGAATGAATCGGTGTGTCACACGTACACATATGTTCGCTTTAAATCAGCATTAGAGATGGCCCACTTCACAGCCACTCTAAAAGCGATGTTTTACTGTCTGCCACAAGGGGGCACTGCATCCTCAGGCTGCCCAGCACATTGGGCACCAGTCCGAGGCCAGAGGTTCCATGGGACTAATTACCGAGTCCCTCGTCGAAGACAAAATGCTAATGATTGACACAGTTTGTTTCCTAAACGATCCTGACGACGACACCCTCCCCCGCTGAGTGTCTCCGGACTCGACTTAATTGTGTGAAACAGCGAGAGCCGCCACACGGGGCCTGAGCAGAGCAGAGGAGCCGCGGGGCTCCCGTCCAGCGCGCTGCCTTCACAGATACCGGCCAGACGGGAGGATGGGGCTGCAGAGGCCCCGAGGTTCTCCTTGAACACTCCCTGGGTGATGCGAATACGCTTTTAGAAACCGGCAGCCCCCCTCAGCCATACCGCCCCTCTAGTTAGTTTGCTTTAACTGCTGTTTCTTATCTAAAAAAAAAACCTTTGCGGTCAAACAGGCAGCTGTGAGTCACACTGGGGAACAGGGCAGCAGGCAGCGAGCTGGAACGGCCCTTCCTCCCCTCCATTCACCTGTCACATGAGCAGGACTCCCAAAGCACATGTGGGTCATACCCTGGGAGCAGGCCGAGCTGGTAACCAGTTATGCAGGTGAGACCCAGATGCATTCTGGGTAATACCTGGTTTGGAGAAGCTGAAAATCACCGTGACAGATGGAGCTGTACCAATCGGGCACTGTGCATTTAACAACATCAGCCTAGGCAAAATATTGGATCAAAGAGTAGGGTTGGGGGGGGTGCAGGTACAGAGGCAGACTGAGGCAAGCCAGGAGACCCCCCCCCCCACACCATCCCTTAGAGCTGTATGCAAATCCAGCGTTAAATTAAAATTTTCTAATCCCTTTAATCAGAAACAAGGGAATAGAGCCAGCTGGTGGAAAGCAATGTAAATGAGGGGGTCTTATTGAATTGCGGTGTATTCCAAAGTGTGTCTTTGCTGGAGGGACACAGCAAGATGTGGGGGTGCAGTGTGTGCGTCTGTGTGTGTGAATATTTACACACCAGACCATTAGTCCCATCAGGGACGGCAGGATTGGGGGTGGGGGGGGCGTGTCGTCATGCCAACGGGAGACAAGGGTGAGGGCTGAAAGAGCACAGATGGCGGGTGGGTCCCTGTACACATTCCATTGGCTGCTGGAAGCACATTATATGTCAATCAAAAGCCACTGCTTCAAAGTCCCACCCATCATGCCTAAAGCGCCTGGAGCAGGCTTAGCTGTAGTCCAGCAGGCTTGTGGTGGTGACGCAGTTTATTTCACAAAGCTCTAACAAATGAATGGCTTCACACACCATTGTCCTAATAATGTTGGTGAAGTAGGAGTCCATAGGATTGAGGGTCTGTCATCACAGTCATGCTATGCCCGTGTCCCACCCTGTGGCGTATACACCTGTAGTTACACCTGAAAAACCAGTGGAGGTGATCTACTGCCTGGTAAGCTTGGGGAGGTGGTGTGTGAGCTGGCAGGAGGACACAGCGGCTAACTGCCGACAGACTGACGGACATCCGCGAGACCCGGCCAGCCGCTCCCAGAATGCACCACGGCCGCTCGCCCAAGACGCCTCAACAGCATGCACACCTGACGGGGTGTTGGGGTTAATTGATGGATGAGGAACAAAGAGGGGTGGAGAGGAACAGGGGGAAACTAAACTGAGAGTAAAACGTGTGTGTGGGGGGGGGGCAATGGAAGGGACAGGACAGGGCAGCCATGATGTTTATATACATGCACATTTATAATCAAGCACGCAACAAACACACACACAGTGGCCCTATCCCAACAGAAGTGCACACTCTGTCCCACACACACTCACTCCCATTCTACACGCATTCTCCTGATGCCATGGACACACTCTCTCACGCCAGCGCTGTCACACACAGACACGTGCGGCACACACATACATCCCACTGACGCAGTTTAACGATCCGCTTCAACATTCTGGCACGC
>JAODKK010000014.1:89562-101426 GCA_026774405.1 Petrocephalus microphthalmus | reverse complement strand
AAACAGGGAAAGAACTCCTCAGGAACTATGCTAATGTAAGGGGCAGGCAGTACAATAACGGGTTTGGACCCCCCCGCTTCACTGAAACAGGGAAAGAACTCCTCAGGAACCATGTTAATGTAAGGGGCAGGCAGTACAATAACGGTTTGGACCCCCCCGCCTTACTGAAACAGGGAAAGAACTCCTCAGGAACTATGCTAATGTAAGGGGCAGGCAGTACAATAACGGGTTTGGACCCCCCCGCCTTACTGAAACAGGGAAAGAACTCCTCAGGAACCATGCTAATGTAAGGGGCAGGCAGTACAATAACGGGTTTGGACCCCCCCTGGAAATCTACACCTATTGATGGGGTAGCCGGGCCCCCAACAAAATTTCTGGCTACAGGAATGATTTTTGGGAACAACACTAGGAATGTGTGTGTGTGTGTGTGTGTGTGTGTATATAACAAAAAACATTTAAGTACACATAGTGCCATTTTCTTTCATTTTAATAAAGGTGGAGCGAGAAGCTGTTGTCCAGTCTGGTCAGAAGGTCCCAGGCTTGATGAAGAAGTACTACCACCACCATGACTACTACTGGGAGCACTGGAAGGAAGCGGCTGATGCTTCGCTGCACTGATCACACCCGGCAGGACCCCTTCTGTTACGCTTGACATTGATGCGGTTGTTGGGTCCGGGACCACGGCCAGTGGGGTTCCGCTTCCCCCCGAGGCTGCTCCAGCCACGGTGGCGGAGGGCTGAGCCGCAGCCAATGTGGGTGAAGCGGCCAGCGATGCCCCAGGCAGCGCACCCTCTGTGGATGCTCCTCCAGGCACTGCAGCCGGCGGGGGCTCCAGAGCCGTGCCGGCCCGGGACGCCTCCGCTACCTTACTCTCCATCTCGTCCAGTCGCTTCTGCACGATGCGGGGCATCAGCTGCACGTAGGTCCCCATCAGCCGATGGTTGGAGCGGATCAGTTTGCCCGCACAGTTGTCCACGCAGCGCTCCTGTGCGGACAGAATATCAGCAGGTGGCACTGACATCAAGCCTATGCAATTTGTGTCAATAAAGTTGCAGGCCCCAAGTCCCAGAGTGAGAGCTATTCTGCATGAGGGATGTACGTACAAACAAGCCCTGAAAATAGCTAAATTCATATACATGGGCGTTTGACAGACAACCAGTTAATCAATTTGATACTCAATGATAACCTTGAAAAAAATCGGGAAAAGTGTAAGAGGAAAAGTATACAGAGAGCAGCCAGGAACCAGAGAGTAAAGTACAGTCTCTGGTGTCAATTACTGCAGCCAGCCGGGATATTACGGATTTCTCGTCTGTCGGTGGCTCGGGTCCCATCCCTTTTGGGCACTGCGGTGGATATGCGACGGAACCAGCGGTACTGATCTAATGACACTGTGAAATTCTGAGAGAATACCGCTCTTTGCCCTCACACCACTAAAGCTAGAGTAGTATACAGTCGGGCCGAGCTACTGATCTAGCAACGTGTAAACCTTATGCCATTTGCTGAAGATGATCAGCAAAGATCGATTCATTCACCTCATCCATTGTGAGATTCCTGTAGTTCAGGTTGCTGGTGCACCTCAGGAAACAGATCTCCGTCATCCGATTGTAAACTAGCAGAAAATCCCGCAGCTGCAATCCAAAGAAATGTCAACGCATTGCAAAATCAAAACTGTAACCCACGTTTATATGTCACGGCATAGCGGCATAACTCACATTTCTTAGTTGCTGGTCGTGGTCCATGATCAGACAGTACCGTTGTGGGTCTCGCAGCGCTTAACTGGCCGCTGGTTTTAATGACTGATTCCAAACGGAATAAAATAAGCAATGAAAACTGTTCACGCTTTATATGTAATGACCGAGATTAAAAGATGTCCAAATGGCAAACGAGCAACATGACTTTCACATAGACGCAGCCATGTTTAATTTTTTTTAACAATCGGCCACGCCTCTGCTCGTGATCGTGACACGTGACGTAATAGTTATCTGCCTTCTTATTGGCTGGGAGTCAGACCCCGCCTGACGCATAAACAATAGTGAAACGCCTCGCGGTGCCTCGGCACTTGTGTAAGTTTTTCCGGTGAGAGACCGGAGGTGGGAGAAACGAACGTTTATTGAATAAGAAAAATATCTACACGTTTTACATTCAGTTACATTAAAGATACATGCAAATCAAACACATTTATTGAACATCCCACAAATAAATAAAAATATTTGAGACCAGCACAATAGCGTCTTTTAACAATAATAATCGAAGTTATAAGCAAACAAATCCTTCAAATATACAGGTTTCTTTTTTTTCTTTAATCTGCAACGTATTTGGCACAATTAACTATTATAAAATTCCCAACTGGACTTCTGCGATATTAAAACTGTTTGAAATTGTTTGTCATTTACAATGGCGACTGTTTCGGCCCGCCGTTGGTTTAAATTGCTCAGTAATAAAGTCAGAATTATTTTCTTTCATGAAATGTGTAGAAACAACAAGAATATTTCAACATTTTTATTTTTTCAGTTTCTTCAAGGAGCAGAACTTTCAAATGAGTTAATTTAAAAGTCACCAGTGATCCCAACACTTGCCCCATTAAATTGTAAGCTACTTTTTGAGCAGGTTCCCACACTGACCTCCCGCTGGCAAATCTGCAAAGGAAGGGTGGCTTAACCTGTTTAATCCCAAATTTCCCCCGCAAAATAAGTGCATGCATTTCACTCCTTAGACCTCCCTAACACATAATATGCATGATTTTTCCCCATTTCATGTTGGTTATGTTAGCAACAATTGTTGCCGGTGGGATTAAAGTGCATGTGACTTTAAAGTCCCTCCACACAAAGGCAACTTAATTTATTCCATGTGTTACAGTAATTGCCTAAGATATTCGTGTAGTTCATGTGAATTATACCCATCTATAATATTTATGCTGCGATACACGAATAAAAATACAAATAAAAAATGGAAACAGCCCATATTCGGTCTTTTGAAATGTTTATCACGTGTTATTAAAACAAGCATTTTCCATATCGCTAGTGGCGTCTATTGAAGTGCGGACTCTGACACTTGCACTGAAAATCAGGCTCGTCCATTAGAATGAATGGATGGCCGTTTACAATGCGTTACACAAAGACGACAACAGCAAGGTCGGTCCACAAAGGCGGTCATTAAAGACTTTCGAAAAGGATTTTCGAAAGCGGCGGCAGCGTCGGCAGATTGCCTGTGAACAAGTACATTTAAGTGAGAATAAAATAACATTTTCACTAGGCACGTTACCTGGAAATGCCTCTTTTTAACGAATCTAGTTGCACAACGAAATCGAGCTATATTAGATCCTCTTAATTCAGTCCGAGTATGCAGGTATCTGCAACGCGGGACTGCAGCAGCGACTTCTCAGGGAAAGACGACGAAACATTCTGCGGGAATCGACGGGCTGCCTTTTTACAAACAGATGTTCATAAGAGCCGGGTGACAGAATGATTGCACTAATATATGAATGATACATGCAGTAAAGAGTGAAGTGAAAGGGATTTACAAAGCCACTGAACTAACAGTGTACAGACACTAACTGTCAGCCTGAAAGGCTTGGCTTTGATTAGCTCTGTATAAATAACGGCCAGGATCGTCGTGGACCGCCTCGATATCCGTCTCCGTCTCCGTCTCCCTCTCTCTCTCCTGCTTCTTCTCCCACGCTTGTTCCCGACTTTCCAGCGCCATCTGGTGGCTGTTGAGATAGATGCTGTTACGTGACGCCATGGGGCTGCAATGCCGGGGCGGCAGGCCGCTCTCCATCTCCAGCTCCAGGAATTCCTGCTGGGACTGCGCATGGACCAGGCGTTTCGGCTGAGTATGGGCTTGCTTCCCCTTCCGTTTCTTCCTGTTCTTGTTGCCTCCCATCAGGTCCAAAGAGGCATAGGACACGTCTGCGTTTGGAGGCAACTCGGTCTGTAAAGCACGGGGTTAAAAAGGGTTAGGTAAAGAAGACATTTGTATCTACTGTATTTAGGTCCAGGGAGCCGGGCTAGATGTCAGTCTGGGGCCTGTTCTTCTGTTATCCAAGTGTTACTAGATTGCTAGCATTAAGATGCAAAAGCCACTTTTGAAAACCTATTAGTTATTTATGCAGTGCTTTGCATTAACGTTTTACAGTTTTTACAAATATGTAAGTCACTCTGATTTCTTGTTTAGATTGTCGGGCTCCTGCAAGCTTGATAAATTTTTTGTCTCTTTAAGTTTGCTTTTCACCAGCTGATGCGACTCACATAAACAAAAAAAGTTTAACCCACATATACAAATATAAACAATAATAATAACAACATTAATAAATTTATCTCATACACAATTAGTATACATATTTAGGAGGGGGCAGGGGGGGCAAATTCATCTTAGAGGACTGGACCCCAAAATTCAGAGCCGATTTTTAACACCAGTCTAACCCTACTCACCCATCTTATCTTTTGGATTTTTCCAGCACTTACTATTTTTAGCAGTACATCATTAAATGCATTAATATCTATCTATACGTAATCCCCTTGCCAATAAAACTTCTTAGAGACTTCGGTTCGGCTTTGACCTAATTAGGCCTATATGAAATCAAACTGAACTGAACTAAAGTTTAAAGCACAGGTCCGGCTGAGGGTTAAGGGTAAAGCAAAAAATATATACAATAGTGAAAAAACAATACTTTATTATTTATATTAATTGTGCACCTAAATGTTTCACATTTCCAATAGCACGTTTGTATTCTTCAAATAATTGTGGATTGATGAAACATCTATGTGACATTTAGGTAACTAGGTAACAATTACAAAGTGCAAAGTGGATTCCGCAAAGGCAAATTGCAGGTGTGTTGAATCATACCCTACACAGACCCCTGATTGTCCTTTGTCTATAAATGTACACGTTGTGGTTTTGTTTGTTGACCGCTTCGGCTTTGCAAAGACTGCCATCAGCGACAGAGACAGCGTGTGAAGCGAAATGCGTAGGCAGCTTGCATTTGCGCGCAAGACAAAATTTCTAAAAATCGTTTTGATATTTCTTCTGTCTGGGCTAAAGCAGACGGTCTAACGCCAGTTACTAACTACAAAAACCCATCTTTTATATAAAAAAGCAATAATGACTGTTAAGCAGTTTGCCTTCAGAGAGTGTGTATTCTCTTGACAGACTGAGATTAGACCTACTGGCAGATGTAAACATGGGGGTAATAGCACATTACCTTATTTTCCCTTGACACGTGTGTTTTCATATGTTCATAAAACACATCGGCCTGATTTCCACCTGCAAAAATCAATGCATATCACTGTTCAGCAACTTGACAACACATTGGGGATTTGTGTTGATTTCTAAATAAAGGTATATTTAGCTACTGGAATTGGTCTGTTGTGTAATAACGACTTAACTTCATCTGATATCTGTCCTGACCGCATCACAGTATAATTATTTTTGGTTTGAGTTTCCTTTTTGCGTTTTTTTTTTTTGTGAAATTGAGAGGAAAAGTAACCGGTTTAAACGTGAAATGGCAACATTGGTTATTGTTTTACGATAAATAGATAAACAGAAAATGTGCTGATATAGTAGGAGGCTGTTATCCTGAGCATTTGGACACTTTAACGCAGGCCTATTTGTTGATTAAGGAGGCCGAAGGAAATGAATAATTTGAAAAGCATGAAAAATATCATTTAAAATATGAAAATATGAGAGTGTATCTCACCTGGCCTATCTGTGTGGATATTTCCGTAAATGGGATTGTCGTGAAGCCGTTCTTCGTCAACACTATCAGAACAAACAAAACAAAATCACACAGGGAGGCTAATAGTCAAAAGCACAACAAACACTCACACCCGCTGACATACACACTCGGCCTAAGAAATATCCTACAATTTTATTTGTTAAGCACTTGTTAATAAAGACTATTGATGTATGTGTAAGATTACGGGTCTAGCTCAAGCCAGCCATACAGTGACAACATTTAAGGCAAAGTAAAGGGTGTTGACTTAACAAACCTGAAGATTTCAGTGCTGTATGGAATGATGCGCTCCCCTTGACCTATAAAAATGAACAATGTACCTTAAATAAAATTCTCCTTATTTTGTTACATATCTGTAGGCCAAAATTTTAGTATGTTTTTACTTAATCATATAGGTCTAATGTCGAGGCTACATGGGACCAGCGAGCTGCAACACTGTAAGTGTTATGAAATGGCTCTTTTCTGGCATGTATGGAAAAAAAAAGCTTATTTGGTGGCGTATTTGGTTCATTGTCGCTATTCAAAAATCTTTGTTCACTTGTATACCTCTGTTCTAAAGCAATTACATACGGAGGGTCGGACAGGCATAAGATGTCTGATTACACTCCCATTTTGTGCAGTCAGGTCGTGGTAATAACCATTAAAAAAAGATTAAAAATTGTATTAGGATATACATAAATGGGGGGAAAGGGGTTTGTTTCACGTTGATGAAAAGAGGCCCATGTTCCTCATCAGACGCGGCGTGCAGCAGAAACGGACATGGAAAATGTCAAGAGTCCTTTGATGGTGCAAGAATATGAGAGAAGTAGCTGCTGAAGGTGTGGAAATTATGGTACGTTTTGTAAATGTCTGCAGAAGAGACAATAATAGGCAGTTTACTGTGGGCTATAAAGGAGCCCCAGAAGAGTGACATTCACTCACCGGTATGGTGTGAAGTGCATCCCTATTTAGCAACAGGCTATTCTTCGTGAGCTACGTATGCAAAAGCTACACGCAGAGAAAGTTCTCATAAGAAGGTTTTGAAACAAAGACAATAGATCAGTGCTCGCCAAGTGCGCGCGTGGGCCGCCTTTAACGTGCAGCTCAAGAACCGAAAAATCCACGACACACACATCGCATTTATAAAATTATAATTAGCAGTAAAAGTGCTTTAAATAAGAATGATCATGCCATATTAGTGAACAGTTGCACAGCATTGTATGAACGATGCGCTTTGTTCACCAATATCATCTTAAGTTTTTTCTTAAATTTGTTCTTGAGAAAGGTTCTAAGAAGGTTCCAAGAAAAGTCGTCTAGATTCAAAATCGTAATTGTTCTTATAATGATGAATCCTATTGTCTTGGTAAAATTGAAAGCACGTGCCAGTTGTTCATAATTAGCGCTGGTAAACACCCCACCAATTATTTAATTGTTAAAATTACTATTTAGTTATTTATTCAGTTATTTAACAATATTATAAAGATTAAAATATTATTATAATTTATATGCCATAATATTATTCAACTGCAGAACCGAAGAAAACACAATAAGCAATTATTCTGCATAAACTTGTCAGCACTCAAATGTGTGTAAGTGTGCTCTTGAGGGAGCGTAGAATCTATTCTTACCTAAGAACAAATTCCAAATAAGAAAACATTGGTGAATGTCAGAATAAGTAAGGGGGGTTATACAAACAAAATTTTTCTTAAGAACGGTTGGTGTATGAGCCCTAATTGGTAAAAGGCCAGAAATCTGTGATGATGTATAATAATAAAATAACGTACAAAAAGGTGACTTCATTTGGTTTTACAGTAACCCTGACTAAATGAGCAGTTACCAGCAATAATAATGAGCAATAACCGACAGTTAACCAAACTGTGCTCATGGAACTTGTCCTAGGCCTAACTATTATGATTTAAGCTTTGCGTAAAAGGCATCTCAAACTCAGTTTCTGTAGTTATTTATGCTAAAATTGCCTCATTATTTCTTTGTTTTACTTTAAAAGAATTGCATTAATGTTACAGACAATTGCTGCTTAGGGCACTAGGGATGTTACTAGTATAAGTGTATTCCACAAGGTTGATATTCACAGGGAAAAGGGCACATACCTGTGTCCTGCCTGTCTCGATATCGCTGCCAGTAAAAAATGGCGTTCAGGGATATGGAGATGACGAGGGCCAATGAGGTCAGCGTCAGACCCACGTAGACCCCTGCAGAGCATCCTGGAAATGCAAGCGAGGATGACCGGCCAGGGCAACATGGCGCCTAATCAGGATATCTCGAAAGTCGAAGACTTACATGTGTCGCTGTGTAAACAAGCACTACACCCATTTGTAAGCTATATAAGGTGTGCCGGATAAAACTACTCTAATCCAGACTTCAGTATATGCAGACTTGCATTCATTAAATTGTTTCCCAAGCTAAAACCAACGCCCTCTACATGAGAAGTTAACAGCGCGAAGCAATATAATTAAGGTGCAAACATACCTGGAGCAAATAGCACCAAGACTTCCTGCAATATCCCTAATAACGTAATCTATAACGAAAGTCACTAACGCCCATATCTATCGTAATGTGTTTCAGTCTGTTCTAGAGCATTCAGCTGCTCTACCCTGCAGACTGATTAGTGACAAACGGGAATGGATTCTAATAGGTTATGACTAGATCACCCATTAACCAACATTCCGATAGCTCTTGCAGCCAATGCAATGCCACACAGTGTTTCCTAGCTTGGTTTTTATATTTCTCCAGATGGGTTTATTAACACATTTAATCCATATGTTTGTCTGATTCGATGTCCATTTGCAAGATATAGTCAAGAAGAGAGATATCGTAGAATTACACATTGAAAATTTTAAATATGGGGCCTTTGGAAAGTCTTAAGAAAAATAAAGGTCGCTAATGAATAGTTAGTATTGTGCATCAAATGAAACATATTTATTTGTTGATTGGCTTTGTGTTTTTTGCGTGTCGTTCTTTTCCGCCATCTGCTCTGTCTAGTGCCATTGTTGACCCCTGATCTTTACGGAGCCTCACAATGAAGGTCTGAGGTGCTAATGAGACAAAATTGCGCAAGTAAACATAAATATTATATGGACTGATTATATGGAAGATGTTAATTGTGAAGGTTTTAAGATCAACACAGAATACAAAAATAAGTAAAGGCTAGAAAAAAGATCACTTGTGTTTAGAATTGCTATTCGATCGTAAGACTGCGAAGGCACACAAATTAATTTTTATATAACCCAAACACCACTAAAATGCTTCACTCTGATTTAAGATAGATTGCGTGTGTCTTGCATTCATAAAAACAAAATTGGTGGATGTTCGTGACCTTCTCGCAAAGTTTCCCGTTACGCACAGGATTCACGCTGTGCAGTCAAATTTCTCAGAAATAAGTTACAAAGGCCTGAATCAACATTTAGCCAGCATTTACACCCATCTTTCCAAGCCAATGCAGCTTTAAAAATCCAACGCGACATTATTTATTTTAGTTATTTCGACTTTCCTAGCTCTTATTTAAGGTGAGTTGATTTTAATTAATGTTATACGGCTGGATATTTTACACTTGATGTTTTAGGACTAAATTCAGATTCTCTCTGAAATGAAAAGCATTTTCTGCCCGTCTTTTCAATATTTCGCCTTCCATGCTTGCAGCCACCCGAGATAAAAGCCCAGTGAAAGCAGAAGCCTTTCATGCCTGAAAGTCTTGAGGGGCCTTACCGTCAGACATGGTGTCTAGGTCGTCTCTGCTGCAGATGGGGCCTGTGACCTCCCTCGGGACAGGGAGCACTGCTGAGGTCCTGATTGCCGAGCAGCTTCACCCTTTTCACCCGTCGTGGCGGAGGCAGAATCTATTTTTACCAACTTTTTTTTCGGTTGCAAACAGGAAGTGTGGCGGGTGACCTCATTTATTGTACCTTGTGACTTTGAGAGGTGAAGCTGAATGACTTGGGTGTAAACTTTCTTATTTGCTATATATCGAGGCCACACGCATGTCATTTAAAGGTCCCCTGCTCAATATAAATGCAGGAGCAGCGAAGTGCAGCAAGGCTACTTTCTTTGCAGGCTGAGCCCTTCCATCCTGTGGTTGTACACTGCAGCTTAGAGCAAGGAGCTAATAAGTTTAAAGTCAACACACAGGGACTGGAGGATGTTTATTCAGATTTCATTTCATTACTTTCACTCTCTGCATTAAAAAAAAAAAGATTTGAGAAGAGAAAGCTGATGTGGTTTGGTTCGATTTGGAGTGGATGTTTGACGGCAGCAACGAATATATTATACTTTATAAGAAATATGGAAGGAATGTTTAAATGCCTGGGATATTTAGACTTACAGTTTAACTAAACATGGTAAGAATTCTATAATGTTGCTGTTCATGTGTTGTCAAGTGCTTTGGTGCAACTAAATTGAATTGAGTTGACGGAATTATTAATTATATATAGGGTTGGTGCTAGAGATTTTGGGCCCCATGAAAGCATGTCTTATCGGGCCCCCAAGCCAGACCAATTATATTATGCTCCAAATTCTTGAGGGCTTCGGAATTGTCATAAATATCCCCCTTTATGACGCCCCAAATATATATATGCAAACACACACACACACAGACTTGTGTACCTATCTAAATGGGGACTTTCCAATCATTTCTATGGGAAAAAGCCTAATCCCAATAACGACACCCGTAAGCCCAACCCGGCCGTAACCTTAACCATAAGTAACCAACCCAAATACAAGACTTTTGGCATTTTTACTTTTTTGATTTCATTCACAGATTTTTAGAAAATTGAAGTTATCCAAATGGGGACCTGAAAAAAATGTCCACTTTGGGGACATTTTGGGCCTCAGATGTGATCCACACATACACAAACTTCAGTTATTAAAGCATCACACATTTGTATATTGTTAGTGCACATATGTGCTTGTCTCTGGGAGAGCCTCATAACCCTGGGAGAACAAGCAAATGAGGCAGGACCCTCGATCCTGGGGGTGTGAGTCAGCAGCGCTGACCCAACTTAACCCCCCCCCACCACCTTAGATGTGAAAAAAAAGTCTCATCTTCATGTTTTCTTTAAAAAAAAAAAAATGTGTCCTTTATATAATTTTTCACCATCAAACAGGAAGGAAAGGCGGAGGACAGCCTGTGGCGCTGCGCAGCTTTATCAGATCGCTGGCAGATGTACGCACAGGATCTTCTCTGCAGGACGCCCTTGGGGGTGGCAGTCTTACGTCGCTCGCTTATCATCTCCACTCTGCAGCGAGTCTCACTGCGTAAAACCGTGAGCAGGAAGTGATGTCAAAGCAGCAGAGACGCCAGGCCGATTGCGACCGCCTGGCCCTCCACAGTCACGCTGCATTGCTCCCACTATATGGCATTTCTTTGCATTGTGTATGTGTGTCTGTCTAACTATCTCTCAGTCTATCTAATCTATGTGACCTTGTCTTGTATTACAGTTTGCAACATTTTATGAAACACAGTCAATGTTCTCATGACTGTAAGAGCATTTCACTAAATAAATTCATTACGGTTAAGCTGTAAAATGCTGTAACTCACCCGAAACGATTAACTCGCATCTCAAAAGCAAATATTTCCACCGATTAATTAATCTGTGCCACTAAAATGAAAATTACAATCAGCATTGTTGTAACCCAGAGAGTCAGTATTCTTAGACATATTGTCAGTATGTCTGTGTAAGTATGCACCTGAGCTCCGCAGTTCTGAATGACTGTCGGTACCCACTGTCTCAGTCAATGGCCGATCATTTTTCTGTAGCAAACCGATTCTCATTCATGCCAGAAGACACCGGTGTCAGCATTGCATCACAGTATGTAAAGTTCCCTGGCAGGAGAAACCACTGACATACACATGTAACTTCTTCAGAAGTTCTCCAGACATGCAAGCAGCACAACAGCACACAAAAAAGTCACACAGCGCGGTATATAATGCCAAAGCAGCAAAATGGCATTAAAAAGAGCAACAAAATGGTAATAAAAATCATGATCTGTGGGAATCGGAAATACAACGAAGCCGTATCACTGCAATATATCCTTGAATCGTATCCTTGAATCGTCCATTTTACACAGGGTGACTTAAACAATGGTCTTTTACATATATAGTTTACATACTGTACACTCACCTAAAGGATTATTAGGAACA
>JAODKK010000013.1:419036-429431 GCA_026774405.1 Petrocephalus microphthalmus | reverse complement strand
AGGATAAAAGAGGCGCCATGCGAATTTTGCGCATAAATGAAGCAAAGCAAACACATTGGGCATTCATGTTACAGGGCTCAGGCTGTGTAAGCACACACTCACGTTCTCAGCCTGAGCTTGCCCCGGTTTGGCCCCCATGCCCCTCCTCCCTCCCTCGGGGGCATCAAAGCACAAAGGTTGAAGGACAGGAGGAATCTATGACAAGGTATCAGAAAAAAAAGCAGCTTACGTTTCCAGAGAGTGGGTGACGTTGACATCAGGTGGTGTCCTTTCATCCTCCACCGCCGTCGCGTTCAAGAAGTTGGATCTGATTGCATCACACGGGGCTTATTTTTATTTTTATTACACCTCTGTCTCTTTCATCTGCTTTGTAATTCCTCCTTTCAGGCGAAGGAGGAAGGGAAATGTGTTATATGTGCATAAATGGAACTCAGAGGTCTGTGTCGCATCACTAATGGAGGCCTGCCTTTCCGGAGGCTTCCGGTGCGCTGCAGGGGACACCGTGACAGCTCTGACCCCAAGCTGATCCTCAGCTAGGGGGACGTGCGCTGTTTCAGAGCTGAGGCCTGCACTGCCCATTTCAGCCTGTGTGCCTCTGCGAGTGGCTGACTCAGCATCTCATTGTGTAGCCTGGAATAAGTCATCTCTAAACCCATCCGGCATTTTCACACTTTATCTGACAGACGCTGAGCCACATCTCTGTGTCCTGTGAACTCTGTCAGTGAAACTGATCTTTAGCCTATCCGTGTCAAACATAGCTCTCCAAAATGTGCTTCGCAAACAGCAAGCATGTCTCTATCTCGTCACGTGACCGGCCTGAGCCAATCGAATCAGAACTGATTCGCGGCCTCCTTTCTAGGTCAGTTTGTTTTCCCGCAGCCATGACAGAATACTTAGCAAGGCGTTTGTTACCTTAAGCCTGCTTAGAGTTCGTTTACACTTACTGTCTTACTAATTGTCTGCATCTGGCACCGTTTCCTGAGAGGGAACTTGGCTCATGTGTGATGATCATTAGTTGTAGCTTGTATAATGTCAATTGCTGGTCTGCTTTGACGCTGGTGCCATTGAAAGGGAGCTTTCCGCTGGAAAAAGTTAAAGCTTTTGATGTTTCCATTTGTATGATATAAGGAAGGATGGCGGCTTGATTTACAGAGGCGGTTTTGAAATGTGTGGAGCAACTCACCCGGTTTGAATTCAGGGACGAGCTGATTAACCTAAAGGTACAATATGGAGGTCGGACTGAGGGAAACAGTAAAAGAACAGAGAGAATCCTGTAAGTTGTCAGATCATTAGAGTTGCCTTACTGTGGATGCAGGAGACGTGGGTGGAGCTGGGAGAAACCTGGATTCATACATGGAGCTTAGAAGAACTGGGATTCAAACATGGAGCTTAGAGGGACTGGGGTTCTAACATGGATCTCAGCAGGACATGGTTTGTGGCTGAACCAGAATTTAAACATGGATCTTGGTGGCACCTGGCCCCTGTGTAGAGCTTGGTGAGAGCAGATCTTCCCTGGGCTGGTGCCGGAGTCCCAGCTAAGAGAGGAATGCTATCCTCTGATACCAAATGAAGATACTTCATAATTGACCAACATTCCAGCAGAAGGCACCCTGTGAGAACAGTACCACATAGGCGGCAGTTCCTCCTTAGGGGACAGTTCAGAAAACAGCAGTAATACCATCACCTGTCCACCCTCCAGGGGGCTCCACCGCTCCGCGGCCTCAGCCGGGGTCTCGGCTTCGTGGGCCGTGGGTCATGGGAATCAGACAGAGAGGCTGGGGGGTGGGCCAGCGGGTGCAGATCCCACCCAACAGAGAAAAGGGAACAGTAGGGTGGAGGACGTGGGTGACTTTGAGCACCGGCCATATTCACGCACAGCTCCACTTAGCAGATGCTTATCCAAAGATAACTGAGCAGAATCATCTGCTTCTGAAGCCATTCCAATGGTGTCCCTCTTTCACGGGTGTCCCTCTTTCAGAAGCGGTGTGGGCAGTTGATGATGGTCATGACGGTAATACTAAAAAGAGCAGGAATCATGTGTCGTCCCTGTGAAAATCCGCCAGAGCACTAGTGACCTCCCATCCAGTAGTGTGATGAAATTCAGCTCACGGCCCGACGTCACTCGTGCATTGAATAATGCATTTTGATGGAAACATCTAATGCTTGGCAGATGTTCTGCTGGTGGTGTGTAGATAGATCCCTTGCGTAGACAGAAGTAAAGCCTATCTGTTGGATGACCTCGGGGATGGGTTCTGAGCACCTTCTGCGCTGGCCTAGTTGTTCCCCGCACATTCCGAGCATCACACTCAGAAGGTGGATGGTAGGCTTGGGCAGTATCACAGTACTATGGCATACCGCGGTATGTTCATCAAGTGACCCCCACTTTTTTTTAAAGCAACTCAGTGTTTCTTTGCAACTTTTTGCAAGGGGTGAGTCATGTGACCCAGAGTAGGCCGCTTCCATTCCTGCACTTCAGTGCTGCCTGCCCCGGGGCAGCGAGCTCAGCACAGTGGCCTGAGCCGGCCGGGGACGGGCCCAGCAGTATCTGGCGCCGGCTGCTTTGTTTACAGCTGACGAGCTGGCCCGCGGCGTTAACCCCACCTCCGGACGGCGCGAGGCTCTCCCCGGCGGCTCTGAGGAGCTCGCCGTGTTTGATCGTGCCGCTGTGGATCGCGTTGACAAGACAGCTTTTAATCCAACCCAAGCAGCACCGGCAGTCTGTTGTGCCGTGTGCGAGGTAATGAGGCGGTTTATCGGGGGAGACAGTGGCCAGCGGGGTGGCGCAGCATTGAGCCAATCCCTGAGCCTTTCCCGGGGAGCCCCCGTGCATCGAGCCGCCGACTTCTCAACACAAGACCTCTGCTTCCATCTCGTTTGCAGGTCTTCAAGAGGAAGGTGCTGGAGCTGGGCGAGAAGCTACTGCCCGCCTTCAACACGCCCACGGGTATCCCGCGCGGGGTCATCAACCTGGGCAGGTGAGTCGTGGCCTCGCCCTCACAGCAGCCCTCCCGCACCGCCGCATTCCAGCACCATCACCTGGCTACATTTCTGATCCTCGTGAGTAAAGGCACTAATTGGCGATCTGTGTGCTGGGGGTCGGGTCGACGGCGGTGGCCGCGAGGACGCAGTGCGAAGCAGCCTTTCCGCTTCTCTCGCTGCGCTTTCACTCCCGTTGGCACCCCCGCCACCCACCTGCTCCCTATTAGCACGCCAGCTCATTCGGACAGCTGCCGGCAAATTTAATTAACCGATTCCAGAAATGATTCCAGTTTGATCGGTAACGAGGGTCTGTGATCCAGATGGGCCAGAACCACCATGGCGGTAACAAAGAGAGAGACCCGCTGCCGCTGCTCCCCCCTGGAGCCACGCTGTCAGGCTTTGAATCTGTGAATTCCACATGTGCGCACACTCACACTCACACTCACTCCCTCACTGTCATGCACACATGCATGCTGAGTAAGAAACTTCACCCCATGTGGGCAGAGTCCATTAACTTCCCACAATTCTGCCACAACCGACCAGACCGGGCAGCTTCTGAGAACTCCTCTCCACCTCTACCCAGAATGCATCAGTGTGTTTCCTTTGGGCTGTGAGCGTCAGCTGTGACTTTAGCTGCCTGGCCCCCCTTAACGGGCCTGTCTGGCCTGGTTAGTGAAGCAAGTCGGGAACTAAGCAAGGGAGATTCCAGAAGGAAGGTAGGTGGGCATAAGGGAGCCATAATTCATATGGAGGGACCAGTGTTCTCAGCAGCCAATGATATGTTTCGAAAGTGAGTGATGGGGAGCTGGTACTCTGGGGGCCAATCAGTGAGGCTGGGCTCACACTGGAGGGGCTGTTGGCTCCGACACTATGGAGATGGAGATGGAGACCCAGATGGCTTGTTGGTCACGTAGGCCCCGTGACGCGGCTTCAGGTGATCACCTGACTGTGCTTCTCGCCCTGTGGCGCAGTTCCAGCTTTGTACTGTGTTGCTTAGCGGTGTGGTGGTGGTGCTCCCCACCACGGCTGTCTGCAGGGCTGTCTCCATGTCCTGAGTCCTGGGAATCCCAGCCTGTTACCTCGGTCTGAGGGTCGTGTTTCTGCTCGGTTCGGTTCGATTGTCTTGAGCTGATCTCTGGCCCCGGGGTGGGGGGGTGGCTTTCTACTGACTGAGCTGAGGATGAGTTCTGGATGCTGTCAGAGGTCAATGTGGTGACGAATCCCATTATACTGAATGTCACAGGACAGTGGCCACCGAGCCCCTCCCCCATTCAGGCGAGCATGTGACCTTTTCCCAGGGGCCTTTTTCCATTGGCCCCCACCTCCCTGTCTATACATCGATGTGTAATGGCCCCTTTTTCCTGTCCTTCCATAACACTCTGTGTTTTCTCTGCCTGTGATTAGACTGGGGGATGTCGATTGACTTCCCCGCTGCACTCGCGTGTGGCACTTTGACTTCCGCAGCTAATCACGGGCCCGTTTTTAAATTTTATTTCTTTGTTTTCTTCTCTACTTTATTTGTTGGAATTTTAAACAGTAACATGAACAAAAAGTACAAATGTTGGTCTTGATCTTAATACCCTCCCACACCCCCATCCCCTTTAATACAAAATAAAATTTGAGTAAATAAATGGCATTAGCAATGAAAATGTGCAAATAAATCAAAATAACTGAAAATAAATAAATAATAATAATAATAATTACTTAATATAAGGAGAAATAAATCTAGTGGTTGCTATAAATGACTAATAATTATGCATATTGGGTTTACAGATCTGAATGTGTTGCTGTGGGTAAGCAGTACCAAGGATCAATGGTCAGTCGCAGATCGTATTAAATTTCTTATTCATCAGTTAATTAGTTAGTTAGGGGGAAGAGTTTTCATTTTTTCAAAGAGGGTGATCATGGGTCCCCAGTTTTTGGTAAATTTTTTAATTGAGCCTCTAATGCAATACTTCATTTTCTCCAATTTTAAAACGGGCCCGTTTTTAATGCACATCGGACCTTTTCTGTTCGCGTTTGCCGGTCTGGAAATCTTCCGCTGCCCCTCAATGATGTATTTAAATGGGATTCATGCTCCTCCCCCCAGGAGTACTGGAGACACAGACTTAGCAGAAGATGAGAATCGTTTTTCCCCGGATATCGGGGAGGTTGGTAGAAGTGGTGCCTTTTCCTAATAATTAGCAAGTGGGCATGTTTTTTTAATGGCGAGGACCATCGACTGACATTTAGCAGGCCTAACCCTAACCCTAACCCTAACCCGTGCCCGCCACAGCGCGGGCAGCTGGGGCCAAGCCGGGGGAGATAGACTGAAGAAAAGGTGAGAAATGAATCGTTGTGGAAGGGAAGAGATCATTGTTGGTCATCGGAGTGGGGGCTCCTGCCAGAAGCTTAGCGGGACAGCGAGCCTCAGCGCACCGAGGGTTTCACGCGTGACACCCCTGTCCCACCTCGGCTCTGTTCCAGCGGCACCAGTTGGAGTTGGGGCTGGGCCTCAGCGGGCAGCAGCATCCTGGCCGAGTTCGGAACCCTGCACCTGGAGTTCGTCCACCTGTCTGAGCTCACGGGCAATCCCATCTACACTGAGAAGGTGAGTCATGCCAGCAAACGTCAGACACCTCCAGAAAGTTCTGGAGGAGGCTGTGAAAGTTATCTGCGAGTCACGTCCCTCGCGGAATGTCATTTTGTCCGGATGAAACTGGCTCAGTCTGAAATCCTTGTATTCGATTAATGTCTCACTTTCTATGTTGCACTGTCTCATCGACACGGAATACTTTACTGTCACATCTACTGAGCGCTGTAATATTTGCTTCCAGGAGACCTGCATGAGTAAAATGTCCAAGAAGGGCTTTCTTGTGCATGTGGGTTTTTTTTTTCTTTTTACTTCAGGTGATGAACATCCGGAAGCTTCTGAACAAAATCGAGAAGCCACATGGACTGTACCCCAACTTCCTGAGTCCGGTCACCGGGAACTGGGTTCAGCGTGAGTATGGATACTGCCATTGGTGTTTTACAGACTGAAAACAGACTGATCTCATGTGGCCCTCTGTTCTGGTTTCTGAGTCCTGATACGGCGAGCCAGATTTAGTAATAGTTTAAGCGTGACATCATGTGTGTAGGGGGCATGTTTTTTTGTTTTTTTTAACCATCCCAACACTTAATTTATGCAAAATCAATTTTAATTAAAAATAAAAAAAACAAACATTTATCCCTCTCGATCTCAAGAGGATACAATTCACTTCTGAAAATTAACCAAACTCCTCCCCAAAATCTCCAGCATTCAGCAGACCGGGGCCTGGGATCCCCTATCCTACGCAGCATCCATGCTCTGTTTCTCTGACGATTCCCCCCCCTAGCAGACACCTACCTGGCAGGCCTTAGCTGAGATCACAGCCCCCGCCGCCTGTTTTGGATGAGTGCAGTAGGACGAGCATCCGAGCGAATCGCACAGCCGCCGTTAAGGCCCAGTTTCTCCCATCTGCGCGAGCGGCCCCACGCGCCAGCTCGTTTACCGCTGCACCGTAGTTACCGGGGAGACGGCCACGGATGGGGCGGAGCCAAAACACGGGGAGCTGGCGAGGCTGAAATCCCCACGGAGACCGCGGATCTAATGTCCGCCGGAACTGAAAGTCCTCGTCTCGCATCTGTTCGATTTGACTCGGTCCCGCGTGGTGTTGCTCCTGGAAATGACTCGTCTCACATTCTCCTCCGCGAGGAGCGATTTCGGACCCGAAACGGTCATTCACCTTAATTGCTGGCCCGGAAAGTAAAGCTAGATAAAAGGTTGAGTTTAATCGGCCGAATGCCCCGGAGACAAAGGAAGATCTGGGACAAGGGAAGATCTCCCAAGGTCAGGCTGAGCTCCAGCAGATAACCTTTTGTGGGTAGTCGGGAGGGGGTAGCATCTCCCAGCATGCAGCCAGCATTTTAATCCAGACAGAATGGCCACCTTTTCGGAGACATTAAGGTTTCAGGTGAACCATTATTTTCTGTACCGAGAGATCTTGTCTCTTGCTGGCCCCGACTTGCAGCCCTGAATTGTAAAGAGCTGCACCTTGAAAATCCAGAGGTGGTAAGCCGTAACCCCCCGACCCACCAGCAGCACCCGTAAATGATGCTTGGTTGTATTGACCTGCCCCGTGTAAATGGCAGCCCCCTGGCATGGAATCTCAGTCCTGCCCTTTACGTACCCCAGACTCAGGCCACCACATTCCCCCTTCCACAGATCACGTGTCCGTAGGCGGTCTCGGGGACAGCTTCTACGAGTACCTCATCAAGTCGTACCTGATGTCGGACAAGCTGGATGAGGAGGCCAAGAAGATGTATTACAGCGCGCTAGAGGTACGACCCAACGGCTGTTTTTGGGGGGCGAGGGGCGTGGTGGTGAGGCCCCTAGGGGACAGGTAGGGTGTGGGACATGGGGAGGTGCGTGTGATGAGCTGCATCTCTGTGTTTGATCAGATCCTTTGCTTATGTTGCTTGAAACAGATAGATGGACATATAGACACACGTATATGGTCCACAGATCGACCACTGATGCTATAGCATCCAGTGCCGGGATATCAGTGACCTTGACCGACCTTTGATTTGATCGTTCAGCCATCCAATCGAGTACAGAGCGGCAGGCAGAATGGGCGGTGGTGGTAAGAACAGATGAAACAGGCTATTAAAGCCATAAAGGGGCAGCCCACTGCGCTAGGTCCTTGGGGGGCCCTCGCTAGGTACACCTTGGGCGCGAATGATTCCATTGTGCCGGAAGGGAGCCTCGGTGTTTCTCGGCCTGTTATGTATCCAGCTGGAAGCATGGAGTTGTAAGGAAGGAAATCATCTGTTTCTCAGAGCCATTCTAGAAATAATTAGCCCCCGAGCATCCAGGCCGTTCCACCCAACACTTCCAGCCCCTGAGCAAAAGCAAATTCTAATGAAGACACTGTATGAGGCAACACATTATTTTCAATTATTTCTCTCTATAATTAGCGCAAACAGGTTTTCATTAGGCATGTGTGTTCCAGCCCTTGAGGAATGTAATGGTCCTATAATAAAATGAATTAATAATAGGAGAGAATTTTTATCTCTTAAAAAAGCCAGAGGGCTCACTTTGCCTCGCTGGAAAGTTTGGTCACTTTTTGACCTCCTTCTCCTTCCATCTTCCTCTGCCCCCTTCCATCTCCCTCCACCTCCCTCCTTTTCCCTCCACCTCCCCCTCTCTCTCCGCCTCCCTTCACCTCCCTCCCTCCCTCTCCCTTCACCTCCCTCCCTCTCTCTCTATCTCCGTCCACCTCCCTCCCTCTCTCTCTATCTCCGTCCACCTCCCTCCCTCTCTCTCTAGCTCCATCCGCCTCCCTCCCTCTCTCTGTAGCTCCCTTCGCCTTCCTCCCTCTCTCTCTATCTCCGTCCGCCTCCCTCCCTCTCTCTCTAGCTCCGTCCGCCTCCCTCCCTCTCTCTCTAGCTCCCTTCGCCTTCCTCCCTCTCTCTCATCTCCCTCCACCTCCCTCCCTCTCTCTCTCTAGCATCCTCCGTCTCCCTTCACCTCCTTCCTCTCTCTCTCTCTCTCTCTCTCTCTCATGCCCCTAAACCTCCCTCCACTTTCCTCACTCTCCCTTCACCTCCCTCCCTCTCTCTTATCCCCCTCCACCTCCCTCCTTTTCCTTTCACTTGACTCCCTCTCTCTCTAGCTCCCTCCAACTCCATTCACTTCCCTCCATCTCTCTCTAGCTCCCTCCAACTCCCTCCACTTCTCTCCCTCTCCCTCCACCTCCATCCATCACCCCCACAGTCTCAGACTGGGGTACTCAGTTGGTGGACTGTGATCCACTCCTGGACCAAAACACAATTTAATCCAGACCTGCTGAAATCCACCACCTGATGGAATTTGGAACTTTGGGGGAAATAACTGAGTACCCCTGTTCTAGGTTAGAAGTCAGCTTTCCAAGGGGTGCTCTGTCCTGACACAAAGCCCCGAGGCGCCGGAGGAGTGAGCTCGCGGCTTGAATATGCCGCATTTCTGCTGGCTCCCTCAGTGTTTACTCCCCTAAACACTCGCTTTGAATTGTAAGAGAGCGAGAGACATGGAGATGTACATCACCACACACACCCGCATTCCCACAGGCATGCTCCGCCATGCACGGCGATGAGGCGGCATGCACAGTGGGCGGGGGGGGTGCTCCAGAAAGTTTGAGCTCTTGTCTCCATGGCCCACAGGCCATAGAAACCAACCTCGTGCAGAAGTCCCCCGGGGGCCTGACCTACCTGGCGGAGTGGAGAGGCGGCATCTTGGACCACAAGATGGGCCACCTGGCCTGCTTCTCTGGCGGCATGGTGGCGATGGGCGCCGACGACGGGCAGCCCGAGAAGAGGCAGCACTACCTGGACCTGGCTGCCGAAATCACCCACACCTGCCACGAGTCCTACAAGCGCTCAGGTCAGTGGGCGGGGCAGAGGTGTGTCACATGGTTAGTGGGTGGCTGTCCTGACAGGCCAGTGGGTGGGGCAGAGATGTGTCACATGGTTAGTGGGTGGCTGTCCTGACAGGCCAGTGGGTGGGGCAGAGGTGTGTCACATGGTTAGTGGGTGGCTGTCCTGACAGGCCATTGGATGGGGCAGAGGTGTGTCACACGGTTAGTGGGTGGTGACCCTGGTAGATCAGTGGGTTGGGCAGGCATCTGTCACATGGTTAGCGGGTGGTGGCCATAACAGTTCAGTGGGCGGAGCAGGCGTGCGTCACATAGTGTGTCACATGGGTAGGGGCCAGCAGACCCCATCCCCGCGATAACTGCACGCAGTGTTTGATTCTCGTTGTCGGCTTCCTTTGAGATGCTGTATTTTTCAGAGTGAGCAAACGTTCAGGAAGGAACGGTGCCCTGAGCGGTTGGTGCATCAAGCCACGCGGCCGAGATCAAAAGCAGTGTGGCCGTAACCGTGGCGAGCCTGCCGGCACATGGCTTTGATTTGGCCATAACGCCCCCCGCTTCCCGGCCGCATTTCAGCTCTGCTCAAGGTCATGTGATGCACCGCTTCCCAGCTTCCTCGCGCGTTTACTTTTGATCCACTGGCCAAAAGGCAGCCACAGTGATTTCGTTGCTATTTCACTCCTTGGTGGATAATGATCCGTGTTTTACAGGCGGGGGGTACCAATGGGGTGAGGTGGGGGTGGGAGGGAGCAAAGGTACCAGTGCTCTGCCTGGAATCTCCAGCTTTCGGACCAGCGGCACAGATCTCTTTATTGGGTTGCCATGGCGGGAAGGAGCCAAGAAAGAGGGAAGAGGCGTCTGTTTACATATCAGGGGGCCCCCAAGGGGACGGTACAGTACAGCTGGGGAGGGTGCAGATGTACAGTAAAGTTGAGGGGGGTGCAGATGTACAGTACAGCCAAATCTTTGAACTAGGCTTTATGGTAGTCAGAAAGCATGAGTTGTC
>JAODKK010000013.1:314663-325315 GCA_026774405.1 Petrocephalus microphthalmus | reverse complement strand
TGGGCGGTTACCGATGATGTCATTTGGCACCGGTACCAACCAGTGGAAAACCAACACAAAGGAAGTACCGAAAGTACCAGAAGTACCGAAAGTACCAAACTTGTACCGTGCGGTGGAAAAACGCCCTTAGTATTGAAAAATACTGAGTTGTAACACATTGCTTACACATACTTTAATCATTTTATACACACAGACTAATGATTATTGAACTGTTTCTTTAGCAATGGGGTATCATCAGGTGATGTCAGATATTCAATCCAACAGTAGCCCTCGCCAGGTAATAGAGAACAATAGAACAAGCAGAAAGACGCCCAAGTCGCTCCCTAATCATGCGCAGCAACTGACTTATGCATTGCGCAAAATTTTTCTTTATGTTTTGTCATTTTTAGTTAGCTTACTGTAGTTTTCCATAGAATAGTGTTCTTACTTATAACGAATTATTCATTTTTATAGTTTTAGAATTGTGAGGGTTATTTGAGACCTTTAACTATGTATATATAACAGTGGTGGGCAATCTTATCCGTACAGGGCCAGTGTGTATGCAGGTCTTCGGGATAACCCTAAGGTCAGCTGTGCAAACCCAGGTGTGAGGACTCACCTGCCAATCAGTCCTCTAATTAGTGATCCAATTAGGGAGTTGCAGCGAAAACCTGCGTACACACCGGTTCTTTGCGGACAAGATTAGCCACCCCTGATATATACACACGTGCAAACAGATGGATATGCATATAGATAAGCACGCATACATAGATAGGCACAGACACAAGTCTGGCTACGTCACACTGACACGCTCTAACAGCAAGTATATTTCTAGCCTGCAAATAGCTGAAGCATATAGAAGCTGGTGACAAAAAAAGCACGCTGTCACTTTTAGTGCTGCCGAAATATCACTTTTAAAAAGAGGCCTGTTTTTATGGGAACACTAGTGGCAAAGACAAACCTGAAGGTTAGGAAGACACAGGCATGCACGGGGCGGCGCACACTCCACCCTGCGAGAGAGAGCACTCGGACTGAAATAACATCAAACAGCGAGACATCTGGTGCCTTGATGGTCTGAGCATCGGGCTAGCAGCAGAGCCCGCCGCGAAGCGGCCCCCGGGACTCGCGCCGTGCTGAGTCTCCCCGTCTACGCCCCCCCTTGCCTGTTACTCAAGGTACAAGGACGGAGTTCCTCTCGAGCAACTCCACCAGCCCTGGAACATCAAGCTCCAGCAAGCCCACGGCCTCAACACCTTGGAGATACGCAGGTAGGAACACGGATCCTGAATAAAAGGCCTTCAGTCCAACAGCTCGACACCTGCTCGGGAATTTACAGCTCTACCCACCGACAATATGTAATATGTCTCTCAAAACAGTAGGTAGGGAGAGCGCAGAAAATCCCAGTTTGGCGATCATGCCGTGCAAGTCACCTGAAACCCAACATTGAAACACATATCTGATGCAGAACTCTGACCTACTTAAATGGTCTGGTTTTGTTTACCCTTTGATGGCAAAAGAGGAAGGCCGCCTTACAGAGTCGGCCGATAATCAGCTTTTGGGAAGCCATTGTAGGCAAATGAGGGGGCTTGGAGCGAAGAGGCGTATCTGAAGTGGACTCGGTATCATTAAAGCTCTGTGGTTTGCTTCTCAGGGCCTCTGTAACCGACGCTGGAGAGTATAAAGCTGTAGCCAGAAGCCCTCTGGGTGAAGCCGTCACCTTTGCCACCCTGCTGGTGAAATGTGAGCCCCCCCACCCCCACCCCGACATTACTCCCCCGTTATCACCCATCTTCAGAATTTCAGTTACCCTCCCATCCCTTTGTCAGTTGACAGGAATACTAGATGTGAGATGGTTTGAATTTGTCTGGCTTCTCCCCGTTTCAGCATATAAAGGTGGCAGGGCTGGCTTGGAGGTCTCCAAGAGCCCAAGTAAGTATGGCCGCATGCCGCCGAATCAAATCGCCCCCTTTACTGCAGTCATTTTGTGGGGATGGGGCATTTAGGTGGAACCAATGCCACTCAGCGTTGACTCCAGCACATATTTCGCTTGACTTTTTCCTTCTTCCTGTAAGGGCAGTTCTAGGCTGGGATTAAAATTGACTGGTCAGTGGGGTGACCTGATGATATATTTTGCTGATGGGGGGGGGGGAGGCCCACACATTGAATTTGTCGTCTGGGGCTTGTGAGCAGAGAGGTACACACAAGGGCGGGGCCACTGACTCGAGTTGAAAGCTGATTGGCCCCGGGAGTTGCCTTTCCCCTGTCACTCATTGATTCAAAGCATATCATTGGCTAATGATAAGGTGCTTTATGCGTGGGCTCCAGTGTTACAAAATATCCTCAGATTGCTCCGACCTCCTGGTTTTACTCCATCTGCATCAGTCTCACTACTGCTCTATTAGCCAGAAGCTAAAGGTCAGCGCTGCCACCGTTTGCCTGCTCTACGGGAGACAGAGCGATGGGCAGGTGCATAAGCGGCGAAAACGGGGACATTTTTAAACTGCAGGAGGTCCTGCTGCCTCATTAGGCACCAAAGAAAATGAAATAATGCATGAAAAGAGTCCAAAAAATGAGTCATAATCAAACCCTGAGAGAAATAAACAACAGTGTCAAACTGTGAAAGATTCGTATTATTTATGCCGATAATAATTTCAGATCAAATAATTGCAGGAAGCCTTTCCGTTTATGTAAAACTTCCGTAAATCATGTTACTAGAACTGCAAAACACGCACACACACACACCACAGAGCACCTTTTCCGTTTATGTAGAACAATTTTCCGGGCTATTCCCGAAAGGATACTTCAGTAAACACTGTCAGAAGCTGCACTTTTTCGGGATGTCATTCCTCATCTCCCAGCTTTCCCAGTCGGCGCTGCGCATCTGTCGGGTCGTCGCAGCTTTTGATGCATGCCCCGCGTCGTCGGCACCCCTACTCACGCACTGATCGGCCGCATTCCCCGTTGCCTGCGCGCCATCGACCCGCTTAAACAGGAGGCAATTGTGACAGCTTGTTACAAGAGTAAAGCACTCGCAGTTGCCACTCTGTCAGACTGTGCTGGAGTTCAGGGCCAATTTCAAACTGTGTGTCTGTGGTTCTCGACGGGTTTAGCCTCAGGACTCACAGGTCTATAAGTCACAAGTCAGACTGGTGACAGTAAAAGCTGTCAACTGGCAACCACTTATGCCGCAATCCACTGCAAATAGTCTTGTGACTTTAGTCTGCTCTATGCTTTATATTTAGTTAGCAGATGTAAAAGCGGGGTCAGGCAGTCCCTGGAGTTAAGGGCCTTGCTCAGGGGCCCAACAGTGACATGTCTCTGCTGATACTGGAGTTTGAACCAGCAACCTTCTGATTGTTGGCCCAGTGCCCAAACCTGCTGAGCCACACACCACACAGAGTATGTAGCCCCTAAGCCTCTAAGATGGGATCACCAAGCTTATGCTTACTTGGTCATGGTGTTTTGCAGCCACAAGCCTGTTGGATAAAGACACAGACTCGTTAGGGCATAGTTCGAGTCCCATGAGGGGCCTGGATCTCATAAGTGTGGCGAAGCATGCTGTTGAGGGCTTCGGAGTAACAGCAGCAAGTAAATGTGCAGTGCGTGTTTCTCCAGGGCCAGCTGTGGAGGAGGAGGCCCGGTTCGGCAAGACCTTTCCCCCAACCTTCGCCATTGAGGGCGAGCAGCTCAGCCTGAGCTGTGACTTCACTTCCTCGCTGCTGGCCTCCCAGCAGGATGTGACCTGGCTGAAAGACGGTGAGTGATGGGGTTGTGCCAGGGTAAAACTCATAAAAATGTATAAAGGAAGCACTACAATAACATTTCGCCAGCCAATTCGGTAGTGCTTATTTTATGAATATTAATAGTTTTTCCCCCCATCCTACTTACCAGCCAATGAAGTACTACTTCTTTTATAAATATTAACAAGCCTTCCTCTGTCATTCTACTCACCAGCCAATCAATTATTACTTCCGTTATGAATATTAACAAGCCTTCTGGTGCCATTCTACTCACCAGCCAATCAGGTAGAATATTAAGGGATTTTCCTGCTATCGTACTCACCAGCCAATCAGGTAGTACTTATTTTATGAATATTAAAAAGCATTCCCCTTTCATTCTACTCACCAGCCAATCAGGTAGGGCTCCCTTTACAAATATTAATGAGCCTTGCCCTGTCATCCAAATCATGGGCTAATTCAAGTAAGTCTTTCTTTATGAGTATTAAAGAGGCTTCCCCTGCAATCCCACATTTTGGAAATTTGCAGTCGGGACAGCCGCCACCCTGCTCCGCCTCCATCCTGAACTCTCTAACAACCCTGCCTCTAATCCACAGGAGTCCCACTACGTGCGAATGGAAAGGTCGAACTGCAGACGGCCTTGTGCTCTTCCAGCCTGACCCTAAGGTCCGTCCACAAGGAGTTGGAGGGCATTTACACCGCGCGGCTGCCTACCCGTGATGGCTTTGAGGAGCACAGCGCATACATCTACGTCAAAGGTGGGGCTGCCACCAGTGCCCGGTCAGCTTAGCCAATCAGAGATGACATCCACACAGGTGTCATGTGATGGTTGTATTAACAACCTTTCAGGGACGGTGACGAGCACATGGACATCCCGTCCAGTCCAGCTCACCAAGTTATGCGTGTTATATGTACTGCCCGTGTAGGTCTGACATGCTTGGGTTGTGAACATACCTGTTTTCCCACATGCCTCATGAGATTTTCATGTTAAGAAACCCCACCTAGGCTGTTTGACATTGCTTGTCATAACACATCAATTCATTGGCGATGCACTCATACAGCCTGCCAAAACCACGTCATGGTTTCTAGGGGAACGAGGCTCGCCCCAAGCCTTAGGTAGCCTGAAGTAGGCCATGCTTGCAACCTGGCAGGTACTAGGTACTCATTATTAAATGCGCATTCTCAGTACTTTGAGTCATTGCTGTCCCTGCAAGATACCTAGGAACAAAAATTGCTTTGCCTAATCCCAGACATGTGCCGCCATATCAAAACATAGTTCTCCTTCCACAAGAATAGCGTTTTTCTGGAGGTGGGCGCAGTTTTTTTGAGGATTCATGGATAGTAGAGCTCCTTCAGGGCTGGGTGCGTTGAGGGCTGGCTCGACATCACCAGTTCTGGAGGTCTGGGCCCGGCCCACTTGAAGGCTGCTTTCCAGAAACTTCACACGGCAAGACTCTATGAATGTTTCATGAATGTCTGTCACCCAGCCCTTTCCTGAGGCATCAGACTTCCTGCATGAGTAAGATATTAATGCCATAATTGTGCGAGCTCTGCCTTTCTCTCGTTGAATGTAAGAATCCGCCTCAGACTCCTGCCACGGCTTATAATGAATTGCTGGCCGAGGTGGCTCTCTGCCACCCTCATCTCGGAGCTGGCATGCAAGCCGCAGACCTCAGAGGCTGAGGGGGCACGTCGGGGGTGGCTCACAGACCTCCGAACCCGAGGGGGCACGTCGGGGGTGGCTCGCAGACCTCTGAGGCTGAGGGGGCACGTCAGGGGCGGCTCACATACCTCCGAAGCTGAGGGTGCACGTCGGGGGTGGCTTGCAGACCTCCGAAGCCAAGGGGGGACATCAGGGGTGGCTCACAGACTTCTGAGGCTGAGGGGGCACGTCGGGGGTGGCTCGCAGACTTCTGAGGCCGAGGGTGAGCGTCAGGGGCGGCTCGCAGACCTCCGAGGCCGAGGGGGCACGTCGGGGGTGGCTCGCAGACCTCCGAGGCCTGAGGGGGCGCATCAGGGGACGTCGGCTCATTCGCTGGCATGGGTTGTGTGGTCGGTGATGCTGCCCCGAAAGGTAGGCGCGGGATTAACGTCTTCTCACAAAGAGGAAGCTTTAAAAAGGCGGCTTCCATAACGGGATGCGGATTCCGGAATACTGAATCTCCAAGCCGCTGTTTCCAAGCCTGGCTGCTAAACTAACTACCCAATTTCCCCACTATACAGCCTATATACCAGGGGTACCCAACCTGTCCGCCGATAGTGGTGTGTTTCCAGGTCAATGGATGATGCTTTGCTGATTGCAATCAGCAAAATATATGAACAACCCCCCCCCCCCCCCCCTCCGAAATTCCCAGGCTGCTTTTTGTTGCCAGCTCGCCCCTTGTGTGCTCCCCATATCAGCGAGGTGCAGGAAGTCAGAATATTGCATAAATTATATTCAAAAGCCCAGGTCCCAAAGCCCTCTTCAGGCCCACCTCAGCCATTACATGTATTCATTACATTTTACCACCTCATCAGTTAATAGTAACACTTATAATATAAGAATTATACTATTACTAATGTATTGATTAACCACAAACTATGACTTAGTTACATACTGATTTCATGTTAATACATCATTAAAGAATCGTGATGCATGTTTTATCCCAAGTGGTTACTATATTTGCTGCTGTATCTATTAATTCTGTAAACCTTTGTGAAATACAGAAGGAAGCACATCATGAGTAACACAAATAAATACTGATCTCTTATTCGTTCATTAATCAGTCTTAATGCATCTTTCATCCTAAGCAGTCTGTTACTATATCTGGTAATTCTGTAACTCAACCTGAACTAATGAAGGAACAAGTCATGAATAACATAAGTCAAATACTGATCTTGTGTTTATTCATCATTAATGAATCATGATACATCTTTTATCTCAAGTAGCAACTATATTTGTTAATCGTTTGTTTATGATTTGCACTTCAGTAGTAACTGAGTTATTAGTTATAAGTATTTGTGCCCTGTACAGTGATACTCAAATAGTTAAATAACTGAAAGAGGTACTGAATAGCCAAACAAGGTGGGGTTGTGGTTCAAAAAGTACATCCAAGGCATTTATTGGATGTATTTATCGGGTGACATTAGAGGAGGTTTTGAAATGGCTAAGCTGGCACACTTTGACAGGCATAATGCCGTGGTTTTACACCAACATGGAGATCATTTAGAACACATATGCTCTGACTGCCTCTGACTTTCTCACAGTACAGTTATATTGCCTTCTCATACACTTTCCCTCCTTTTTTTCTTCTTTCTGTCTCTGTATCCCACTCTCCCGCTCCCTCGCTCCTTCACTCTCGCTCCCGTGGGTACAGATGCGGTGGCGGACGTGCTGGGGGCCCCCGGCTCGCCGCTGGAGGTACGTTGCAGTGACGTGAACAAGGACTACGTCCTGCTCACCTGGACGCCGCCCAGCGCGGACGGGGCCTGCGAAGTCCGGGGCTACTACGTGGAGAAGTGAGTGGAATCTGCCCCCCAGGGGGCGCCCTTCATGTCTCCAAGGTCCTCAGCCATTAATCCATGAAAGGTGACGTGGTTAGTCACCATAACAGGTGCACCGCGTGCAAACCACACATCAGCGCCGTCCTACCGTCGCTTCTCTCCGGAGCCTCTTTGCCCTGGGGGAGCACAGCTCCCTCAAGCTGCTGGTCTGGCACTATTGTTTAAATCCTCCTGCAGGGTTCCTCGCTCGCAGTTTGCAGACACAGAAGTGCCACGTAAGCTCGAAGCAGTTTGACGGTCGTGCGGACAGGCAGCGGTGGGTCCAAACTCTGGTGCTGACTTATCTGCCACGGGCCAAGTGTGGCTGATTGGCTGCCTCTGGGGGTCCAGGCCAAGAATCCAGGGGGGGTCGCAACCTAAGAGAGGGGCTTAGCAGAAAGGGGGCAAAGAAGCAGACAAGGAGAACCTGTCAGCTGGAGCCGGTCATTGCCATTTTCAGACTTCATGGCTGCTTACTAGAGAGATTTTTTTCTTCTAAAGCTCGACTCCAACCGTGCAAGAGGATTAAAATCACTTGTGTGCGTGTGCTCAGGCACGTACAAGAATGCACGGACATCTTCCTGAATAATGTCCACGGTTCTGGGTGGCTTGGCAAAGGGCAGATCCTGGCAGGGGACAGGGCCCCGTGGAATCGTGTGCCGAGGCCGTAGTGGCTCACTCTGCTGGTCTCCTAGCAACGCAACTTACCGCCATGAGTCTCCCCACCGCCGTGTGTTTGCCCTGTCGCTCGCCGGGATGACGAGCGTTTAGCGGACGTCGTGTTTGCGGTTTGTTTGCATCCAGTCGTTCTTTGACTAACCGGCCGCTCGCAGGAGCAGAAGAACTTACGTGGCGGCTGTTAGGTAGATGACAGCAGACCCCATGACTCCTCCAGCGTGTGTGGGAGGACAGCCAGGCTTACGGCTTGTTTAGTCAGTTTTACAGCTCTACTCTGCAGCGGCCTTTGCCAATTAGGAATTCGGAATCAAAGTTCTGACCATGTCTGGGTCCGCGCGTCCTGTCCTGTCTGTCCCCCCCCCCCGCAAGGTGTGACATTGGCAGGGGTGACTGGGTGCGCTGCAATGAGACCCCACAGCGGGCCTGCTGCTACCCCATCAGAGGCCTGCAGGAGAGCACCCTCTACCAGTTCAGGGTCCGGGCGGTCAACCAGGCCGGAGTGGGCCGGCCCTCCCGGCCCACGGAGCCCGTTCTCACCTCGGACCCAGCCGAGCCCGGCCGGAGGATGGGTAAGACTCACCCCTATCGTCGCAAATGGATGCCGCCCCATTCAGCGAGACACTTTTAACTGTTGGAAATGACTTGCTGTTACTGCTCACAGCATCTCACAGGTTTAGACTCAGCTTACCCTAGGGGCGGGTCACAGGGCCCGTTAGATTCGGACCCCAGGGGTGGATCTAAAGGGTGGCCCGGGCTGCCCTGATAAATACGTGGCCACCCCATTTGCCACCAAAGCTGCCCAACCTGTCAGTCAGTCGATTGTCTTGATCCCACGATATGTGCTTGTCTTGCCCTGCAGTGTTCAAGGTGTTCAGTGGAAAGGAGATGGTCATCACCAAGGACCAGCTGGAAGGTGATCACGCCCATGCCACCTCCCACTTACGGGCTCCTCTTCCATGGCATGATGCTCATTTACATTCATATGCATTTAGCCTATGCTTATATCCAAAAGAAGGTGAAATCCCTTTGCCGACTTGGGAATTCAAACTAGCTCTCTTCCATGCACAGGCACAGCATCCGATTCTGCTAAGCCACATACCACAACACAGATATCGCATAACTTAGACATTGCATCACACGTAATATTAGCTACTATGTTTGTATATCTCTGCTTTACTTCACAGCAAAGTGTAAATCTGTGTGTGTGTGTAAATGATCATCTCCGTACGCGATGCCCCCGCCCCCACCAGGTGAGGTCCGGGTTCCACTCCCGCCCACGGATGTGCACGCCTGTGAGGTCAGCGAGTCCTTCGTGGTGATGAGCTGGAAGGAGCCGGAGCCCCGTGGCCGGGAGCCACTCACCTTCTACGTGGAGCGGGTGAGCAGGGACCAGCCGGAGGTCACGGTTCGGAGCGTTTTTGCTTTATTTATACGTTTGCCGGGGCACACACCACTTAAGAGCCGCTCTGCGTCAGCTGCCACCCCCGGTCAAAAGGCATTATTCACCCGATTCTGCAGGCGTCACTGCATTTACTTTTCTGACACTTTTGTGCACAATGACTTACAGCAAAGGAGAGGATTGTAATCTTTGCCTGCGTTCTAGGATTTGAACCTGCAACCTTTGTGTTGTTAGCATAATGCATTACTTGTTGAGCTACAAGTGGACAAAAAGGGGAACACCACCTGGGCCTCCTGGATGGTTGATCCAATCTCATCTGCAGGACACTCCAACACGCTATTGTACAAGCTCTTATTTTAATGCTCTCTGCCCATCATGTTACTGCCCCCTGCTGGTTGCTTAATTGTCTGCGTCATCACTTTTAACAACATGCACTTTCCTCAAAGGATTTCATTTTCTGGTTTGGAAAAATGTGTCAGGGTCTGCAGTTGAAAGAACAAGCTCTGCTGCGGTAAAGAAGCCTGACATCTTGCCATACTTGCGGGCCTGTTAGTATCTCTCTGCTTCTGAAGTCTCAGACGTGCCTTCTTCTCTCTGGCCTTACCGTCTGGCTGTATATTCCGGCACACAAATGTGTCTGATCTCTGGCCACCTGACACAGCATCCACTCCCTGTGCCAGATGTTTATGTAATTGCAGCTAGAGACACAACTCATTTACTGCTGAAGACCTCTTGCCAATTTTTTTAATCGTTAAATGAAATTTAGCATCTGCGTGTAATATATCCAGACTGGAACCGACGAGCCAGAGCCGATAGCAGCGTTCCTGAAGCAGCGAAATTGTCGCTGTGAATGGGAGGGTGGAGAACCACGTCTCGGAGCAGAAATCTCCCCTTGCTTTGCACACTTTGACACTTCTTAAGAAAAATCCCGCCGCTCAGCCTTGAAGATGGGTCACATAAGGTGACAGCACCAGCAGAAACTATGTTACCGGCCGGCTCACACTCTGAGAGTGTAAATCGTACCACTGAGCCCAGCGCTTTCAAAAAAAGGCGACGCAGGGGAGTCGCCACGGGGAATTTTTATTCTGCTTCGACACGGTGGCTCCACTCCGCCAGGAAGCGTCTGAGCGTGGCCGGGCCCTCCGGCTCCGCCGGTCCGTCTTCCAGCGACTCACCCCCACCCCCGCCTCCAGTGACACCTGCTGTCATCGATCCGAGATGGCAGCGGCTTCCCTACGACGGATAGAGGGGGAGTAGAAACCTGAATCCATAAAAACAACCACCTAGTCAACAATGTGCCATTAGGTTGCCAAATTTGAACTGAAAAAAAATCTGAA
>JAODKK010000013.1:248735-260808 GCA_026774405.1 Petrocephalus microphthalmus | reverse complement strand
CGTGTGCCTGTTCCGGATCACTCCGGGCGGTGTCGTGCGTTTCTCTAACACGTAGAGTAAGACACCCCGGGTGGGGTGGGGGGGGGGTTTGGGTGCACACTCTTCCTCTTGTTGCGGCGAAATGTCGCATTTCGAATTCACGCCTTGTGCGGGCGCTGCTGTCGGGTGCTGGCGTGCGTCTGCCTGCCGGCCGCTCGCACATCCGTCTCTGTTCTATATATTGCCTGCCTGCTCTTTCTGCTCAGCGGTTAAAAGCGACCGTGTACATATTTTCTCCCCCCTCCCAGCATTTAACGCGGAGATGAAGCCGCCTTAATGTCCCCGCGGTGGATGGACGCGGAGCCTAGCGCATCGATACCGGACCCCCGCCTGTCCCCTCTCCCCCTATCTCGCACCGCGTCGCCGCCTCTGTCCTTTGTGTAAATGCGCCATTTATGTCGGCAGTATCAAAATAGTGCTTCCCCAATGAAGGCCGGCTGTCGAATAAAGGAAGCGACGTGCTTTCGTGGCCTGCCTGTAGAGGCTGCACAAAAACGCCTCTTTGTGGCTCTTATATATTTTGTCAGACTTGGATCTAATCTTTTCTTACATCCCCATCCCCCTCCAATTAAGAGGACATTGTTCACTGTTTTTTTTTTTCCTTTGGCTGTCTTCCTGTCCACTCATCTGAAACTCCCCTCCTTTTGGGGATTCAGTGGTGCGGGGGCTGGAGGGGGCGGGTAAGGAAGAATTACCTGGATATTGCTGCTGTAATCCTGTGAACGTTGTTGGGCTCAATGGGAGGAGGTCTGACAGCAGATAATCCCCCATCTTGTTTAAATCCTAATTAAACTGCTGCCTCGCTTTGAGTCCAGTTTGATATTTTAATATGCTTCACTGTGTCAATATGGATTACACCACAGTGTGATTCGTAATGGCTGACCCTTACCGCATTTGGTAGCTTCCACTGTAGTTTGAGAAGCTGTTTTTGTGCACTGCAGTAATCCCATCTCATGTGCATTTAAAATAAGAGCAGGTCCTGCTACAGTTCAGTGTGATAGCCCCCCCCCCCCCCACCCCATCACAGATCTGCATGGGAGGAATTTTAATTGAGTCTGCTAATAAGTCACCGTCTGTCTGTGGTCTATATTGCTTGGTGAAACCCTGAGGAGAAGCAGTCTTTTGTTCATGCATGAATCTACCATCAGGACTTGATGTTCGTTTCGAATACTGCTGTGTCCTTTCAGAGATCGAGCCGCCTGTTAGAGGTGCTGTCGGACAGGGTCAGGTGTCTGTTTTCTTTGTGAGATTCATTCCTCCTTTATCCCTGGTCTCCTCCTGGATTGCTGACGTAACCCCCCACCACCCTGTTCACTCACTGCTACTGCTGCCACAAGCCACACACTTCGGTTTCAGCTGGCACCCCCAGTTTGGCCGCTTGATGGCTACCTTCCAGTTATTTCTCATTTGCTGCCCTGTAAGACTGAGGAACACAGCCATGGGACACCCCTCGCTCTCAGGAACAGAAATGGGTGTGCGTGCATGTGTTCTCTCTCCAGTCCTTGGCAGCGGTTGTGGCACTACAAGGCTTTTGGTTGGCTTCCTGAGGCTGACAAAACAGTCTGGAGAAATTGTTCAGTGAATTAGTTTTTCTTTCCTGGGGTGGAATCGTACTGGGAAATCCTGCAGAGGGCAAATGCTTGGCAGAAAGCATACAGGTTGTAAGGCAGGAATTCATTTTATTTATTTAATCGACAGAGATCTCTAGGGTAGAAGCCAGCTTGTGCTTGCATGCTGAAGGCACTATCCCCTCCCTTTCTTTGAATGCCCTGGAAGGCATCCCAGTGTTTGTGGCTCAGCTGAAGTGCTTGATTGAAGTTCTTCAGTTTGATTTAGCCAGTTATGTCCAGTACTCTTGACACTGCATCTGGGTGCTCCTTGCTGCTGACTCCTGTTAGATGGGTGGTATCTGCTGTGTATGGAGCCTGGTCTCCAGGGGCTTTGTTAGTGGCTTTCTGGGGGTGCATAATATAGGTGTAATTGGGCATCTCAGTCTGACAAGCTGTCAGAGGAAGACGCATCATTTGTTGCAGTCATCCATGAGTTTGCCTGTTCATTGCTCTGTTCATGGCCTCTCAATGAGATTTACTTTGTCTCAATGCCAACAGCCCCTGCTGATTTAAAGTAGTAGATATTTTGCTTCTGGTCTTAGCCAGTTTTTGAAGGATTATCTTAAGCATCTTATTTACATTGTTTTAATGGTCTAACATGTTTACTAAGTTTCTTTTTGGTTCTTTATTTGGGTATTAAGACACATTACACTCACCATAAATGTAGCCCCAGTTGCTGGCATAGAATTGAGGATCAACATAACTAACTAACTTTAGCCAATCGTGTCTTAACTGGTACACTCCCCAGAGTCATGCATCGTTCAGCTAATGCTTTGCAAACACCAGTTGGAGGGTGGGTCGTGTGCTTTTCATTCTTTTATCACCATGGACACCTGTAGGTATTATGGTGAATTCGCTTTGCTTACTTTCTAGATCAGTCATCTTTGTGATTGCTGGCTCGTGTTGACATGCTTGTCGTTCTTAGTCTGACGAAGTGAATGCAATGTCAGTCTTATCAGTCTTGGGACCAGTGCTGGAGGTGTGTCTAATGGCTTGTAAATGGTGCTAATGCTGAACGCTAAACTGAATCTGGCAGAAAAGCATGTCTGCTGTAGCGGAAAGTCAGTCTGAATGTACCCCCCCCCCCCCTTTGTCTATTGGAGGACACTTTCTTTTAGCCTGGACCAGGATGGTGCTGCCTGCAGTAGGAGAGCTCTGGTGTCACTTTGGGGGGGGGGGGGGTGACTGTGGTGTCTCAGTGCTGTCTGGGTGGGGTGGATACCCATTGGTGTCAGGTGTCTGTCAGGTCAGGGAGTGCAGCCAGGCACCACAAACCCAAATGGCTTTAAAGAGCACTGAATGCAGGGGAGGGTGACCTGCTGCTCATGTCTGTAGCTATTCTGTGAATGGCGAGATCTTCCAGTGGTTGCAGATGAATGTTAGTCTAGCCCCCTGATCGTCTGCCTAGGGGGTGAGCTGGGCTTTGGGTTGACACCTTGGCTGTCTAGAACCGTTCTGCCAGTGAAGCTGGCTCCCCACCACCCTCCTATAGCTCTGACTTCAGACTGGATCCATGCTTAAAATTCACCACCTCGTTCCCATCCAGCCCCCTCCCTGCAAGAGCCTTTGGCCTGGTGCAGACTTGGCTCTGCCTGTACTATGAAGCCTTGCTCTGACTGCCGGCCCCTAAAATCTCAGTATTGTGCTGGACCAGTGGTGAGGAAAATCGAATAAGGGGCGAACCATCAGCAGAATCTCACCTGGCCCCTTTTCTCTCTGCTTTTCTGCCTTTGTCGTCCCCTATTGTCGGCTTAGTCCCTTCCGCTGTGCCTCTTCCGGAAGTTCAAATGATTGATAGCTCCATCCTGGTGCTGCGGGGTCATGCTGTTGCTAGGCAACGCCAGAACTTGGGATTCAGTAGGCAGTGTTGGAATCACTGTCAAGTGGGGGCTGGGGTTGCGTTTCCAGTCAGAACTGACCTCCAGGGGAATCCTATCGAGTCTGGCATGTAGTGGAGGAGGATGTGCCCCTGAGTTTTGGATTGGAAGAGTAGGGTGGATGTGTTCTCTCTGAAACTAGCTGGCGAGTTTGCATGTGCTGCTTCTCCTAATGGGCTTGCTGACTGCATACCAGTACACCCCCATTCCCCCAGAAGCCCCTGTGAACATAAAGGTCCACATTGTTCCTCTCCCAGTGAATTGCGATTGGGTGAGCTTCTGCATGGCTGTTTAAACAGGGCCAGATGACAGGCCAGACTCGGCCTAATCCTGGGTCTTGTGGTGCTGCGTCGCAATGTCCGCACCTGGACTGTGGAGACAGCCGACCGAGCACTCTGGGTCGGCCCCTTTCCACCTCCCGAGTGCCCGTACAGAGTGAAAGCTGTGTGTGCATGTGCTTTGTTCAGCTGTGAAAAGGCAGCACAAAACTAAACAGTGGTGCTGCAGACACCCCTGCTTAGAGAGCCTTTGTCCATACAGGAAGGATTTACCCTCATTTCCTAGTGCTCTGCAGCCTGCTCGGTCTGCTGCTGCTGTGTTTATTACTTTTCACCCTAGTCCTTCTAGAAGCAGAGCTGGCGGTAACCCTCAAACAAGGTTTCCCTCATTTAGTTACTTAATCAACCAGCTCTTAGGAAAGATTCTCACAGCTGGGGAACGTACCTATTTATTTATAGCTTGGGGTGAGTACCTCTTTCCAAATGCGACAGCTGTCCCTTTGATGGAACTTGAACTATCTTTGGCCAGCGTGCTACCTGTCACCCTTATGCATGCTCCAATATGGCCCTTGCACCCCCCCCCATGCTATGCTTTGCTGTCTATTCTCCTGCTGTCTCTTAAGCCTGCTTTACTGTAGTGTAAGAATTGTCTAAGCAGTGACTACAGGACAGGCCTTGTGATGCTATTGTGGCCCGTTTTCACTTCTGCTCTGTATCAGCAGGGAAGGTCTTTTGGGGAAGAAGCCAGCTTACAGCTGTGTTTTTGCTATCTTTTCATGAGGCTGAGGAGGTGGGGCTACTGAGCTGAAATTCCCCGGGGGAGGTTGGGCAACTTGACATCTGCTCGAAGATTGTGGTGTCAAACTTTCAGTTTGCCACTCCCTGGTAAAACATGTTGATAACATCAGGGGCTCTGGCTGGCTCACAGATGTTTGGTGCTTAGCCCATCAGCATGTCTGCTCTGGAAAATTATGCCATCCAGCTGTACTGGGATGTGATAAATTTACCAACTATCTGGCCCTACCACTCTTATCTAATGCCAGTATAACAGTCTTAACGTTTCATTTGTTTTCTTTTGTTTTTGTTTTTTTTAATTTGCCATTTTGATGAAGTGCTCCTGTCCCCTGGGTTTAGCAGTTTGTGTTCCTGACCCTCTTCTGCCTCCACACAACAGAGCAGATCTTCCAGA
Source organism: Petrocephalus microphthalmus (assembly GCA_026774405.1). Classification (NCBI taxonomy): domain Eukaryota; kingdom Metazoa; phylum Chordata; class Actinopteri; order Osteoglossiformes; family Mormyridae; genus Petrocephalus; species Petrocephalus microphthalmus. Next base: position 255,815 of record JAODKK010000013.1, on the reverse strand, counting down.
ACCTCAAAGAGGAGTACAGCCGTTACCAGAGGCGACGGCAGCTGGAGGGCGCCTTCAACCAAACTGAGGTTGTTGGGCCCAGCGAGTGTCAGAGCGCCAGCCCCACACTCACGGCCCCCAGCTCCCCACCCGGTAAGCCCTGGAGATCAGACACTACCAAGGCTGTAACTATCCTCACTGTGTTGTGAGGATGTATATAGGGGCTCAGGTTTCATTGACTCTGTTTAGTAACTTGGTTGTGAATGTGGTGTATTTCGTGTTGCTCTGAGTGGGAGGCAGGTGCCACAGGCCTGTCTCCCCCTGCTGGTGTTTGTGGGCAATTGCACCCTTTAACTGTATTTTCCAGGGGCTTCATCTGTGAAAAAGGACCAGCCCTCGTTTACCTTGCGCCAAGTGGGCTACCTGTGTGAGCGTCTCCTCAAAGACCACGAAGAAAAGATCCGCGAAGAGTACGAACAAATCCTCAACACAAAGCTTGCAGGTATGACATTGAGGGGGGACATTCTGATGTGCTGGTGCGACGGTGGTCCATCAGTCTCCTTTGGTCAGCATGCAGCGTCAGCGTCCATGGCCTTGTACGGTGATCCCCAGAGTGCTGGGTCAGAGTCCAGAGGTGCTCCCCGAAGCTGGGCTGGGTCCGTTACTTCTCTCACCTACTCTGTGCTCATCTCCTTTCAGAGCAGTACGAGTCCTTTGTGAAGTTCACACAAGACCAGATCATGCGGCGGTATGGAGCCCGGCCAGCGAGCTGTGAGTGTTAGCGGGGTGCTGGGGCAAACCTCTTATGTGCAAACAATAGGTGCTTTCTCACTGTGGGAACTTTTTTATGGAATGGAACCTTTTTCCAGAACCAGGGACTTTTCTCATGTTCACACTGCAGGAACTTTTGGTCTGATTTTGTAATTCCTTAGAGGCAGTTTTTGGAACCCTTTTTAATACCTCCTCCAGACTAGGTACTTTTTATGTGAACACACAGTACTAGGGAGGCACTTGGAGCAATAAAGTTGCTGGTTGGTTGACCACAAGCACCAGTGTTACCTTGGAGGTGACCCAGAAGTGCAGGGATAGTTAGCAGAGGAAAGACTGAGCAAGTAACCAACAAAATGACTTATCTTCTTGATTTAGGGCTGGCGGTGTAGTCTCATATAGAATTGTGAGGTTTAACTTGAGGTTTTTGCATCTTTCATGCTTTAGCATATAGGTTCCAGTTCCTTTTGTGCAGTGGGAAAGTGATACACGGAAGTGGCCGGGAGCTACAAAAGTCCCCGGTCCAGACAGGTGTGAAAGTGCCTCACGACGGGCACAGAGGGCCGTGTTAATATTCTCCACCTGTGTGTTTCAGACGTCTCCTGAAGATCCCATTCATTCGGTATCTGCTTTCCTCCACCAAGATGGCTGCTGTACTCCTTACCATCTCCCACGTCCTGTTTTTATTTTGTTCCACAATGTTTGGGTGCCATGATTTTACCTTTTTAATCCCCCCCGGAGGAGCTCTGCTCTGTTTTGCTGCTGGCCTGTTCTGAATCGACGTCCTCGCCGGTGTGTGCACACCGTCCAGAAAACATGCCGTGCTTCAGGAAGCTCGTCCCCTTGTGACTGTCCCGTGTTACCTTGCTAATGTTGCCGAAGAAGGCCTGTCCCAGTTTCTCTCCCACAAGTCAAACACACGGATGTGGACTTTTAATTTCTACCTATTCTGTACAAATAAAACTATAGTCACTCTTTCCCCTGTACATAATTCATTTCTGGTTCCACTCATGTTCTGCACTACAGTTTGTACAGCTGATGGAGTCAGTCGCCAGTTGACGACTGTTACTGGTGCCATTTTAAGTTTCCTTGAACCTTGACTGGCTTAATCTGAAATAATTGGGTTTGTGTGTGTGTGTGTGAGAGAGAGAAGTGGCAGATGTGTAAGCCCCGCCTCTGTGCACAGTGCTCTGCCACCAGTCCTGTGACCTGTGTGGATGTAAGGCTGTAAAATGGGCCTTGGTGATGGAGTGGACCACTAACAGAAGACTGAATGTAGCCTGGACAACAGGGCTGAGATGAGAAATTGGCATGAACATCGAGAATGGATTTGTACAGCCCCCCCATCCTTCTTGCCCCATCCCTTCCTTATTTCCAGGTGTACTTTGGGGAAGTGCATGGTAGCCAGTGAAACATCCTGCCGTGTTAGGTGTGGGGGCCACTCTGCCTGTGTGTGCGTGTGCTGCGGATTTAGTGTTCAAAAGTAATTTCAGCCTCAAGCTTATTTGCCGACTCCGGGTTCAATTTGTTTGGAACGATATTGTGACGAGTGACGGACTGGTGGACACGCCAGCGAGAAGCTAACACAGCACCTGCATTTCCTTTCACGTGAATTGTATTTGTTTGCCTGTAACCCTCTCATTGTAGCTGTTTCTTTTGGGGTGGGGTGGGGCAGCATTCAGTGGCATGCTGGAGTATAACGGCAACCTGTTGAGACGCCTTACCAAAAGGTGCAGATTTCATTTTTAATTTTCTTGTACAGTTTCCCCTCCATGTTTTTTTTTTCCTTTCTTTGTAGTGTTGACTGGTTTAGTTGAAACAAATAAACGCATTGGAGACGCGCTTGAGTTCGATTTTGTTCTGGATCTGTACCGATATGCGCAGCAGCGCCCACTAACGCCCCCTTGTGGCGTGTTAAGAACCACGATTATGATAACGTTTATCAATCCTTTTATTAGCCAATTAGGTATCCATACAAGGAATTTGCCTTGGTGGTGCTTTTAGAACGCATTACACAAGAAAAAAAAAATACAAAAATTACATTATGGTATTTATGGTAATGTTCACATTTACTCAAAGTTGTGTTACTCCTTTATCTTAAACTACGTAAAGGGTTTTGTATGACTATTTATGGTTTATGACTGCTAGCACACGCAGTTTTTACTTACTGTATGTAAAAATTTGGGCCGGCAGCGCTACTGCCGCGGTTAAGTACTGTAATGAACGGCAGCGCGACCATCCCGGCGTCCGTGCTCACACCTCCGAAGCCAGCGCGACCGTCCCTTCCCGACTTGCGCGCATTCCGGCCGGAGCGCCGCCGTAAGTCGGGCACGGCCGGCGGGCGCGCGCCGCCTCACCTGCGCGGCGCTTCCTGGTGTCTCTGCAGCGCTCGGCCCTCGCAGGTAAGTGGGGCGGCCGGCCGCCGTGGCCATGGGAGTGAGTCGCGCCGGGATCCGCTGCGTGTCCTGTTTGTGCTCGGCGTCCGGTGTTCCGAAGAGAAGGAAATGCGAGGAAACAAAAAAAAAAAAAAAAAAAGGCTGGGCGAAACCTGTAATTACTGAGCGCTGCTGTCTGGGGGGAGACATCCGCCGCCTGCTCGCACTGCCCCGGGCAAAGCTTTCGTTTTCTCCCTGTATGCTCACGACCAGCGGCTTTTAATCACGAATATCACGACGGATTATTCCTACGCTCCGAGCCGTGAGTATGATCTAGAGCAGGGGTGGTCCAGGACGTTTTGGTGATTTCCCTGCTCAGAAACACCTGGTTCGCCTCACCAGTTATTTGTCAGGTTTAAGCGAAGGCCGGTCACAGAGTGAAGCGGGCGCGCTTGTGGAATATCGGGATATTCGCATAAAGGTAGTAAAACATCTACGCTCACAAACGTTGTGCACAAGAAAGCGGTGACTGTTCACTAATTGCTCACTAATGGTGTCGGATGTGATCCTGCGGGTTAGCGTTTCGCCAGGGACTGGAATGCATGTAAAAGTTTGTGTTATGTCCAGGAAGTAAGTAATGAATGAGAGCGACGCCTTAGAATGTAAATCTCCGTCGAAGCCAGTGTGCCTTTCTATCGGCCCCCGGTTATATTCATTACCGGGCTGCATTAAAACTTCCAATGGGGACAAACGTAAGCGCTGCGGTGTGAACAGCAAAGAGGAGCCTTGCAGAGCAAAGCAACAGTAAACGCGCCTGTGTAGACTTCTGGACAACGATAGCTTATTTTACAAACTTCCTTTTAATCTGAGGTGCCTCCGCCCAGTCGGAACAATTAAGAATCAATTTAAACATTATTCATCACGTACAAGGAACTAGGAATTTGTTTTGGTGTAATTGGCCACATTAGAGTCAAATAAAGTAAATTACAAGAAATAAAAAATATATAATAATAGAGAATTAACTCTTGTTCTGAAACACTTCTGATAATTAGAAGTGTTTTTACAGCAGTAAGGATTTTTTTTCCCCTTCACTTTATTCTTTCTCTTCTTTTACCTGCCTTACTTTTACAGTTTTATGTTGGTAACTTTTTAAAGGGTATAACGGAAACGCCCACCCTGAGATCTGACGTTCTGACCTTGACTCCTTCACCCCTCCAGCAGTGAAAAATGGAGCATGTGGACATGGAGCAGTCCTCCCCCTTCCCGGTGGAGAGGGATGAGGAGGCCCCGGAGGAGGAGCCCGATGGAGGTGATGATGATGATGGAGGTGATGATGGAGGTGGGGGCCCCTTGGGCTGGTGTGAGAGGTTTCAGCACTCCATCTCAAGATGGATGCTCCCGCCACACGCACGGGACGTGTACCTGGAGCGAGCCAACTGCTGTCCGCCTCCCATTTTCATCGTCCTCGTCAGCATAGCAGAGGTGGGCTTTGCCGTCTGCTCCGCTCCTCAGGTCTTTCATTATCTGTGACAGATCCTCACTTGTGGTCTTGGGTCCATCAAGCTCGGCTGGAAGAGTGCTGTCCCCCAGCCAGTGTCTGGCCCAGGTGTAAATGTACAGAAATACAGTGCTGTGCAAAAGTCTAAGAAAATCTGATATGTCTGTCAAAGTGTGTCAGCTTCGCCATTTTAATACCTACCCTAAAGTCACCCCAGTATATGCAGCCACCATCCAGTACATCCAGGTATTTTTCCACTCAACCACCATCACACCTCATGGCTAATGCTACCTCATTGACTTCTTAAAACAAATTAAATTCATTTATTAAGTAATCAGTAGTAAAATTTAAGAAATGTTTGGAATGGCTGGGGTGCCCCCTGAGGAGAGGTTTGCGACCTGAAGCAGAGAACTTCTATCCATCCAACAAAATAAATACTTTGCACATGTTCTAATTTTAATTTCTTTTTTGTTATTTTGAAGTAATATATGGTATCAAATAGCTTTAAATATTTCCTTTGACTGCCATAGAGTTTTGCACAGTACTGAAGTTCCTTAATAATCAGTGTTTCCAATGGTGGACCAGGAATGATTGCAGTTGTTTCATGGTGTTATAGTCAGGGACGCCAGCCCACGCTTCAACCAAAATGTAGGTGACAGCTTCATTGACAATAATTCTCGCGAATTCACCTCTAAACAGTCTTGTTCCATATCAGCTTTCTATAAATGTAGTCGATGTTGTTACAGCACTACAGCGTGTATTGAAAAGCATGATTCAGAAGTGTGCATTTTGATTTAGCTAAATAACAAAATCAGGTCACTAAGTTATACTCTAAATGCATTTCTTAAATGGAGCCCCGGAACTGGGTCCAGGATGTGGCGCTGCAGCCACAGAGATGGCAGTTGATTGTGTGTGTGTGTGTGGGGGGGGGGGGGGGTTCTGTTAAGAGGCCATGTCTTTGCTGAAGGAGGCCATATGATGGTTAAGGCGTGTACATGGTTATTTAGGGATGGTCTGGTTGTTGATTTCTTTGCCTGATTACCTGGACTGGAGGCTCTGGGTGGGACTTTTGCATGAGCTGCATGTGAGAGTACCGCTGCGATTTTAAATACATAAATAAAAATAAATAAATAAATAAAAATACCCACCCCAAAAACCTGAGAGGGGTGAAATAAACCTGGATTATTCTGAGGAATGCCACCCAGCGCTTTGCCTGGGAGTGGGTGCCAGTCTTAGGGCGCCTTTCTGCTGCACTAGGTACAAAGAAGTACCAGTAGTACGATACCTCGAACTAACGGTTTTTCACTGGCGTAAAAACGAACTGGTGCTGAATGAGCTAACAACACTTGGCAGGGTATTTTGTACTGAATTTGAAAAATTGCTATAGTATATTACAGGGCTGGACAATGTGCGAGATTGATACCAACATCTCGTTTTATGCGCATGCAATTCTCACTTGGCAAGGGCCTCAGTAGTTAGCTAGACTGCAATCAGGCTTTTTCATACCTCGATACTGTACAGACAGTATATTGCAGGGGTTTTAAATTTCAGTAAAACATTTTTACTCTGTCATAGGAAACAAAACTTTTAACGATTTAATGATGGTTCCTTTTCAGTATTATCTAGTATATGTATGTTTAGCAAATCAGTTTAAAGTTTCCTGCTGCTGTTTTAGCATGGGCTCTGCACTTTCCCAGCCAGTCATGATATTTTTCATACTTGCTGTTTGTCAGTCATTGACAGGTTCAGGGCTGTTTCCAGCTATTGAAAAGACCAGGGGCTAAGTCTAGTTTACCTGGGGCTTGACTTTATTTTTTTTGGCATTGGGAGTAAAATACTCCAAGCTATTACGATGCCCATGGATGGGTTTATGAGAAATGTATTTATTTTGAACTTCTTTTTGGCTTTATAAATACCCCAGTGTTTAATTATAACAAAATCACACCACGATTCGCAGCTGGCCGTCTTCATCTACTACGCCGTGTGGAAGCCGCAGAAGCAGTGGGTGACTCTGGGGGAGGGCGTCTGGAACAGCCCCCTGTCCTACAAACCCGATAAGAGGGAAGAGGCGTGGCGCTTTGTTTCGTACATGCTCGTGCATGCTGGGTGAGTGTGTGCCCCCCCGTGGAACATGGGAGCACGGGAGTAGGCCACCTTAACGTCTTTGTTTAAATGGCGACTGGCTGCATTTCTTTACGTTATATGTGTAGTGGGGGAGGGACGTTGAACACACCCCCTGCATGTGTTTAACGCCCTTTCCTCAGGCACTCTCGGTGCATTCAACCAGGCCCATCACCTGGCCCCCTCCCCTGTCCCGGTCCCCATCAGTCTGCTAGGTTCCTGTTTATCTGTTACCCCCCTTCCCCGATCCTCGTTGGCCTACCCCCCCATTTTTGGGTTTACATTTGTTTCTTACCCGACCTCCCCCCCCCACCCATCCTCCCACCCAGGTTCCCATCT
>JAODKK010000013.1:209204-219432 GCA_026774405.1 Petrocephalus microphthalmus | reverse complement strand
GTGTGTGTGTGTGTGTGTGTGTGTGTGTGTGTGTGTGTGTGTGTGTGTGTGTGTGTGTGTGTGTGTGTGTGTGTGGCCTCTTGCCTGTGTACCTCTCTGTAGGCATCGCAGCTTTCTGTTTATTTATGTGTGCCTCTGTTTGTCTCTTCCCGCGCTTTCATCCAATATCTGTGTCCGTGTTTTTTTTTTATAAATCTGTGTGTGAGTGTTCGCGGGGGCGTGTATGCATCTATTATTGTACGTGTCTGCCTGAACATGGTTGGGTGTTTATTTCAGTGTTGGTAGTCCTGTGTCTGTGTCTGCGTGTGTGTGAGGGGGGGGGGAGGGTAAGGGGAAGGGCTGTGGCTCATAGGTATGCTTGCTGTGGTGGTTGGCTGGGTTTAGTCATGATGGCGTCTCTGACACGCACACTGCCATATGACGTGATATCGACAGCCTGGAGTGCCCTGGTACATCTGAGTACACCTACCTATAAATCCGGCACTTTGGAGTAAGCAGATCACCCTAACTATGAATCCGGTACTTTGGAGTGAGCAGAGCACGGTTGCCATTGTGGTTCGTTTTTATTTCAAAGTGCCTTATGCGCGCTTCTCCCTCCCCTCTCTTTCACACTCTAGCCCAGCCCAGCTCGGATACACACCAGTGATTCCTGTATTGTTATTTAAATCTGCGGGAGCTGCAGCCACGTGTGTGTGAGCGCTCTGGAAATGCTGGTGGAGCCCTTGGGGAGCCCGCCCGGCCTGCACACGTGCCCGCAGCTGTTGCCAGACCGCGCGCCCTCCTCGGCGATCCCCGTCCCTAAGCTAGCCATTATTATTATTCAGAGTGAATGTGCTAAGTGAGCCTGTTATCTTCAGGGTGGCTGTCAGCCTGTGTACATTACCTGTGTACGGAGGCCCACCTTGTTCTGCTGCATATCCTTGAGTTGGCAGGCTGGTTTTGGGGAGCAAAATGGAACACGGTAAATGTGCCCACCGCCTTCAGTCGATCAGTGTGTGGTGGTGCCTTTTTCTCATTAATGGTTGCGGGTTTGCCTTTTGAGACCCAGTGCCATTAAGCACAGATGTTAACTGCAAATGGCTGGGCAGGGGCTGGACATCGGTGCAGCCCGGCTGTTTTAATGGGAGATTTAGATCCCATCCTTCTCACTTCTCTCTCTGTTATTCCCCCACCATGCGCACATGCTGACGTAGAGAGCCACCCCCTACAGGCCAGTGACCCCCGACTGCGGTTTCATCTCCACTTCGGGCTTTTCTGCCCGGCAAAACGGAATCAGCCATGCAAACAATTTTAGCGCCGCAGATTCGCTCTTTTTCTTTCGATTTACTCAATTTGGTTTATTTTTGATTTTTAATCTTCCCGCGCCGTCTGTGCGGCAGCGGCGGCTCCCGGGGGAGGGGGGGGCAAAGAAGGTTATAATGCAGTGGATGTTATCCTTATTGCATTGTTTAAACTCCGCAATAAGGCGAGAAGCACGTTAAGGGCATTTGATTTTTAGCTTTATTGGATCAGTAGAGGATTTTCTTTGCCATCTCAATCGCCCGCCGGGTTCGGGGGACAGGGGGGGAGGGGGGGTGCTGCCGGTGGCGGTTTGTTGGGTCCCTGCTCGCCCATTGAAAGATATGCACCTCATGGCAGCCAGAGATTCAATTAGGGCCTGCAGATTCCTTATTGGAAGCAAGCGAGCGGGTCAGATGGGGCTGCAGGAAGGAGATGAGTAGCCCTTCGATTCTAATGTGGTTTGAGTGGTTGGGGGGAAGAAAAACGTAATCTGTGGCATCGATCGCTTTGCTGGCGTTTTAAAACTTTTTGATATGCATCCCAACTTTTTAAACATCTGAAGGCCGTGACGTTTCCCCGTTCTGGGTCTCGCCGGAGTGGGAAGGTGTAAGTAGTGAAAAACACCCTGCTGTAAATGGTAAACCTGCAATGTTTACGCCAGAGCTGGTATCTGGCTCCAGTGTCCTGTGTGCCTATGCAGCCAATGTCGGTGACTGCCGCTGCCTTTTGGCTCTTTATTCTTTGGTTCTTACATCTTCACTCAAAGCTTTTCTGGAATGGTCTGATGCCCTGTGCTCTCTTCTGATCTGGGTACTCGCCCCTTGCTGAAGTCCAGACAAGGATTGGGAATGCACTTCCCAGAAAAGCCGTTATGCTGTTTAAACAGGCTGATGACAGGCTCTTTATTTATAGTTTGTTTGTTTTTTGGAGCCCCCAAACTTTGTAAGACGTGCGCCAGGCGTAGCCGCGTCTCCTCTTGAGATGCAGACCTTGAAAACCGCAGGCTTGACGTCTTCCCTTGGAATATAATTGGTGTGCGATTTGCATTCTTCCTTCTCACTTGCAATTACGCCTATAAGTCATTTCAGATGCACCATGTCAAGAGAAGCACTATTCCATGAATAAAAAACAGAGAAACGGTGAAACCCGTGGCATGGTAAACAGTGCTGGACGGCCGTCTATGCTGAGGTCTGGATGAGGTCTTGACATCCACACCGGTGTTCGATCTGCTGTGAAGTTCCACCATCCTCTCGCAACCCTCTGGGTGGGCGGCGGCGGCGGTGAGGACAGATTTGACCTCGAGCCTATGAAACCTCTGCTCTGAGAACGTTCAGCGAGGGGTCGTGTGTTTGTGTCAGATCTCTAACTGTAATTGGGCCGGGAAATGATTTCCTCTCTATAATGAACGGAGGCTCTCGATTTCCAGAAGTTTGTGGCTGTTTGAGGCCTCGCTTATCATATCCCCATGCCGATATCATGGAGAGCGGCTGCTCTCTGACGGGGGTAATTAGAGGCGGAGGGGGTGCGGACAGCTGCGCTGTAGAGTCTCGCTCTTAATGAGACTGAAAACCTGGCCCTGCTTTGCATGTCCCTGTGAGTGGGGATCCCCTGTTTGCTGTCCTTGCTAAGGTAGGTTTTGTCTTTTAACAGGTTGTAGATGTGAGTGGTGAGGGGGGCAAGAAGTGGAGTGGGAAAGAGACGATGTGGAGGGGGGGAATGGTAATGTGTGCATAGCAGGGTGGGATTTGGGACTGAGGCTGCCCATGGAGCGCTGCTGTCCAGCTGGCCTGGCTTCTGCACCTCATTAGAGCAGGGCCAGGCCCGCGTGGCGAATCTTAATCTGGGTGGGCTGGGCAGAGGGAGGCTTCCCGCCTCTGTCTGTGTGTGCATTTGTGTGTCTGTGTGTGCATGTGCCAGCCCTTTTATTTTCATTGATATGGTCATTATTGCTGTTGCTGGGAAACCCACGTTGCACTGCTAGCTAGCGCAGTGCGTGGTGTGTTCGTGTCGGTGTCCGGTCCGGGGTTTCGTGGTTTTTTGGAACATAGATGCGGATCAATCAAATCCACCAAGCGTGGGAGGGGGGGTGGCCCGGAGCCAGTCGGCAGATGCCACCAAACAGGGTAGCACTTAACGGGGAGCGGGGGGGTGGGTAGGTCATTAAAAGGCCGAGGATGGGGTGGGGGTGTGGTTTAAAAAGGCGCCGGGAGGCAGAGGGGCGTCCCGGGTGAGAGCCTGCACGCGGCGGTAATGGGAGGTCGAGTAGCGGCGGCCTCCAGGGCGGCACAGCGAACGCGATTGGCAACACGGAGGGGGGGGAGCATGGGATGGGGGGGCACCAGGCAGCCGAGTCGCCACGGGGTCTGAGTGACAGAAATTAATAATTAGTGACAATGAGTGACAGGCGCGCTCCATCTGTGACTGGCGCTGCCTCGGAGCGCTGCCTCCGCCGGCGACCGCGGGCACAATGAGCTCCACCGGGATTCCGGCAGACGCTGCTGATTGACAGCTGCCTCCTGGAGAGACGGGGACGGAGAGCGTGGCGGGGGAGGGGGCGGGGGGGTCAGAGCCGGGGACAGAAATGCACTGTCACATCATCACCATCCCCTGCTTCGCATACACTCAAGCCAGGGCCGCTAGACAAAAGAGGAGCGCGTCTCAAATCCAAGATGAGGTGCAGGAAGGCCCCGCAGCCCGACCAGAACCTCAGACTCCATCTATCCCGGCATCGCTCCTCATCATGGAAATTCCAAGGTCACGCAGTCAGGCATGAGTGTCCTGGACAGGGCCTGAGCATATCCTCGGTCTAGTCTTGGATCCTCGTTCGTTTGGCAAGTGTCACGCCTCACTCATTTTTCTGACAATGATGGAACGGAGAAGCCTCCTTCCGCATGTGCGGTAGGCCTGGAGGAAAAAAAAACCGTTGACTGTGACACCTCTGATTAGCCGTTTAATTAGCAGAAGCATCAGTGGTGGAACTGGAATTATTTACTTATTTCCCTCTGAGCTAGGCTCTGGGTAGTCCTCCTCTCTGTAATGCGGAAGAAGAAAACATAAATGAAGTACAACCGCTTCTCATCCAGCCAACGAGCCCAGTTCCAATGACCAGATCGTTAAGAGAAATGGTCGCTAAGTGAAAATGACGGTAGTCTGGGTATGACCCCGACTTTGCTTACGACTGCTTAAGCCTGCTTTTATCCTTCATGAAGTGGACTATTTTTTTTAACGTTTTGTTCATCCTGCTTCAAAGGCCTCTCTGACTCCTCCATATATTGTCAGCCAAATGAAATTTGTTTTCTGAATGCATGTGTTGGTCGGAAGAAATTTTTGATTACTGTCGTATTTGTGAACGATCACTAGCCGAGGTTGCTGAAGGAGGAGTGGGTGTCCTGTTAAAGGAGTGGAGAGACTCCTATGTCTGCTGTTTAGGGGGTGCTGTCCTCCCCACTCTTAACCTCACCACATTGTGGTTGCTCTTCCTGTTGACCATCATTGGAAATACAGGGGAAATGGTTTTCCGTGTCTCTCCCGGTGCTTCACTTCATATGGTCTTTAATGTGGCCTGTACTCATGATGTTGGCTGGGGATGGACAGGTGTGTGTGGTGGGGTGCCCAGCTGGCCCAGATCCTTTGGAGGGGGGTCGGTCAAGGATGACCCCTCCCCCGAGTGATGTGCTGTCTGGTCTTCTCACACCTGGCAGGCTGGTGCCGACGGAGCAGGATTGGAAGTGACTGCCGCTGTTTGGGGCGGAACTAAAATAAGACATCTTCAGAGGGGGCATGAGCCCAAGTCATGAGCCCCCCCCAGGTGCCAGGATTTCGTCAAGGCTTGCCAGCTGAGCCTGAGATACCACAAGTTTTTGTTTCCTTTTCTTCCCGTGCTGTCCCCCCCAACTCAGCCACTGGTAAACAACAGGCAGTGCACACGGCATGTTGACAGCCAGGCCCTGCGGGGCCCTGCAGGTGCCTCGACTAGCCCCCAGGGCCCCTGACTCATGCACAGAGAGGTGCACCGTGGCCACGGCCGGGCTTCCACTGGGCTGATTGATGGGGACAGGGCCGGACATGCGGGGCGCGTACACCAACCCCTCTGCGTCCTGTGAAGCTGCACAAACGTGCTAATCCTTTCTGAGCATAAAGGATAATCACTGGTGACAACTCTATCTCCTAATAAAGCATTTTTAAAGAGCTGTTACTATTGTGTATAGCTATTATCCTGTCTTAGCTGGTGACTTATTGTACCCCCAAATTGCTTATGAGTTGGTTCTGCTATGCCAGATGGGCAGGTGAGGCTTGTGGTCCTTGGTTAAAAATCAACCATGCAGATTATGAAGGGCGAGGCAGAGACGTGGATGCAGCAGCCTGCGGAGTGACACTGCCCCGGTGCGGGCAGGGGAGCCCCCCTCTGTTCTGCTCTGCTCAGATGTACGGGCTCCTCACCTCGACACGTTAATGGGCTGCTTTTGTGGCAATGTATCAGCAGAGAACTCCTGATGAGGCTGAAGGTCCGGGTAACAGCGTCTCTTGTCCCCGCCACAGTCATCATTTGCTGTGCTGAGGTCCGGCTGGGCAGTCGGCCGGCTCCGGCCTGGGCCATGGGACATGTCAAAGGCCGCCACGAGTACCCCTGATTACCCATTAATCTTTGCGTTTTCAAAGAGAATCTGTGATACACCTGCTCAGGGTCAGAGGTGAGAGGTCATCTGAAATTAAAATGAGTGGGGCATGGACTCTGGGAGGGTCCTGGAATGTGGTCATCATGCGCCTGTAGCTGATGCTGATTCTGTTTAGGGGTCAGTCAGTCTCCACATTTGCAGTATGCATAGGTGGTCCTCAGCATGCGGTGAGGCTTACATGGGATGGGGGAGTCGATGGCTCCTCCCAGCCCACTGAGCCCGGACTGCTGCATCGTGCCCCTCGTTGGTCGCAGCCAGACTCTCTGCCCACACCTGCCCGCCGGCCTCCGCTTTGGTCTTTTGTCCGCTCCCCATTAATTAAATCGTGTCAGCGTGCAGGGCCGAGTGCGGGGTGCCTTTTAACGAACGCTCATTTGATCATAATAAGTACCATGGCGCGAAGCATTTGTTCATAGCTGTTTCGTGGGGAGGGGGTGGTGAGGGCCACGCAGGTCACCTGAGGAAAGATTGTTTTAAAAAAAATAATAAATAAATAAGCGGGGGGGTCCGTCTCTTGCGCCCAAGTGAGCCGTCGCTCTCCTTTCAGCGAGATGAAAGGCCTGAGCAGTGGCAGCGTTCACAAACAAACCTTCAAATGAAACACATCAAAGCGCAGCCCCGATTGTTAGCCCTGCGCGTCTGGGGGGAATTGGCTCATTAAGGGCAAAAAATGACATTGTTTACGTTAGCCGGGCCGCAGGCAGGCGCCGGGCGCGTTTTGTTGTTGCGTCCGTCTTCTGCCGACACCGGTGGACCACTTCATCCCGGCACACGGCCGCTCCTTTGAAGGCTTTATTTTGGCAAATGAGAGAGGACACGGCCAAACAAAAACTACGCACACAAAACGGGGAATGAGTGAAAGGGGCATTGCGCAATCACGGCGTGTGATAGCCCCTCGTTCTTCATCGGTTTTCCCTCTTTAAGGCTAATTAGGTAGCCTCGGGAGATTGAATAGATTTGAGAGGACAGGGCCGGCCTGTGATGAGTCTGATGGTTCCTTAATTGCACTGATAAAGAGGCACACGGACAGTTGAAGGGAAGAGCTTGAGGAGGGGAGATGGAGGAGAAGGCCGTGGCCCATAAGCGCGAGTGAAGAGCGGCCTTCTCTGTGGTGTGGTTTGTCGAGCCGCGGCGAGGCCTAATTGGCAGGCGGCGGCGAGCATGTCTCCGACACGCCGTGCCATGTCATTGGGAAGCCGCGTCGGCCCCGGCGCCAGCTGTTTGCCTGGAATTTCTCTTATTTACGTGTTGTCGCTGCGAGGATGCGAGCCGACATGGAGCCTGGCTTGGATTTCACTTGCGGTGCATGATTAGTGCCCATAAATACTGTATTGGAATATCAGCTGACAGAATTTGTTATGGATAAAACATCGCGGTCTCGTCTTACACGAGGACTCAAAGAATACGACGCTCATGAATCAGGGTGAAGGAATGCAGCTAAAATAATGATGATCAAAGCAGGAAAACAACCACGGCAGCATTAAAACGGTCGAGTCCGGTCATGTCGCTTTGGTTATAGTTTCGTTGTCAGGTTTTAGCCACTTGGTAGGTTACCCTCCTTAGCACATGTGTATTTTAATTGGCCATATATGATTACTCTGAAATTCCAGACCATGAAGGTGGCATCTATCTGAAGTTGCTCTTGTTGCAATTTGGGCACCGATATCGGGGGTTGCTGGCGGCCCCGCGGCTGAGTCGCTGCTGTAATGATTCCGTATCTCCCCTCCCCCAGCTACCAGCCCCAGCGCTCAACCAGACTTTCCTTCCTCACTCAAATGACCTCTGCAAAATAATAATAATAACCAGTGAGGCGGCTCGCACCCCTCGCTCTTCGTGCCCCTCGGGCCCCAGGGTCAGGTCGCTGTATTATTCCCCCATTCTGGTGAACTTCTTGACTTCTAATTTACATACCACCCTCCCCCCGCCTTCCTCCATCTCGTAGCGTCCCGGTCCTCTCCTCTGTCTCTGCCTTTCACAGCCGGGCCCGAAGTCTGGCCTGTAATTACCATTTAAAATCGTTTGGGATCTCTCTCTAGGAGGCAGGCGAGTTTGCCCACAATGGCATGGAAGTGCACGTTTGCAAGGACAGGAATTAAAATTACCTTGACTTTTGCCCCGCCTTACCTCCGGGGGAGACCGGAAAGGTACAGAAGGGCGAGCCTCTGCGCCAACTTGCCCCCCTGGCCCCGCTAGGAACATATAAATTGGTGGCAGCGGGCTGGCGTTGAGCATTGGGCATTCAGGGGGCTGGCTTGTTTCTCTTCTCTCCCCATTAGAATACTGTGAACGTGACTCTGGGAAAAGTGTGAAGTTTTTCTTCAGACTCTTTGCCGTGGCCCTCGCAGCGACAGCCTGCCGTGCCAGCAGATGGCCACAGAGCCTTAATCGCTTCTGAAGTTTGTTGGTTAATCTCACTCTTCTCTCACAGGGGAGTTCAATGAAACGAAGTGCCTGTGTCATTTGGGCCTGAAGTGGCCATGGTCACGTAAACTGGGATGGCTGTCTCTTCATGTTAAAGAGGATCTATGGCGATCAAAATGAGCTAAAGGACTTCTGGATTGTTTATCGCGTCTTACTGAATGTACACAAATAGTCACAACTTTCACTTCCAGTTAATCTGTCCTTTTTTGTGCTTTAGACTCTGATGGTTTTGTGTTTGAATGGCGGCCCACATTTAAAGATCAATGCAGAACAAACCTGTGCTCACTCACCTGCAATGTTTTTTGCCTGCCTGCAGGGGGTACCAGTGAGCAGATATGAATAGTGATGCTTTTATTAATCTCCGTGGGGGAACTCTCTTTTCAGTTTACCCCATCTTACACTCCATGAGACCCACAGACAGGCTTGGGGGTCACTATTCTTCCAACCTTCCGATCACAAGCACAGTGTCATAACTACACACCACTCCCTATAGATGTCTCCCTATAGGGGACGGATCTCATACAGAGGGTGATCATGCACTGCATAAAATAAAGAAGGAGCCCGTTACCCTTGGCACGCATGTTTCAGGGTCTGGCCGAGATTTGGGCCTGATGTCTTCTGGTTCTCAGGCGATGCGGGCTGCTGAGCTGAGTTGTGCTGTGCACAGCGGGTTAGCAGCATGAAGCTGGCAGGCTGCAGGGAGTTTTCATAGGCAGCTAACCAGCTTAGTGGGTCTCTTATGTGCATTGCTGCTGGGGTGAGTGTCCCCCTCCCCCAGCACATGCTAGTTATGCCTTTTTCGATATCAGCCTGTAGGGGGAATGGGTGTTAGACACCCTCCCTCTCTGAAAGGCCTGCCTGGGCAATAAAGTGGTTTTGAGGGTCAAACCTGATTTCTAACGGAAATCTGAAAAGCAGTTTGAGGAATAAAAGTGCAGTTATGAATGGCGATGCTCATATCAAGCGCCCCGACGCCGTTCAGGGGAATACGGTGTCTTTACTTACCTATTTCATTTTCTCTTTTCCCTCGGCTGGGAAAATGAAGTCCGTGCTGAGCATGCCACCCGGCCCAGCCCCTCGGTGAGTCGCCCGTAGCCCCTGCCAGCAGACAGACGGTTTCTCTGCTGGGCTCTGACAGCCGGAGCGTAGGGGAGCCCGCGGCTGCCTCTCATCCGCACGGCCGGGCCACGCGGCGAAGCCAGCAGTGCAGGCAAGGCCTTTTAACGCCGCTAATTTGTACGCGGCTCGGATTCCCGGGGCTTGGCAGCAGGCCTGTGCTTAATTACACCTCAGTCTCCCGAGCCGCTCGCGTTTCTTCTGTCATTTTATTTACGGGTTAAACAAGCCCTCGGTGATTTGATACGTGTGATAGCGACTGATCGGGGGGCAGAGGAGGATTTCTGTCAGTCGCCGACGATTAGCCGGGGGACTCCCCAGGGGTGCGTTAAGTGCCTCTGTGTACCACCATTACAAAGGTTAACCATTTACTTTACTTCTGAAATTAGGGTCAGCATCCTAATATGGGACCACTTAGCAGCAATATTAACATGATAATTTGGTGATGACACCTCACCCCCCCCCCCCCCACCAACATCCCCATCAGTCAACGGAGAAAGACAACCTTCCAATTATTTACATGAGGGAACTGGAGTCTTTGTGGGGACGGGGTTGGTGGGGGGGCAGATCACTTCCTATGGAGAATCCCAGCACCCCCATAGACACACACCCACGCAGTGTTATGCCAGGAGCTGCAGTCTTCCGCCAGGCCGCGCATCGCTGATGACTGCGGTAATTGCATGTTCATAGAGGCGATTTCCCCAGAGGGGTGCCCAAATTAAAAGCCCCCCCCC
>JAODKK010000013.1:44483-56893 GCA_026774405.1 Petrocephalus microphthalmus | reverse complement strand
TCTGGGGGAGGGGGGTGGGGGTCTTATTTTTGACGGAAAGCGTGACAACACTGGTAAGGACAGTGACACTTTGGTTGTAAACATTTCTGTACGGATATCGCCTGCTGGCAAAGCGACAGGCATCAGGCTTAGCGGTGATAGTGGCCAAACCTGCATGTAGAAGCACACATCAAATAGAACAACATATGGATTGTTCAACTTTTATTTGTCTCTTTTGTTCCCTCTTCTTTTCGCGCGTAGCACTTATTCTTTCGACGTTGCGGTGTCGTTGCTGTCATACGTTAATTAGCAATTTTTCTTTTTTGATTGTGAGCGAATTTCTTTTCGGCTGTGCGGAAACGTTCGTGTTTACAGTTTCAAAGAGTATAGTTGACGCTGTCAAGTAAATCGCTGGCCATCATACACTTACAATAGAATATTGTAAAAGTGATTAGTGAGACACAAAAGAAAGAATGATAAGTCTCAGGTAACATTCACCCCAGCTCCAAGTCCCGCTGTATTATGTAAAAAAAATATCAACTTATTGTTTTCAGTAAAAAGGCTATCCCTATTGGTTTAAACTATTGTTTAACTGTGTCATATTCAGTACATGCAGATGACATTGGAAAATACTCATAGTAAGGTAATGAAGGCAGGTGTTCCGGATATAGTTATAATTTTTGCGATCAAAACAGAGACGGATTCGTTTATAGTGTGTTTTATCGCTAACCGTTTGGCAGATTTGGACAGACAGACCCTCGGCCGATCCATTCTGCAGCGTTAGCCGATACAACGCGATACTGCTACTTTTTATGAAACGCATTTTAAGATACAGTTACCAGGATTATTTCCAAGGTGTAAATATGTGGAATATGTAAACTTATGAATTTGTTTTTGAGTTTTCTTTTTCTTTCTGGCAGTTTTGTACACTTACTAATTCCGAAAAGATATTTTAATATGATTTCATTTATGAATTTTGCCGTTTATAAATATATACATATATATTTATTTCCTAAATGTGTTTTGGAGCTTTTGTTTAGCTCTTTAATAATTATGTTGCAGTGAATTACAAAATGTTTTGTTTACTACATTGGTTGTATGTTGATTGCAAAATGTAGACTGCAAAGTCACATTTATATTTATGTTTTAGTAATATTTTATTACTTACATAAAACGCATATTCAAGAAAAGGTGTTCTGTCTTTCTTAAGTACTAATTCACTCAAAACGCGTGTTGCTATCTATTGTGACACCGCCAAATGTGTATATTAAACAATTTCTAGAGACTCTAAATTTGACCAATGTATTGTGCATAAAATCTCTATTCTACCCCCGTCAGCAGTTGTCAGACCAAATGTGTTAAATTTAAACTGGTAATCCGTCATGTGAGAATCCGCTTTAATCGAAATCTGTGTTGATGTACTGTTTTAAAGGAAACCGCGATCTTACCTCAGACATTCCGGATCAAATTCACACGGCCGCCAAACGCTGTTCACATTTTTTTGTGTAATCGCAGTATTAAATTGTGCAATATTAATATGAAAATGTTTACACTGTTGTCATTTACCGGAGATTGGTCGCTTTTGTAGGTACTATTATTATAATAAATACTGGGAAGGGGTGTTAATGCAGCCTTGCATTAATTGTATAAACAAGCCGATGGAGCCAATATACTTTGTGTGGTCATTTCATTTTTTCTTTACAAGAGCGTTGGGGCGTAAGAAGCACGCAGGATATAATTTTCCCCACAAGTGTAGCAGCCCAGTAATTTCATAGAATCGGTCAAAGAAAAAGGTGTGCATTTCGGTTCATTTGATCCAACCATCCACCCATTGTCGCAAAACAGCGAAAAGAAAATTCAGATTACCGTCCAGAGCATAAGGGACATACTGCATACTGTAGCCGGTGCAGCATGTGTTTTGCCGACTTGCTGTATCACCTGAACACAGGTGTGCGCTCCTCTGGCGCTTAATGACTTCCTAACACGGGCTTTATGGCTCCGTTAATTTACGACCTGACAGTAAAGACGAAGAACTGCTAATAAAAATCTGAGGTGTGCTGGAAAATACGCCTCCTTCGTCCGTTAGGATCGGTTACTTATTGCCATTATCGCGCCCTAGTTATTATAACGAAATACTGGGCTGCCCGCATGTTAGCCAGAACTCTGCAAACTGTGCGAAATTAAAAATTCAGTCCTTTAGAAAATATAAATATATTCAAACGTAAGTGTCGCGCAACTATTGAACACGCATTTGACTCGAAACGAAGGAGTCGTACGTCTTTCCAGATGTTAAAGAGGGGAATTTGTTTTGTTATCTCGCTTTATCGCTTAAGAAGGATTTAAACGGGTTTGCTTAATCAATCAAAACGCGACATTTCTTTTATTTGTACAGGCTTCCCACTTGTCGACTTAGGCATAAATATATTAACAACACTATGATAATTTAGCCTGTTCTAACGGAGCACGATAAACGTTATGGAGATCAGGAGAATAATTTAAATTGTTAAGTGTCTTCTGCAGCCTAATTCTACACAATATGTGTCACTTTGCAATAAGGTACAGACATTTCTGTACAGAGCGCCACAACAGGAAGGGGAACATGAGGCGACTTCAGACTTTCTCATAATTTTAAAGCCATTTGGAGTTTCTGGTAAATTTGACACACAGTAAAGGCCCGTCCGGATGGAACCGGACCTTAACCATGTGATTCACTAGTCTAACTATCAGCTCCTTATTTTTTGACGATGTATGTGTTGATTACTTCTCCAGTTTTCTTTTATTATTGTGGATTACAGTATTCTCGCGTATGTAGTAGGCCAAGTATTTCAATGTTATGATTAATGAAGCTCTTTGCGGACTTTTGTATAATTATTTTTGCATCATGTGACCCTGTAATGATTTCCCAGTTTAAATTAACAAAATGAATGCACATGATATATGCAACTCCAAAATGTAAATGATTTTATATTGTAGAGCGTTTGTGTTTTTTACACGCTCAAGATTATTTACGTTTTTGGTCCATCTTACATATAACATCGGCTTACGTTTAATTCGATAGTTTGCGTTAGTCTGAGGTTAGTAAATAACAAACTAACAGATGTTTTAATTTATGGCAACGCGGAAAAGTATCTTTACAAAAAGCCATTGGGTCAAAAGTCATTTTCAAAAGCGCATGTTTTCCGCAGCATTCAATAGACAACTCTAGGTCCCTGTGGTTATCCCACATCTTCTGTTATTTATATTATAGGATAACTCACAGTCACCCTTTTACATTGGGGTATGAACATTTTTGTAATACATTTTTGTAGCACTTTTGTAAATCTATTACAAATCCGAAGAGCTCAATTAGCGATCACATCAGCGAGTGCGTGAACGGAGCGCAGGCCGTTTCGGTTGACACAGGCGCCCTCTAGCGTGGAAATTAAGAACCAGTCACTGCAGCTTCAGTTGTGGCAACTAGTTTAATAAGTTAGTGAAGCGACATCCGCTAGGTAACAGTCCTCCCGTGCCGTTTTTTTTTCTTGCTGGTTAAACATGAAGCACATTGAATATATACCACGTTGTGGAGTCACAGCGCGCTGTCAAACAGCGGAGGTAAATACGTGGCTCTGTGTGACAGTCTGCGCTAAATGTCAGCCTGTGTTGTGTACTACACAATTGTTGCTTTTTAAAACCCGTATATTAACCAATATATCCGTAATTCTCGGACAGAGACCTAAATAGGCAAGCTGAGAATTAAATTGTAGTCCGCACAACATTTTAATACCATAAAACACATTTTAAAGAAATAATAAGATAGACTTACCGAGATTGGTAAAGCGAAAGCAGGCAGCCCCTGATGAAGATCGCGGCGCCGCGGCGTTTCTCATTTCGACATGCGCCCTTAATGAGGGCCATTAATCAGGCGCGCCCGCTCCGGCGCCCAGCCCGTCCCGGCGAGCCGCGCTTACGCCGGCCGACAGATGCTACAGACCCATCGCTTAGGGCTCCGCTTGCTTTTGTTTACTGAACACCCCTAACCTGTAACAGGTAACAGCACCTGGAAAACGCCAAGCTGGGGTTACTTTTTTGACCCCACACCATCAGAAGAATCTCACTGAGAGCAGGAGATTTTACTGGGCAACAGAAATTTACGAAGGGAGGGACCCCTAGACCTTTAAGTCCGGTCGCAAGTCCTTCAGCAAATTGAAGACGATGACGTCTACGTAATATAAATGATAAATAATATAAATAAACTAATATAAACTTTGACACTGCATTGCAAATCACATGTACTCGTGCTGCTTGTATGAATGCAAGTTATTTGCTGTTTGGTGACTTCTGTCCCCTAAAAATCAGGTGGCCGGCTGGTTTTTAGTTACGCCTTTGAACAATGGCATCGCTCTCCTCTTATCATTTTGATTAATCGCGTTAAGGCTGCAGCAGGAGGAAGACTAATCTGCATTGGGCCCAGTCACCATAGTTACCTGCCTCCGCGGCGGTCCGTCGAAGGCCTCGGGCATCCGAATGAAGCATCGCGCCCCTTCGGCAGGGCCAGGTGAGCCGGCTGCTGAGCCGGGCCGCTGCGAGTCAGGCCCGGTGACCTGGGGGAAGCGGCTAAATGTCTGACGGTGCTGCTGACTCTCCTGACCACAAAAGCCAGGAGGCGAGCATCTGCTCTGTGTCCCTCTCCGGTATTGCAGGGCAGTCAGGGTTATTAGGCTGTCTACTGGGGCGGCACAGTGGGCCACTGGTTAGCACGGTTGTTTCATACTGCTGGTGAGCAGGGCTCCCCTCACTGCGCTGGCTTTGTACGTGGGGGGTCTGCACGCTCTCCCCGTGTCCACATGAGGCTTCCTCAGGGTTCCCCGGTTTCTCCCCACAGGCCAAAATCCCGCTGAGGTTAATTGGAGGTACCAAATTATCTGTATGTGTGAATGGTGTGTGTGTGTATGTGTGTGTGTGTGTGTGTGTGTGTGTCGGTCTCCCATCCTGGGTTATTCCCTGCCTTGTGCCCCAGGATGGGCTCCGGACCCCAGCAACCCGGAATAGGACAGAAAACTGGTGGATGTAAAATGAATGAGTCCATTTACATTCCACCCTGAACAGAATGAGTCTGTTTACAGTCCAATGTGGCGCCCTGTGGTGTACATAAGGAACGATCCCACTACCATGCAAAAAGGACTACAGACATCAATGCCAACTGTATTGCAGCTTGTCAACATGCAATATTAGATCCCAGTAGGATTTGGTCAGATTGAGAAGTTTCGCCTTGGAAAGGTCAGTGAAGGGGTTAAATGGTGGTGTGTGTGTTTGTGGGGGGGGTTACTGAGGGCACAGCGTGGTACCATCCCCTGGTACCATCTCTGCCGGGGCCATTTGACCAGTTTTGATTGATTTCCAAACCCACCACAGCCTGTCTCGGCCACCACAAGTTGAGGGCACACCTCCGCGTGAGGGTGAGGGGACAGGGTGACGGTGACGATGATGCCACCAAGAAGCATTAACAAGAACAGCAGTCAGGTAGCTGGGATACTTCCGGTCACATGGGCACATGCCACCACCCCTGTCCCACCCGTGCCCCACCTATTTGTCATTTTGGTGGTGGTGGTGGTGGGGGGGGGGGGTGCAGACACATTGTAATACATCCTTCATAGCAGAGCACCATCAAACGCAGAAGATGTGGATTAGCGATGATTAGCAGCGGATTATGGCTGGTTAATGGCAGGGAGATGCATTCGGATCCACAAGCTCCAGGGGTTTCTCTGCCCGCTGGATTTGCATTGATCCCCGGCAAATAAACATGGCTTAGCGACAGCTATCTGTCAACAGATAAACAATGCAAAGCACGTTATTTTCCATTATGGCTATTAATAAACCTAGACGCAGTACAACAGCAGCGGTAATTGCTGTAATAACAGGGCACAATTACAGCCTCCACGCTGTTCTGGTCGCCTCAGAAGCTGGAAGGTGTAACTCGGTGCTGTGCTAAATCACTCTTCCTGAATAGGAACGTAACGGCAACACTAATGTCTCTGCCGACTCTCTCAGCGGGAATGGAAGCCTAATTAGATTTCCCCGTCGTCGTGAGCCAGAGCCTGAGTTCGGCGTTCCGACGGTCAAGTCACGAAGGAGAGCAGAGGGTGGGTCCCGGTTGTGAGAGGGTGCTGTGGTAGCCACTGGAGAATTTGGGATTCCCAGAAAAGTGCATGGGGACAGGTGGCTTGGCACGGCCTTACTGCTCCCGCGATTCTCTGGCACGTGTTTTTGGTTAATCCAAGGCCAGCAGCACCTGCAGTGAACCTTGACTTTTGGCAATCAATGGTCACATATATTTATCGCTGCATTAATCACTTTTGGACAAAACTTACCAACCAGGAAGCCCAGCACCGAGGTCCGGCAGGGTGAAGTCATCGGGGGAGTTGTGTCTACCCAAACCGTAAGCCGGCACCGTCTTCCTGATAAATACCTAATCCTCACTGTGAGGGGGCAAAAGAAGGAAGGAATAATGTATTTTTTTTTTTTAATCAAGAATTCCTTTTCCGCCCTCCCACCAGGTTGGCTCTCACCGCTCGGAGCGGCTTGAAAGGCGAGCCGCGGAATGGTCGTGTGACCATGCGGAGAAGGGCTGCTTTCCATATGAAAAAGGTCCAGCCGCTCTCCACACGAGCCGAGCGGAAACCGCTCCTGGCTTATTGATGACGGCGAGTCTTCTCCGGACTCTCCGACGCACACACCCCGACATCCAGGGGTTAAACGCAGCTTCAAAAAGCTCCTCTCTGCTCCACCGGCTCTTTGATTCCTTCTTTTTTTTCCTTTCCCAGTCAGAGAGCCGGTATCGGCGTCAGCGAGATGCTCTTAGAGCCGACCTCCTCGCTCTTTATTCTTTACATTTACGGATCCCATGAAAATTTCCACAAGCTTCTTCCAGCCCCGGGTCTCAGGGACGGGTATCACCCCAGGAGTCATGAGGTGCAGATGTCTCCGGGTTGGTGCTTTGACGTTTTTTGTGTCTGTTCATTCTTGCCAAGTGATGAGTGGCCAACTTGAACATCTAGTCTTATGAGCCTTTGAAATATCTCGGTTTATCTGGTCATATGACATTTTTTTTTCCCTCTAATGTGACACCAGGGTGCACCCCATGCCAGCCCCCATGTCCTGAGAAAGGTGGGGCAGGGGGCTTCACGAAAGGTCACTCAGTCTCTAAGGCCTTCCGGTCGTCTTAACAGTTGAGTCATTTTGTATTTTATATAATAAGGGTCTTTACATATGTGGGGATTTGTACTGAAGCATCGGGCATTGTGAAGGAGGGGCATGGCAGGGAAGACAGCTGGGGGGCTTCCAAGACTGTTGCCTCTAGGGTCAAGGACAAACCTTCTCCCCATTGTCGAAGGCACATGACGAGATCCACCATTGACGGAGATATTAGGTCTATAAAAGACATGTTATGCAGGTGAGCGACACACAGGAGGCTCTGTTCTCAGAAAGCAAATGGACAGTCCCGCCCACACGGACGGTGGCCTGAATGGATGTGATGCCTCGCGGCTCTGGCCTCGTCCTGCGGGGGCACGCGTGACTCAGGGCCAGCGGTACGGTTAGCTAGGGGGGGGGGGACACCAGCCTAATCAGCTGAGAGCGTGGCTGTGTGCGGGGGGAGCGGCGCAGAGACAGACATGTCGTAGGCCAAGAAGAAGGAAGCAACAAGGAATGGTGGAGAGATGGAGAGGCTAACACCAGCATTGGGGTGTGGGGGCTTTTTGGGAACATCCATCTTCCATGAGGGAGTCTGGAGCCTGTTCCTGGCGTCATCAGACCCAAGGCAGTAGTGATGTCACAAGAACCGGTATTTATACCAGCTCAGTACCAAAGCTCAGAAAATGTAATGATGCCAGTTTTCCCTCAGTGTCTGTAGTCAAAAGTACCTGTTACTACTCTAGATTACATGACGCGTTACCCAAATTTCATGCCATTCTCCGCAGGATCGCTCATTTTCAAATGATCTTCTTAAGAGGAACACTCCAGCTAGCTGGCGACTTAAGATTCCGAACAGCCAGTGTGTATCGCAAGCACACCGAGAGTCGGACAAATCTGGGGACGTCCACCAACACATGAAGAAAAACAAAGTTCAGCTCCACAAGGGACACTTGCTGACAAAAAACACCAAATGTTACTTTGTGTTCAAAGCAGATGATGAGGGTTGTATCACAGATACCAAAAATCCGCAAAAATGTCGGCGTTCTTTTGAAAGTAAACAAAGCAAGACATCAGACCTTCGCTAAGCACTTGACAGACTGACACCCTGATTTATTCAGAGAATTAAAGCCGACGAGTTTCGTTGCATGTTCCTCTTGCGTTAAGCATTTGTTTTAATGTGTCATCAGCTTGTTTCGTCTAGAAATGTACAGGTTTTGATTTAGCTGACACTGTTAACGGTAAGTGCTAAATTATTTGTGCTGGATTATGTTGTAGCATCCTTGCCGTTAATGTGTCAATATAACCGTATAACAGTGACCTGTGCAAGTCGATATTTACAGTCAACCGCTGTCTGTCAGCATGCCAGTGAATTTTGAGCAGCCGACCAATTACTTTCAGAATATATAAAGAGGGGCATATTTGTAGCCCCATGCTTCTCCTCGACGCCATTGTTTTGTTTTTGTCGTTGAAGGTGGAGGAGGGGGTCGTGCCTGGTGAGGGACCGGCGACAGGCACAGATACGGGGGAAAGTTTGCAGAGGTTGAGAAAATATGAGAGGAAATCATACGAAGCCAAGACACTGGGCAGGGCAGTGGCCGGATTCCTCTGATTGCACACAGTCCCGATCTCCATCCAGGAGATGCTCAGATATCAGCTATCAAGTCGGAATTATTTCATGTATAAAGAGATCCTTCAAATGTATAACAACACTAACAAGGTCATCATCCATGACCTCAGTGAGAAGCCTTATTATCCCTGCACTGGACTGTGGGCCCGCCTCTGTCTCTATCACGCTACAGTGCATTTCCACGTCATGGGAGCCGTACCCATGGCGGTCTGGTCATTGTGGTCTGAACACAGAACACTCTGCAGAGAATCGGAAGGAGGCCTTTGAAGAGGAGACTTAAGAGGAATGGAGGTTAGACATTTCAAGAATGGCAGCCATCACAACAGACAATGCCTTCAACGGCAAGAGAGCCTTCAAAGGACACTAAACCTGAATCATATGCTTTGGGCATAATCTCCACCTGACAGTGAAGAAAGCTATCCACATTGGCAAAGCTTCATAAACCTCGGCGAAGCTTTCATATCAGCTGGCGAAGGAACCCCCTTATAAACTAAGACATGACAAACCCACTCGATGGGATTCTTAATTTGATAACAATAAGCTTTGTGTGCTGCGTTGGCAGAAGACGCAGAGATATGGCCCCTGATGCCTGAAGAATCTGATGTTACTGCTTTAGAGTCTCTGAAGGAAGTTTGAGGACCACTGAATCATCTTACTGATGCGTTTAGTGGTGAGAAACACACAATCTCCTGTGTCTTGCCGCTGGTGTGGAAGCAGGTGACTCTTGTGCGAGAGATGAAGACCGTGATTGCAGAGCACCAATCATCATAATAATGAATGTCAGCCGGCGGAGCTCTTGAAAACTGCAACCTACCTTGATCCTTGGTTTAAAGGCAGCTCTGTCTCACTGCAGGATGATGTAAAAATGAGTATACTGGAACAAGCGAGGGCCGTTCGCAGTGACAGAACCGAAAGCCCCGTGACTGTGCCACAAGACGCCGAAGACTCGAGCCGAGATAGGCCATTTAAGACGTCCAGGACAGATTCGAGACACCTGCTTTGCACGATACGGGGAGCAGGGGCAAGTGCAGAAGGCACTGTCACATCAAGCCCTGCAGAACTCCCCCCGAGTGACAAGCTCAATTGTGAGATTCAGCCATGTAACGAAATGTCTGAAATCAGTACTTTTCTGGTGGAAAACCCATACAAGTGCACTGCCCCAACTATCAATAATTCGCCAGGCAGTATCTATGCATTGCAGCGTCCAGCTGTCCCCAGTACGTATTCAGCAGTGCAGGGTTTATTCTGACACCACGTCGGTCAAGACTGACCGGAAAAAAAAATGCATTGATACGCTGGTTTTGCTTTGTGTTAACCTTGAGTTGGTAAAGAAAATGTTGACAAGGCAACATTATTGCTTGTGTCGGGATGCTCATGGTACCAAAATGACTTATATATTCCCCATATTGCTACTCTGTCTTATTTATATAAAGAATGTTCGGGGCTTTTGGATGTTTTATGTTTCCTGATGTCCCATAAATCTGTAAGGCGGGCTTTTTTTCTTGAAGGTGATGTCATTGTTCGAAAAAAAGCCAGTGTTGTAATTTTGTACCAATTATTTACCTTTTTCTTTGCACTTCTGTAGTTACAGATTGTATAACAAAACTGCCATTTAAAGCCACCTTAATGTTCATTTATCCAAGTAGTTTTGCTACTGTTTATTGTAAATTTCTTATTAATATTGTTCTTTTCTTAGCTTTAATAGGGAAATGTGTGTTGAATTGATTTTTTTTATATATATATACTGTATTTGCCATGGTATCGAATTAGGTATTGAGAATAGAGAGATTTCAGTGGTATTGATGGCGACCACAAAAAGTTTGGTATTGTGACATCCCTGCAAGGCAGGGGTGCACCGTACATGGGATGCCAGCCCATCACAGGAGACACACGCTATGGACAGTATAGCATGGGGAAGGTCATGTGACTGGGGAAGGTCATGTGACATGGGAGGACATGTGACAGACAGGCATAAAGCAAAGGCGGGATTCGAGGCCCCAGTCCTGGAGCTGTGAGGCAACAGTGCTTCTCGCTGTGGGGTGGTGTGTGGTTAGGCCTCTGCCTGTGATCAGAAGGTCACTGGTTGGAATCCCATCCTCGACAGAATAGTCACATCACCATCAAGCCCTTGAGCGAGACCCTTAACTCCACTAAACTGCGCCAGATAAATGGCCTAACCCTGCACTCAGACCCAAAGCTTTGCTTTCAACTGTATATGTGTGTCCCAAACGGGAGCAAGATTGGATAGGTGAGAAGAAGCACTCCACTGTACCTGTGAAAACGGCAAATAAAGCATCATTCCATTTCAGTCTGCTCGCGTGAGCATTTAATCAGTAGCTGGGACACCAGCGGGAGCGAGGCACTGCACAATAACGACCTCGGGAAGGGCTTGGGGTGGGGAGAGCTCAGCGGCAAGCCAGAGAGGGGAGATTGTGAGTGTCAGGTCTGGGCCTAAGCGGGGCCTGTCTGACTCAGGTAAAACGACAATGTACCCAACACACCAAACAGGCAGTGAAATGAGCCAAGTAAAGAGGCAAGACTAATTAAAAGCGAGCTAACGAGGTAAGACCAATTAAAAGGCTTGCCGCCGCCCCCTCTCCGCCCCCTCCTAGATATCGGTCACCTCTGACCTCTGCTCTCACTGGTGTCACAGCTACCGTTTAGCCCTCCCCAGGGTGGGGAGTGTGCCGATCGCTCCACTGCCCCATAAATCATTACCAGGGCCAGAGGGGCACGGGGGCCAGCCGCCAGGGGCCCTGACATTCCATCCTGCCGACTGGCAGGTCCCCTCCTCGGGGCCCCGGGGGGTCAGGGGTCGCTGGCGGCCCGTACATGAGCCGGCCTCCTCCCAGGTGACCCCGTGCCCATGGCAGGAACTCGCTTTGATTTTTAAATCAGAGAAAGGTCAGGTGACCCCAGCGCGGGCGTCCGCCTGACACTTCCTCTTCATTACTCGGCTCCTCGTCCTCGCCGCGACGGGGCCGCGCGCCGCATTTTAATTGGGCCGGAAGAGGCGATGGAGCGGGGCGAGATCACAGAGAGCGGCGAGGACGTGACCCCACAAAGCGCCGCATTCTTAGGCTGGTAGGGCGGCCGGCCGGGAAAGCAGCGGGCCCAGAGGAGACTGGCAGGATATCGGGTCCGTAGCAGTCGCCATGGACACCTGACAGACAGACCGGGACCGAGTGGGAGGTGCTGGGCTGCTTTTATCAGCACAACCCCCAAATGAAGGAATATTGATGTTGTATTCTGCATATATGTCATTTAATCTCATTATAATGCCTCACGGTATAAGCACCTGTATTTTAGTTAGTTAGCAGACACTTTTGTCCAGAGATACATAAGATTTCTCCTAATGCTGAAAAATGGCCCGGGAGGGAGTCTGGGGGGGACTGAAATGGAGAATTCTCTTCTCCTTCTTTCACCCTCACCTCTCACGTTTTGGGATTGGGGTTTTATCTACACTGAGAACGGAAAGTCAACAGGAACCCACCCCCCAAAAGGCTGCGCGCGGGCAGGAAGAGTCACGTCGGGAGGATGCCACAGCAAGGGAGGGGGGGCGTGGCGGCGTGTATCAAAGATGGACGGGCACTGGCTCTCCTCTCACCCTGGCGCAATTAAACAGCAGCTC
>JAODKK010000012.1:373770-385367 GCA_026774405.1 Petrocephalus microphthalmus | reverse complement strand
CCCCCCCCCCCCCGCCCCCCCCCCACCATGCCCATGCTTTTATCACCCATGTCACTGATTCGACGTGTTTGTCAAAAGTATCACCGGGAAACATCATTTGGTCCCTGCAGTGGCTGATGGGTCCAGGACCAGCCAAAGGGACAGTGCCCTCGCCCCCGTTCGGCGGTGCATTTGCTCCTCACTCCAAGCTGTTCTCCTGTAATGTGTTTAATATGTGATTTCTGTCGCTCTGCTCTCTGTGTTATGACACACTTTACATTCGAGGCGTCAAATAACCCGAAACGGACCCTGGCGCGTCACAAACGGCGGGCATTACTGCCGGCTCCGGGCTGGGAAGGGGGCGGGGAGGCAGCCACCGCTTGGGTAGCTAGCGGCCCACGTGTGCGGCGTCGCGCGGCAGAACCAGACACGCGCAAACGGAGAGGAGAGCAGGGGCCCGGTGCTGGCCACGCGGCGGCGGGCCGCCGAAGTCCGAGGAGCGTCAGCGCCAGCGCAGGCTGGAACGCGCCCCCCACCATTCCCGCTGCGCTGCCCCCGCACGGCGGACAGCCCGGTCATCTGTGCCCGCGTCTGTTCCTGCCCGCGTGCGTCCGGCCGGGTGAGTCACGGCTCTCCGGGGGCCCGCGTTCTGCTTGTGTGGGACCGTCTGAGTCAGCCAGGGGCGGCAGGGCCCCTCGCAGTGGGAACGATTCGCCTCCAAAACACACCCACCGATCTCACACCGAATGCATCACATCACGCCTCAAGCCCTCGGCAGAGCGGCCCCTTTGACGTGTGCCATACACCCAGTCTCTTTTTTTCCCACAAAGCCCTTATCTTTTGCATATTTTAGTTTTCGGGCTGGCTGTGGAATGAATCACCGAGAGGCATCGCGGCAGGCGTGTTTCTCAAATGACATGCCGGTCGGCGGCCCTCACCGGGGCAAATGGACGCCCCTGCGAGGCGCGTGTTTGCCGCCGGGGCACTGAGGGCCGCCGACGTTAATCTGCCAGCGCAGTTCAAACGCGATGCGGAGAACTGGCACGAGAGTGATGCTTCTTGAAATAGTGGAATAGTTCATAAAATTTTTGCCCCCCCCCCCCTTTTTGCATTCTCAGAATACTTGCGCAAAGATATGGGGAGGAGGCTGGAGCAGCGGGGTAGCGGGCGTGATGTCGGGAGGCGTGCAGCTCGGCCCAGGCAGCTTATCGCATACTTTCATCACCCCTTTCCCAGAAATGTTGTGCTTTCCTGCTTTGGCTCAGGCCACTTCCACAGCCAATTGGGGACTGACCTATCCTATAAAGCGAGGAAGAGCGCGCCGTGAACGCGCTCACGCCTGATGATCTCCCTGCATTGATGAGCCGAGTCCATGGGGACACCTGGGGGACACCTTGGGGACGACGGGAGCCCTGTGCCGAGATTCACACCACTCCTCCTTCTCTGGCTCTCTTCCCTCCCTCTTTCTCTCCTTTTCTCTCTACTCCCCTCTCTGCTTCCCTTTCCCTCCTTTCTTGCTCTTTCCCTCTTTCCTCTATTTCCCTCTGTCTCCGCCTCCCTCCCTTTCTCCCTGTCTTGCCCTCTCCCTGCCTCTCTCACCATCTTCTTCTCTTCCTCCCTCTCTCCTCTTTCTCTCTGCCTCCCTCTCTTTCTCCATCTTGCCCTCTCCCTGCCTCTCTCTCTCTCTCTCGCCCTCTCCCAGTCTCCTTGTTTTTGCAAGCAGGGATCCATACAGTATAAGTAGTCCTGAATCCCGATGCCCCCTTTGCGTGTGGGTTACCTGGGCTGGGGGCTGCTTTGCCACAGAGGTCCCTGTGACACGCAGAGAATAAACCAGGCCACTTGGAAGTTTGCCAGTAGTTAGCCGTTTATCAGATACTAAAGCCTGTATTCATACAGTATATACCAGTTTCGGTTGTGGACATCAGATCTTCCATTGCTGGGCCTTGTGAGCTCTACCCTCCTTCCCATCCCTGTAACACACCAAAGGCAGAGGCACCTTCAACATTGGTATGCACCTGATCAGCGGCAAACTCTCCGGCCCCCAAATACAAACGAAACTCCCACAATATTGGTCGGCACATGTCCCTCCCATCTAAACCCAAATCTACCCCGGTGCTGTCAATCAGTGACTGATGTCCTGCAAAGTTGCAGCTTAAAATCTCACTTTGCAGGACAAAAATTGAAGAATACCAATTGGCCCAATGCATTTCTTTTTCAAAAAAGCCAAGGTCAGTGTACAGACATTACTTGATATATAAAGTATCTGCATGATTTGCTTATGTAAACATTTCCTCTCCTCTGTGATTGAGGGTTTCCTGCACAGGCTGACCGACTTCACTAAAATTAAAAGCAAACCATTCCTCTCTTAAAAAGGAGATGGCTGAAGATGGCGGCCTGGCCAGCTGCTTAGCATGGAGTGCTCTCAGCTTTCATGAAAAACCCACAAGGCAGAGGGATCCGGCTGCCTCACAGCTTACATAAAACTTTGTCATCAGTCTCTATTAATTCCTTCCATTTCAGCCTCCCCTGAACCAACAGACATGCTGTACACCCCTGCTGACATCATCGAGGTGGGTTCCTCTGAGCTGCCAAGGATAATGACATCTTTTAATAAATCTCATTCCCCGAAACATGTGTGTGCATAAATGCGGCACGTTAGAGACGTTAAACTGGAGACTGGCCGCGTTTCCCTAAGAACGCATATCTGACGTTATCCTACCGAAGACGACGGCCGTGTTGCATAAATCATAGCAAATTGCAGCACATTTAATATAAACATTCACCTAACTTTTATGAGTAACTTGTAGACAGAAAGCGAGCATTTGCTAATGAGCATTACGCCCGGTGCTTATTATTAAGCACTTAAACGCTCTTTGTGGGCCCACGCTTGTGCCCATTAGGGGTTTTATGAGACCAAGAAAGTTGCACTTCTGAAACATCAGAAAGAAACACCCCTAATGTCAAAAATGTGTGAAGAGAGCCCTTCTTTGACAACACATTAACTGAAGTAAAAATTAAAGCGGTAATCTGATTGTCTTCAATAAATGTATTCATTAAACCATATTGAGATTTGTTGTCTCCATCTTGGAAATCGCGATACAATCTATGGCTGCGAGGAAGGTCTGGTCCATCCAAGCACATGCGGAAGGGCAGGGCTCCCATTTTCCAGCCTCTTCTCATTCATGGACACTTTCAGTTCCTAAGTATGCACTATGGACTAAACAACTACCCACACAGCTTATTCTCACAACTGGCTTTTTTCATCCTTTTTTCAGGTAATAAATTCACAATTAGGTTTCTTGTTCAGGGGCACAACAGCTGCTCCGTACCCCTTGTGGGGATTTTTTTGGAAGGCAAGCTCCCAACTTTTTATGCACTACACCGCCTGCTTCCCACAATGCCCACATTACATCAAATTTTTTTTTCTCCCATCTTACAACTGGAACTGAAGCTAGCAACACTTTGCACTTAAAAATCCCAGATCTGCAGCAGATAAAGCCAAATTACGGAGTTCTGTAAGCTAAATATGCGCTCGAGCTTAATTTTGCTAAATTCCTCGTTTATCAGCTGACGTAGCTTACGATTAGATGTCGACGGGATTGTTCTGAACACACACATAGGTATCCGCCACGCTGCCGCCCAGCTTCAGAGGATTGCTTCTTGTGGATTTTTTGGATCCACTAAATTAATTTGGCTTTCGTTTTATGACTCACAACCGGTTGACTGCCAACAATTTGCAAAATTACAGCCTCCATTGTATATTGTCTTTGCTCATTTCCTGGAGATCACAGTCCCAGACAGTGATTCACCGCGCACGGCTCTCTGCGGCCAGACACAAGCGTATGTGGCACCTGTTTCAAGCAGGTTTCACCTGCTGGATGCCCAGGCATGGAGTTATAGCTCAGCAATTGCGCAAGCAGCTTAATAATAATTATTTGTAATAAAGCACCTTTGCCTTTTAGCCAATTGCCCGCTCATACGGCTGAACGCAGAAACCAGGATTTCAGGTTGAGGAGCTCGTCACACCGGCCGCAGCGGCAGATTCCTAAAACCAGCAAAGTGCAGGGCGCCAGTCCGTTTCTTCAACATGCTAACTGCTGGGCTCCCGCCACACCCTTTCCTGCCCCCTGCCACCTCACTTTCATTTCAGGTATTGCACCCAGTACTTCTCCTTTAGTGCAGAATGCTCTCAGGCTGCAGTGTTTCCGCACTGCAGAGTGTGAAGGGTGTGCATTAAGAAATAAGGCCCGAATAACGGAATTAGCGAGGCAATCGCTGTCTGTTTGGTAATAGACGCCACAGCTTCTTCATGGGGAAAGTTAAACAGAAGGTATGGAATGAAAATAACATACATCCAGCATCTACCCACCTCCAAACGAGTACAGAGGCACAGGAGTTCCTGGTAAGCAGTGCAGGGCACATGACAGGGGCACACCCTATAGGGGGCACCAGTCTATTATAGCGCACATGACAGGGAACGCCCTGCAGGTGGCACCAGTCCATCATAGGGCACGGGGCAGGGGCACACCCTGCAGAGGGCACCAGTCTATCATAGGGGACAGGACAGGGGCACATCCTGCAGGGGGCACCATTCCATCATAGGGCACGGGGCAGGGGCACACCCTACAGGGGGCGCCAGTCCATCATAGGGCACAGGACAGGGGCACACCCTGCGGGGGGCACCAGTCCATCATAGGGCACAGGACAGGGGCACATCCTACAGGGGGCACCAGTCTATTATAGCGCACATGACAGGGAACGCCCTGCAGGTGGCAACAGTCCATCATAGGGCACAGGGCAGGGGCACACCCTGCGGGGGGCACCAGTCCATCATAGGGGACAGGACAGGGGCACACCCTGCAGGGGGCACCAGTCCATCATTGGGCACAGGACAGGGGCACATCCTGCAGCGGGCACCAGTCCATCATAGGGCACAGGACAGGGGCACACCCTGCAGCGGGCACCAGTCCATCATAGGGCACAGGACAGGGGCACACCACACGTACACTATGACCAATTGTGTGGTGCTAATTCATGTATTCACTGCCAGACTTTGGACTGCAAGAGACCTGCTCAACACTGGGAGAACATGTGAGCCAGTTTCTGCACAGCTCACATAAACCTAGTAGTGATACAGCTCTGTTTTGAGTTTTTTTCTCTTCATCTACAATTTATGCCAACGAGCCCAAAACAGAGTTTCTAAGTAAAACCAGCCGGAAAGCTCTTAAGTACACAGAACAGAAAGAGGCCACTTCTGACTCCTCTGAAGTTACAGAAAGCTACAGCCAGAGAGACTTCTGGGAAAAAAAGACCCCTGAGCTGTGGGGCTTTTCGCCAGTACCACCGCTGAGCTGGAGGGAGGGTCCTGAAGCTCAGGCCTAGCAGCTGTGGCACGGAGCTGTGCTGCCGCTGGATCTCTGACCCCCCAAGTGTGTGGCAAGTGAGCCGTGCCACAGCGAAGGGAAAACCGGACGTCCCAGAGGTTGAGTCAGACCCGTGTGGTTTAGCCCCCCACAAGCACAAAGACACGCACACACCTCGTTCCAAGTATTGTTCCTGCTTGAGCGGGTTGGACTTGAGGCCTGGCCGGGGAGTGGGTTGCTGATGGCAGGGGGTGTTCTACTGTTTCGAAACACACCTTTGTGTAACAAGAGCGTGGCTGCAGGACGGCCAGAGATGTGGCTCCTCCCTGCCCGGGCCGTCCCAGTCGGCTAATCCAACCGGGGGACGTACACAGCAGTCATGTTAACAGTTTCAGGGTGGATATCAGTCTTAAGAATCAATGACAGTTTCGGTTAGTTTGCTGTAGTGCATTTAATTTATTTAGCAGATGCTTTCATACAAAGCAGGGTCAGATGATCTCTGAAGCAATTAGGAGTGGGGGCTAAAGGCCTTGTTCAGGGGCTCAGTGGTGACATCACTCAGCTTATGACATCACTCAGCCTATGACATCACTCAAATGACCCTGGGATTCGACCCAACACCCTTCTGATCGCAGGTATAGCACCCTAAGCCACTTAGCTACATAGCACCCCCTGAACTGTAGCACATTGTTTGCTGTGCCATCATTGTGGTATTTGAACCTGGTACTCGACACTGATGAGACTGAGTTAGACTGAGTTTGCAGGTACTGTTCCCTTTAATGTAAGAGGACTGGAATGTCCTTGCATTCGCACGACTCTTAAACTGAGTGAAAGACAGAAGATCCATCTCCCAGCCACTTATCCTGCTCAGGGTCATGACCGGCGGGGGGGGGGGGGGGTGGACTGGAACCTATCCCAGGCAGCGCAGGTCACAAGCTAGGGTTCACTCCGGGCGGGATGCCAGTTCATCACAGGACGCACAGACACACACTCACTCTCACACTATGAGCCAATTAGCCATGCTGCATCTTCTCTAACTGCGGGAGGAGACTGGCGTACCTGGAGGAAACCCGCATGACAGAGGCAAGCATGCGAAGGTGGCAGGCTGCAATATTACACAATGAGTCAGCGAACCACCCACATCTCGCTAAGAGCCCGGCTTTATTGACAAAGCCAGCTAATTCTTATGGTTATTACTCATAAACTCCTAAAGTTCATTATGTTATTATAGCACATACTTCATTAACATTTTGTGAATTCCTTTAATCAGAACTTGGTAATAGAGTCATAATTTAATAAACTGTTCATGTATAGTAAACCATCCCGGATTTACTGGCTAGTCATTAACCATATACTTGTATCACTAGTAGGATTTTTTTCCCACCAAGTCACAAGACATGAAAGAAGCCTTTTTCTCAGCTATCCCAAGATGTCAAAATGGAGTCTGACAGCGGAGTCTGCAAACAAGAGGAAACACAGTCCAGAGCAGCAATTCACACAAGTTTCAGGCCAATGGCACCACTACCTCACTGCAGCCAGCATGTGGACATGGGCCCCTCTCCGCCAAGTCCAATCAGCCAATCACATTTTACGAAGTTCAGCACAAGTCACTTGCAAAGGTCTGTATAGGTTATTTTCCAGAAGGAACCAAAAAAAACAGGGAATCGTAAAGAGAAAAAAAAAAACAGTCTGGGAAAAACGAAAAACTATTCCCTGATGTAGTCAAGCAGATCGAGGAAAATCCGTGGGAAACAAAAAATGATTGACACTCATGTACACAAAGGAAAGTGTGTCCATACACAGATGTACGTATAACACGCGTGTGTCTGCTTGGAAGGCGATAAAGCACCCCACGTCACTTTAAATGTGTCTCGGTTTTCACAGAAGGCCTCGCGGTGATTTTATGGGTAGGTGGAGAGGCTTGTGAAAAGACTAGCTAGGGAGACAAAAACAAACTAAGGAAAATATCGCCAGATAAGCCCAGGTGTGTTGGGCCAGGTGTCTCACAAATTCCTCCCAAGAGGATTGGGGTGGGGGGAGGGGGGTCAGACTTCTGTGCTTTTCCTCAACTACGGTGCTGAGGAAGTTGTTTCGAACAGACATGCAGCTCGATGCAATGTTGGGAGTCACGATGGCGGCCATTGGCGGTGTGGCTCCAAGGCCACGGCTGGGGAATGATCATCAAAGGAAGGGTCACGCGTCTCTACGCGGCCGGGATGACGAGCAGCCAGCCGGAGACGCAGCCGACGCTGCAGTTTCGGGTTGACCGGCACGTCGGCTTCTACCGAAATGACTCATCGTGAAGGGTCACTCGTCAGCCATTCCCGAATTTTAAAAAGCCGCGTGGAATGCGGTGTTTCATACCTTTAATTGTGAAGTAAGGTCAAGGCTCAATGCTATTAAGTGTTTTTAAGTTAGTTTTACTTCCAAAAGAATTCAAGGCGAGACTCCTGGTTGACATTTAAAAAAAATACAGGCTGCGTTCATTTCCAAAAGTATTTTAGCTTATTTAATATAGGTTTTTACATAATTTGTGGGTTAATCATTTACTGATGCATGAAAAGGTGAGGGCTCACATTATTTCTGTAAAGCTGTTCAAATGTATGATTTGCTAATATTTGCTAATACTGTAGCAACTGTGTTCATTTTAATTACCTAGGATTTTTTATTTATAGGCCTTGATGCTACGTAGTATGCAGTATATTATGTAGTAGGTGTGTCTGATTGGATTTCTTTTTAAAAACATGCCTGATTTCAATCAATAAACTAGATATTTGGAAACCTAGACTGCAAAAATTAGATACCAGTGTAACCCAGCTGTAAAGAGTGACTTGGCTAGTTGCTTAGGTGAACAGATCTGTAGCACTGAAATGGGACAACAAAAATGACATATTATGATGTTAGCAAGCCAAGTGCCGCGCAGTTTAGTGGAGCTGATGGCTATAGCCCAGTTGGCAATAAACAAAATAATAGATACCGAATATAGGCTAAATCAGATATAAACCAGAGAACTGTACAACCGAATATTCACATTAGCAATGTGACTCATTTTTCCAGTTCATAGTCAGAATAACCGAAGATGTCAATGTGTTGTTTAGTCCTGTGCCATTTTCTTGTTATAAAATAGTATTGCGATTGTCAAGTGGATAGCAGTGATATCCTCTGTTCTGAAATTCTTCTCACTTCGGATGCCTGCTTTGTATTACTTATAATTATCTATTTGTTTTTAATTTGCAAACCATTTGAACTCCATTTTATGATGGGTTCTAACAGAACATTATTAGCTTCTCTCCAGACTTTCGAAGCACGGCAGTAAACACCAAACAAAATAGACAAAGGAGTTGGATCAATGTCACCAACTCACCATTATTATATCATTATTATTTATTAATGGTAGGGGGTCTATTCTCTGGTCTATTGTCACTTGCGAGTCCCTGATTTAATAAAGGTTGAAAGCCCCTATACTAACTTGATTGCTTAATAAAAAAGGGACACATACATAACATATAGGAGAGGCATGTGTTTCTTCAGTTTAGGACACTGTGCCTGTAATCTGAAAGTCGTGGGTGCAAATCCCAGGGACAGTGGAACGATGCATCTGTTTGGCCTTTGAGCGGCCCCCTTAAACCGTAGTCTGTTCAAAGACTTCTCCTCACTTTGAAAACCGTCTGCCAATTAGATTAAATGTGAATAAAATCTTTCATTTTTCTCTTTACAAAGAAACTTTAAGCATGGCTACGAAACAGTCATATTTGTAGTCGACGCAGAACACACACAGAAATAGAGAAAGGCTCACAGCGTGTCAAAAGCTTTTAGTTCGATACCGAAGTCTATTTTAAAACCGCGGCCGTCAGCGGTCTGTTTGTGCGAGCGATTGTGTGGCCGCCAGGCCCGGCGACGTGCGGGTCATATTCACCTTCACCTTCACGGTTTTTTCACACCTCCTCACCCCAAGGCGTGCCTGTCTTTTCCCACTTTCTTTATGAATGAATTCCCAGCGATGGGAAGTCTGTAATGCGGAGTGGCTGGCTGCACAAGCTTCACCGGTTCCACAGTGACCGGGCACATTCAGCGATGCACCCCCACGCCCCCTCCCCCATCCCCACACCTCTCTCCTAACCCCTGCCAGGCCACTCTGTGCCCTTCCACTGCATTCAGTGCCATTTATGTATGGGCATGGGCAAAGGAGCAGAGTAAAACCCCTCGGCGTTCCAGGGAAAATGGACCTTCCGTCTACCTGCAAATGCCTTTTTACCCATTTTTTTTACCCCAGCTTTCCTGATAAAAGCATCATTATGTCGCAGAAAACCTAATGCTGACTGCCAACTAAACGTACATATGTCACTGAACATATTAATAATTAAAGCCTTTTACCCCAGAGCTCTGACCAGAACAGGCAGTTAAAAGAGGGATGCACAGATTAAGCAGTTGAAACTCATGTTGCAGCTGAGTGCATATGAACACGGACAGGAAAGCAGCACACTAATGCTTTTTTTTTTCTGTTTGTGAGACTCGGGCTGATTGTTTTGCTTTCTCCCCAAATCACTTAGCAACCGACAAACTACCAGAATATAGGAGTGTCTTTTAATTGCCACATTATTCATCCTGCAGATTAATATATTTGACATCGTAATGTGCCGTAATGCAGGTATTAACTTT
The DNA here is from genome assembly GCA_026774405.1 of Petrocephalus microphthalmus. Taxonomy (NCBI): domain Eukaryota; kingdom Metazoa; phylum Chordata; class Actinopteri; order Osteoglossiformes; family Mormyridae; genus Petrocephalus; species Petrocephalus microphthalmus. Next base: position 375,363 of record JAODKK010000012.1, on the reverse strand, counting down.
AATACGCATTTATATACATTTTATAAATTTCAGCAGAAGATCTAGTGCTTATGGGATTGCAGAGAAGTTCAAATCCTAAGAGACGGTGTTCGGTGCCCTAAAGCGAGATACCCAACCTGGAAACTCTCACTCGAAGCAGAGCTGTCTAATTAAACACATAAAATAAAACTTAAGTTTCTTAGAGCAACAGCACCTGGAAACCAATTAAATAACATAAAAAGGCAAGATGTGTGTGTGTGTCTGGGGGTGGGGTTAAATACAGCTTAACTGTGCAGCGTCAAGCCAGAGACGATAAAACTGAATGAAACGTGAGGTGAAAAAAAAACCAAGGTTGGGTTTTGGCTCAAGGGGAGAGAGCATATTTTAAGGAAAACTCCGGCGAAAGTTTGACAGTGAGCTGCTTTCAAATGCACAGGCTCCATTCTGCCCCCCTCACCACGACTTCAAAGTGCTATTTATGCAGAAACGGGTTGAATTTTCCTGTCCTCCTTGCCTCCCCAGGGGCGGTTTTTTTTTTTTTTTTGAGCACGCCTTTTTTGTTACAAAAAAAAAACTGTACCCCCCCTGCCCCCCCCCGCCATGATTCTTTCTACTTATTCCCCCTCTTCTTTCTGTCTCTGCAGCTGTGATCCTCAGAGTTTAATTCCTCCCCCTCCCATGTGTGCTGGAACGGCGTCCAACAATTTAACCGCAGCCCTGAAACAATTGAACATCTGTTTGGAGACGGGCCCGAGTAAGGGCCTTCCTGCTGGGAGCGCACCAGGCACGGGCTTAACCCCCTCCCTGCCGCCGCAGTTTCTGTCGAGCCGGCCCGCAGGTGGTGCTGGGAGGGGTACGAGGAGCGGACGCGTGGACGGGACTTTGTGACCCGCACCGCAGACAACGACAAGGATGTTGATGTCGAGACTGATCCTGCGTGTGTTTCTTTCTTTGCGGACAATCCGGCAGCGACACGGAGAGACATTGAATGTTTGTGTTCAGTTGGAGAGCGGGGCTAACAGGCAGCCTTAACCACACACACACACACACACACACACACTTGTAAGTACACTGTGAATAAACAGCTGTTTCGCTCGTCCTTTTCAGGGCCAAAAAACACTATAGACTCCTCTATAGACGTTCCGGCCTGCCTGTTTTTCTAGCCGTACGTTTCTGCTCAGAAGAAGGCTGCTACAAAATGGAGTCCACATGACAACCGGTGGAGGCTCCAACAGCAAAGACCACCATTGCAAACATTCAAAATGTTTTGAATTGTGCAATAAACAGCTGCACGGTTCAAGTGGAAGGAGGTCTGGCTGGGTGTTGGGGGGGGGGGGGGGAGACTCTCCATCCCATTTTTGGGGGGAAACCTCAAGAACTCTGAAAGCGGCATTATGCAAACTTCACCGTCTGCGCATTTCGAAGTCCGCCCATGCACTCAGCCCACAAAAACCATCAGCCACAGCCCAGCGGCGCGTCTGCACAACTGCGGGGCGTGTTCGGCAGCCGCAGCGGGGCCGACTGCAAGTGGGGGTTCAAGTTCACAGCTGCAGATGAAAGGGGGCGGGGGGGGGGGGTTGGAACCAGACACTCTGGGATGCGGCCGCCACGCTG
>JAODKK010000012.1:330161-341862 GCA_026774405.1 Petrocephalus microphthalmus | reverse complement strand
CCATGCCCTCCACTTACACTCATATTGCCATTCTTGGTATTTAGTGTATTTATTGCTCTAATTTGCACACTATTTATTACTGTAATGCCATACATTATAGTAATACTGTTGTTGCACTATTGTTCTATTTACACTACACTTATAATACAACACATATTTAATACTTTTTATTAGGCTTTTACATCACTATTTTTAGCACTGATCAAGAAAACGTTCCTTAATCTCGTGGTACTGTAGTAAAATAAAGCTTTCTATCTGTTCCTGTTCTATTACTACCTGTACAACTTTACTGTTCCTTATTTAGTACATATTTATTATACTGTAATTATACTGCTTTTCGTAATTCTTATTATGCCCACCTTGCATTTCATAGCAGCTTACAGCTGGACCTGACCTGACAAATAACCCTTGAATTTGCTATTTCCTCGCCGCTCTTGTGCTCTCGCACACGAGTTCGTTGCTGAGCTACACTTATCAAGCGATGTGGCAAATCCAGTGAATAGATCTGAGGTCTCTGTATGGAGTGTTAATGAGGAGGAATGAAGCAGCTTCTCGTATGCAGGGTGCTTTAGCAGGGAGTCTGCACACCTTGGACTCTGGTAGCAGATCAGCTGACTGCAAAATGCAGCATCTGCGCGTTTGGAGCGCATGAGGCCGAGCCCGTGCATAAGCGCACATTTTTCCCTGCGTGTTAAATCCCCTCCCGGGAAAGGCGTTGGCCATGTCCCCCGAAGCGGGCCCATGTCATTCCCCGCAGGACGCGGCAGGCTCGACAGGCCCGCCTCGGAAAAACGCCGCTCAGACGCGAGCTAGGCACCGGAGACGGTAGACGCCCGGCTGTCCAGTCAGCCAGACGTGAGCGAGGTAATTACCGCGGCGCGGCCCAGCGGGGGAATTCACGCCGCCGCCGCTGCCTCCCCATCGCTGGCGGTCAATCAAATCACTGGCCGCGGGGCGATGCTCTCCGGACCCGTGGGGGGCGGGGGAGGGGGGGGAGGATTGTCACCGGCGGCAACGCGCTCGCCGAGAACGAACACTGTCAGGCTTGAAGGAGTGTTCATTACCCTGCAGGACAGGAGCCGATTTGGAAGGCAGAGCCATCAGCCAAGTTTGCGTCAATTGAATTTCTTACATAATGCAACCACCTCCCTTACTGCCTGGCCAGTGCAGGGATGAAGGGAGCCCACAGCCTATGGCAGGAAGATCAGGGCAGAAGGCACGGGGGAAGCTCTGCACGGCATGTCCATCCCAGGACACACACTCACAAAGACTGCAGACGGTCACCAGCTCACCTAAAGGCATGCTTGCAGAGCAGAAACCGGAGTACATGGAAAAAACTAGCCGCAACACGCAATCCCAGCGCACAGAGGCCTGGGATTGGAAAACAATCCCACAGATCGGGAGGTGTGAGGCCACACTGCTACCCTCCGAGCCAGCATGCCTTCTCTTTTGAATTATATAACATTATAGACACGCAACGGGCAGTTCATTAGCTACGCCCGCCCGCCAATGCAAACAGCCTGCCCTTCAGAGCAGCGAATAGTTTGGCTTCCGGCTGGACTCACACAGAACACCGACAGCTCTGCATACCGCAGACTCGGAGCATCAGACTGAGGCGCCCGATCTAAGCGATTCTGTGGTGCGATTGTTGCCATCAGACGCGATAGGCCCAGCATCACAGAAGGAGCCGCCCACCTGGGATTTTCCGTGTGTAGGATTTACAGAAAATAGTGCGATAAACCGAAAAAATAAAAAATAAATCCAGTCAGCGGTGCTTCTGCCGCCCGAGAACACCCAGCTAATGAGAGAGGTCAGAGGAGAATCAACAGACTTGTTAGACTTAACAAGAAGGCCACAAGTGCAAAAATAACAGGCCAGTACTACAGCGGTGTGCAGAAAGGCTTCTCTGAATCCGTAACTTGTCAACCCTTGGAGCAGCCCGGCAGGCAAAAATAGATCCTACCCAGTGCTAGCTAGGTGTACCTAATGAAGTGGCCGCTTCGTGCAATTAGAAGCCCACAGATATACAGATGTGTCATAGACTCCTCCTTCACCCTGAAGAGAAGATTCAGGCCTTGGCCTTGAACCCGTGGTGTACAGTATATGTCCTTAATTACTGCCCAACACGGCAATTAGCCACTAGAAAGAGGAACTTGGGCAGTGCTAGGAACTATCACATTTATAACTGCCTTTTTTTCTTAGCAATACCAGCACACAAAAGGTGGATAATCGTCAAAGGCTCGTTTATTTATGTGACAATTTCTTGGCTGGGTTCTGAATAAGGCGAGCCCCGACGCGGCTCCGGAGAGCGCCTTTGGCTGGCGGCTGCTTAATGCATCTCGCCCGGAAGCTTCCATAAGGAGAAGAGCAAAAACAACAACCGCCAACAAACAGAGGATACACTCAGAGGCGGAGATACGAGCGGCGGCGAGCGCGGCCCCTTCCGTCAAGCGGAAATCCCGCCAGGTTTTTTACTTTCCCATTTAAATATTTCTGCATCTAACCGCAACTTGGCAGGACGTCTGCAGAAGGCAGCTCCTTCGGATGAAGCCGCGCGGCACCCGGGCCCCTTTGAAGGTTGCAGGGGCAAGTCTCCGTGACTCAATGCGGCCGCTGGCTTCACCGTGTAATTAAAACCATTGTGCAACAAGCCGCGTGCTAATTTCAGGTTCACGAGCGGCATGCGTATCCCGACAGGCAGGAACAGCGGCTTCACATGCCCAGCGTACCCTGAAGAGAGGGTTTAGTTTCCCTTCCCTGCTCTGTTTTGGAGCAGATCCGGATATGAATGACGCAGGCGCCGTGGAGCATCGTGCTGCAAATCCCATCATAATGACCTCAGCTACTGAAACTACAGATCCATAAATCGGTGCCGGATTACCGCAGTGAGCGCAAGCCAGGCGCGGGCGGCTTCTGCCCGGACGTGGGCGGACGCGAGACAGGAGCCCCTCTGAGCCGTCAGGCCCGCGCACAATGGGATTCCTGTCTCACGGGGCCGTCTTTTCCTGCATTAATCTGCCCCGCTTCGCGACGTAGCCCCAAAAAAACATGGCATTGTTGTGAAAGGCGCAAACACGGCGGCGGGCCACCCCGACGCGCGGGCGTCCGGCCTGGCATCCAGCGAGGAGCGGGTGGGGCTGCCCGGACCACGGATTCACACAGAAAGGCCCCCGGGCTTAAAAAGCAGCCCAGACAATGCCTGAAAGGTGAAGGCACTGGTCGCACCCGCGACGCACCCGCCATCAATTCCCCAACATGGGTGTCCGCGGCAGCGCGCTTCTGCGTCCCCGCCTGTAGCGAATGGGCTGCGAGGACAAAGAGGGGGCGAAGAAAGGGAGCAATAGGCTTTTGCTCCAAAGCCCTCACTCCGGGCAGGTCGGTCTCATTAAATGAGGATTCTGGGCCGTCACACTAAAGCGGTGGGGGAGACAACAGTGTGGAGCAGAGGAAGATTTGGGCCCTCATTTTAACCGCTCGAGTTTCATTACTCGCCAGGGGGTCAGACCACATGGATGCTGAGCTGTGACACCTTCAAAATAGCCCCTCCAAATAAAGTTGCCCAATTACCTTCAAAACATGTGCCACGCCGTATCACATTAACAATATGAGACCCTGCCGTAAACTTTATGTCTGTCCATGAAGGGTTTGCAAAACACGACCCTATTAAACACTCTAAATAGTAATACACCTCCTGGACACTTCCCTAGCAACGGTGATCGGAACACAATAAGGCGAAAAACAGCCCAAACACAGTGTTTTCTTGGCCTGAAAAATGTAAGACAAAGAGGGGCTTTGTCCTCCTGGAAAACTCTAATTAATATCCATGCCTGAAGGAGAAACTCACCCCCCCCCCCCCCAAACCCCCCCCGCATTCCCTTCTCCTCTGATTTAGTGTGTTGTACCCTGGTAGACATCAACCAGAGGGACTGCCCCCAGAGAGGGAATTCCTAAGCTCTTACACACATGCCTTTGGACACTGTTTTGTAACAACCAGCCCCCACCCCCCCTTTTTGAAGTGTTTCAGAAGGGGTTAAGTCCCCTTGCAGCAGCATACAATTCTCTCCATATGCTTGGATTCCGCTGCGTGTTACGTCAGGCGCGAGACATGCGAGCAGAGCCGCGGGGATTAAAGGCTGGGGCCTCCGCGAGGCCTGGGCCGCGTCCCGCGCAGCGCCCAGCTGCTTCCAATCGGGGCCCTCGCACCTGCCCGCATCTATTATCTCTACCGCCAATGGGAACCGGCTCATTTTTCAAACTTCAGACCTCTTCAATAGGTAGGAAGAATAAATAAATAAACAAATACATAAATAAAAAACGGCTTTATTTTCATTTCGCCGTTGATTCATTCCTGTCACACGCTCCAGCCTGCGTGGGGGGCAGCCAGAATTAAGAAGGCGGCTTCTATATGCCCATTGTGTGTTTTTTTTTCTTATTTATTCTGTGGTGGCGATGCTGCCTACGTCAGTTTATTGGGGCTCTGGAAAAGGCCCAGAATACCGGCGTCCTCTCTCTTTCGTGCACCAACGTTAGCTCAGTCATAACGTTGTCACGAGGTGTAAACTAGAGGCCACTGAATGCACCGGGAAAGAACTCAAATACAGGATGTTAAATCCTCCATGATTCGCTGGATAAACACTGATTTCATTTGTTGTTAGGTAACCTAATATTAATGTTTTGAGTTCAATCACAAGTCATTGTCATTAAAGTTACAGTATAGTGGACTAGTCAGACCTGCACACTTTCTGCGGTGGAATCATTTGGAAAAAGGCCTGTTGGCATACCAAACATCTACGACGCTATCCTGGTGCTAGATCTACTACTAAAGTCTTTCTGGGGCAGCCATGATGGTGCCAAGATTACTATTAAACAGGGCTCACTGTTAGCAAGGGGAATCTCAGAATGGCTTCAGCTATAGAGGTGCCAGGCACCAGCAGGACAGCAGGGGGCACAGTGATTAAGGACATCTACCCATAACCTGTATTATATTTCCATAACCATTATTGTATTGTATTGCTTATAAGGGTCCTATCTACTGTGGTGCCAGTTTAAATCCCAGGAAGGACACTGTTGGAGCATCTTTGAGGTGCTTATCTGGAATTGCGCCCACAGCATATTGAGCCGTAGGTAAAACCACAGGCCCATTTGGACGGAATATTAAATACAGAAGCAGGCTATCTGCATGCTAGTCTAAAAGTGAGTTGTTGTTTTTTTTTACTCACAAGCATCATGTCGACATGCTACTGCAGGGTTCATGAGAAGCAAAAGTTTACTTTGACGGCTGAGATAAATATTTAATGATTCCACCAGGTTTCAGTGCAATTTTTTTTATCTGCTGGAGGTTAAGGTGGCTGGGAATTAAGGTTCCATCTGCTTGCCTTATTTTATTTGCCTTTGATAATCATCCCCCCCCCCCCACCCCCCACACCTGGACGCATGATGGAGCCTTATGACGTCTACGTTCTCCAGTCAAGCGATCTACCAGAGGGGCGCGCAAGGAGGGTTTATTCCTCCGTGAGATGGCCGGCGATGAGTGGCTAAGGGGACCGACACAAAATGAGATGCGGTGTAATAATGTACGTAACGTACAACAGGTGTCAGGGCCTTGCCCGTTGCAGCTTTCCGCTGTGAGCAAAGGCCATCTTTGAAAAGTTTGCAGGATCGCGCCACAATAGCAGCGCGGCGTACAGCCGTTGCTGGACTGCTTTACATCACAACGAGGGTCCCATTGTCACGTTTCTATGCCCTAGCATCGGCATTGAGGGCACTCCGCTCATAATTCCCCGACGGCTTGCCCGCTGTTTTGACATCTACGCCAATCACGGCTCTGGCACGCTATGAAGTCATCCCCTTTGTGACGCCTTTTCTCCCACTGAACCTTTTCTCATCCTTTGTTTCGGAAGGGGCGGGGGGGAGAGGATTTCCAAATTAATCGGAACAATGATTAAAACTTAGCATCTCGCTCGGATGATCTTAGACAATGGCGGTGGCCGCGGCTCATTGTGGCAGCGTCCATTAACCGGCGCTGAATTGGCAAAGGAGGAAAAATCTCATCTGTGTGAGGTCCACTCTGCGGTGGTTCTTTCAGCGTGCCGGTGCTGAAGACCCGCTTGGTACGACCGAGCCACTCTGCACAGTCTTCATGATGAATGCAGTGTTTCTTTGTAGACTGGATATAAATCTCTGGGGAAATTAATGGAATAAATTGGACCAAAATGGATCGTGGTTTCTTCTCTTGGGTACTGTAGATGCAAAAAAAAGTTTTGATTTCGTAAAACATTAAATATATTTACACTGAACTGGCCTAACTGGCTAGGCTTTCGCTCGCGAGGTGACGTCAGTAATTAGACCATTAAATCACCAGTAATAGATCAACTGTTTAACATCATTTAATTAGTTAGCACAAAAATACACACTGCAATGAAAAAACATGGCTCAGACCACATGCATAAAGAAGTTGGTTTTGCTCCATAATAACGCACAATACATACGGAAAAATCTAATAAAATCCTAAACAGCAAAGTGCTAGGATGTGGCATGTCATTAAACAGCAAGCTGGTAGAGAGCTAATTTCCCCAAAGCAGGAAGCATTCCTCTTGGTCATTCAGAAGACATTGGAGACACTAAGAGGTTTTACACGTAGATACGGGTCCAACGCCCCCCCCCCCCCCGGATTACAGGCCGCAGACGTGGCATGCAGGCAGGGAGGCGGCTAGGCTCTCTGCCCATTGTATATTTTTTCGCGGTGTTCCAGCTACTGCGCTGCTGCTCCCGCTAAATGCGCCAGGCCAAGCCTCCCAGGCCCGATGCGGGCCTCAAGCTTTGTGAATCACAGCACTGCCATGGAAATTACTGCACCGCATCTGCTGTTAGCTCTCGCAGTTTATAAAGCCATTCGTCCATCTATCCATTTCCGCCCGACCCTCGGAAAATTACCGAAAAATCCTTCAGGAGAGATCTCCTGCTATATTACGGCGGCATAGCTAACATTTCCATATTTTCAGGCAACTAGACTGTCAGAGGTATATGCAGGGTGGGGCCATTGGCTCCCAGAGTCGCCCCTCCCTTGCCACTCACCGATTCAAAGCATATGATTGGTTAATGATAAAGTTGGCTACTCGGTATGAATATATGGCCCTGCTAATGCCCCCCACCTTACAAAAATCGCAGAGTCGCCCCTGTAGACACTTAAGTGGAGCGACTCAGGTTACGTACTTTGTTCATGAGGACGACAGAAGAACCCTCTTGGGACGTTAACGCCAACCTTTTGCTTATGAGTCATTGTTCCTGACCTCAATGCCAGCCAGCATAACAGCCTTACTTTCTACATCTTCCTGTTCCCTGAGTTTTTTCAATGGCATACACACACACACACACACACGCACACACACACACTCACATGCAGACACTCATCCAAACACACATGACTGCAAACTCAAAGCAGGCCAGCTGCTCTTCCCCCTCTTCAACTGCAGGTACCTGGGCCTCTCAGTTGTGCTTCGCCTTAATATCAGTTAATTACTAATCATTTTCTTCAACAAAGAGGAATATGTAATTTTATAATAGCATTGTTTGCGATTGATGCAGGGCGGAGAGGGAAGAGGCTCAGGGTGCCTATGCAGCCCTGAATGGCTCTCACTGGAGTGCCCTCCTGTTTCAAACCCCTACCATAGCCCTTAGCAGCTGAAGGACTTTCTTCCCAGACATCACCACATCAAAGGCATTCAAATTCACGTCTGTTCAAACACAGAAATATCGGCTGGATTCAATTTCAATGCACTTATTTATTTTTCATTCTGCAGCATGGAGAGGACTCGGAAAGCTGAAATAACATCGCTTTCCAGTGTCGAGGGAAAGTTCACGTGCCCCGTAGCTTCAAGACGAAGACAAAAAAATACACGTGCGTTTTAAAGATCCGCCATTACTCAAGGTGCTCCCTTCCTGTGGAGGACGGAGCCGTACCGAGGATGGGCGACAGCGCTCGGCCGGATCCCAGTACCAGTACATTTACATGTATGTTTCCTAAGCAACAAGACGTTCCTGTCTTCAGCCATCAGCCTGGCTTCACCATCGTACTGATCGTGTCAGTGATCAGAAACTCGTGTTTCTATGAGAATCAATAAACCCTCCTTGCAGGACTAAAGTGATATAGAATTTACAGTTAGAACAGTTCACACAAAAATACGTTACTTTGTAGGGGAGGGGGAGGGGGGGTATTCAGCCTGTCACTCTGCTTTGTGATACCTGGGATAGGATCCCCCCCCCCCCCAAAAAAAAACCTCAGGATAAGTACTTGAAAGACAGATGTGCTGAGAATTGGTCCAATTCGCATCTGGTGACTTCAAAAACCAATTCTTCTCAACGCGTACATTTGAGGACCTCTGATCCCAGAATGGTGTAGCCATGCATGTTTACACGCATGCTGGCACGCTGCATCCCAGCTTCTCATCGCCCTTCCCCGTGGCCCGCCAGGTCTGCACCGGGTGTGCCTGCTTGCTATGCAAATCCCTGTCTCTCCCCTGACAGCCTTCAGAAGCACATCGGATGACCCAAGGCCTCACACTCGGCTGGCCCTTCTAGGCTGAGATACATGCATCTCTTTAGGTATCGCTGAATAATTAACTCGCGCGCGTGTGTGGGTGTCTCGCGAAGGTAAATAAATCATGGCGGTGCCGACCTGCAGGCTAATGAAAGCGGAAGGCGCGGCATGAGAATGAGGCCTTCCTCGTGTGTGCGTGCCATGTCGGCTGAACATTCAGTATTGATGCAGAAGAACCCAGGAGGGGGAGGCAAGAGATTTCCAGCTTTAATGCCAGGAGAGGACCAGACACAAAGCGGCAGCGTAACAAGATTGCTCGTGGGAATACACTCGCAGCCTTATTTGTCGGTACAGTGCTGGGAATTGCAAGTTGATCTTATAAACAAGCCGAAACGATGCAGGAAGCCGGAGGACTCAGGCTGGTCTCAGGGAAGGGAGGCCCCTGATTGGCCGCTGTATGCCTGAGAGCCCTGGCTCCTTCCTCCGGCTGTCTGCCCTGCCCGGAGCCCAGGCCGGGTGCTCAGCCCCCCCCCCACAGTGCCCAGATTAAGGACTTAAGCTGGGTATGGCGGGGCCCAAGAGGGAAGCCGATCTGCCCGCATTACACAACACAAGACAGGGACGGTAATCAATCCTTCCATTACTGTTGTAATTCAGGCCTTGGAGCTGAAATTCCAAGGAACCATCCAACTTTGTTTATAGTCACAGATACAGGAATATGCGTCATGCCTGAAAAAATGAGCACAGCAACCACAGCCTGTAATTAAAACTATTGCTATTACTAGAACAGTAATAGTAAGACTGTGGCGCCTTGCACTGCAAGCTACTTGACTGGATGTGGCTACAGATTATTCCTGTCCAGAGTTTGCAAAGTACAAATCCAGACCAATATTTTGTTTCAACCAGGCAGTGGAGTATAAAGAGATACAATCACAGAGCACTCAGCCGGCTGGTTGAAACAAAATCTTGGTCTGGATTAGTACTTTCTGAACCTGAACTTTTCCACCAGTGTTACTGTCATCAGCAGTCTAAAGGTTAATGGTCCAGCAGCACATCAGCTGAACACAGAGGTCCTGTTCTGAGGTCTACCTGTGCTGTCTCTCGACAGAGGTGACCCTGTTCTCAGGTCAGTCTGTGCTGTGTTTCTTTAAAGAGGAGGCCCTGAACTGAGGTCTGTAAAGCCTTCTAAAGCATGCTGATAACAAACAGTGTACCGAAAGACTCGCTTTTGTCAAATTTCACAGGGTTTAACTTAAATAAAAAAAAAATGTTTGTGCAACATAGAAAAAAGGATGATCAACTAATCAAAATGACTTCTCAGCAAACAGCTCGAAAAGGGTGATAGTGGCTGTAACCAAAAGTGGTTGATTACACACTGAAAATTCTGGTAAAATTCTGCAAACTTAATCAACATTTCATCTTAGGTATTGAATTTACATCAATCTGCAGTCTTTAAATAAGGACTGAACTATAAGAACTTGGTCCCACTGGAAAACTTTCCATCCATCCATTTTCTGAAACCACTTGTGCTATTCAGGGTCACAGGGGGTCTGGAGCCTATGAGCACAAGGCAAGGAACAACCCAGGAGGGGCGCTGGGGGGGCACAACCACACGGGGAGAACATGCAAACACCAGCTGCTGTCAACTCTCGCAGTTTATAAAGCCATTCGCCCATTTATCCATTTCCGCCTGACTCTCGGAAAATTACTGAAAAACCCTTCAGGTGGGACTCGAACCCTGGTCCCAGAATTGGGAGGCAACAGTGCTAACCACTCTGAGAGAGAATATTAAGAAATTTGAAAAGATTAAAAATAGCAATATATTGTATGAAAGAAATGCGGTGAGGCATTAAAATAAGCCACAAGAACAAAGAAACACACAACAATGTAGACATCTCTCATCTCTTAAAGAAAGTAACAGTTCTTGAATGATGACAGTACACACTGAATGGGCGGGGGCAGGGTATCATAACCTTAGGGTTGGGGGAGGGGGGTTGGACACCTAAAATCTTCTGTCTGAAGAGCCGAATGTCTTTGACACTCTTTGACGCTTAGATGCAGAAAACGAACACACCCGATCCCCAAACATTTTCCATTTGCTCATCGAACAAAAACTAGATTAGCAGCGATTTAAGGAATCACTTTCAGTTTTCTCAGAGTGAAAACACATCTTGATTTGATAATCCCTTCTTTCATTAAATATTGCATTAGAGGGACTTTCTGCTGGTGTCTTATAAAAAAGCAGTGACTTTTTTCCAGCATTGAGAGCTACTTGAGGACTAGCATGAGAAAGCGATAACAGGCAACGCGTGATTAACCCGGGGAGGGGAGCGGAAACCCCTGCTTACATCAGTGCCCACGAGTTCGCTCTGCAACTGGAACAGACTGAGACAGAAAATATTGGTGGATTGTTGCTAATTAAAGCGAGGGCCACCGGTTTTAGCTATAAACAACATGAAAGGGCCAGAGTACAGAACATGGAGCAGCTATGCATAATCCATCACACTTGACCAGACCACTAGGGGACAGCGCGGAGCCCCCATACGGTAATTAGGAAGCATGAGGAGGGGGGGCAGTGGAGTGAGCCCTGCCGTGTCTGTCCCCTGTAATTATCCCATGATTGACATGGGGTGTCAGGAAATGGCAGTGGACAGGGCGGCTCTTTGTTAACCGTGAGAGCTGACACCGGCGGCCATTTGGGGGGAGAAAAAGGATGGAGAAGAAAAATTTACCGTACATTCAGCTTGCTGACTATAGTGCCTTTTCTCTGTAGGGTCGGATCCCCCCCCAACACCCCCCCGCCCACCCCGGTTTGCTCTGCGGGGTCTGAGCTATGGTGGTGGGCCCCCTGTTAAATGCCTCCCTCCTCCTCCCCATGCCGACACCTGGGCACAGAGAGCAGCTCGGTTGCCCAGAGGTAGCAGGATGTCCGCAGCGAGCACGCTCCCTCAGAGCAGCCTCATTCAGCCTTTGTGAGCAGCCATCGCCATGTGAAACGGCTCATATGTTAGGCTGGACAGGGGTGGCCACAGGGGGGCTCCGGGAAGCGGGGGCGCTTTCACAATTGAAGGGTGCATTCAGCTTTCTTTTCAGATTCTGGGTGGGGGGGGGGGGGGTGCATTATAGCTGAAACTCAGACAACAAACATAATTATTTTTTTCCATT
>JAODKK010000012.1:306179-322274 GCA_026774405.1 Petrocephalus microphthalmus | reverse complement strand
CGCCCCCCGTCAGATTGCGGCCATTAACAAACTCAGTTAAAGACTATACGTTGGGAACAGTTCCACGCAGCATCAGATAAACCTGAGGCTTCCTGTTGGATCACCTGATGATGCTGGGTTACCAGACAACGCCCCAATTGCTTACATCTTCACCTTTTTTTGACTGGCAGTGCATCATTTTAAAAATCTGACTCACGGCAGCCACAGTGGGTCAATTAAAAGCGATACTAAAAAATGAATCCACCATGCAATGTGTTGCATAAAATATATATGACAGATTTATCACTGCATAAAACGCTCCCTTCTCCAATGGCAGCCTATCATCGAGACATTACAAGCAGTTACTGCCTCTATATTTGTTATCTGCATGCTGAAAGCTAATTATGAAGAGACAATAATAGACTATGATAAACAGAGTGTGTGAAATAGTGCAGCATTTAAATACAATTAGGCATAACCCATTTCACTAAAACTGGATGGCATGACACTAACCATATAAGAGGAAATATTGTCAATAAATAAATCCTACAAAACAAATTTGTAATGGAAAGAATATTGTTTTCTCTATTTCCAATATGGTCCTTGTTGTTCTTATTAACTGTCAATTGTTGTTCTACAACTAGCCATGGATAGATTTCTTTGTATTGAGTGTGTGCAGAATTTTAAAAATAGATTATTTGGTACAGTATTATACTGTATACTGATCTAGTGTTCTGCTAAGGTATCTGTCACAGTGCCTGGCTTGATAAGGTTTGGGAAAGAGCTAACTTGTAACGCAGTAAGGTCTGTAGGCCCCCATGAGCCAGAAAACGCTCAGATGTAAACAGAAACCAGGATAAGCGTCCAGCGATAACGCAAAAGCAGGGGCTCCTGCTTAGGAGCACCGAGAGATCCACCGGGTACCAGATGACATCCATTTATTAGGTCTGAATCAGAAGAATAACCTGGACTCATAAATGTAAGACCAAAGCCGGGTAGGTTTGATGATCAATAAAATGTTATTTTTTCCATACCAATTTGGTTACAAAACCAGATGGAGCAGCTTCATTAATATAACTGATAAAATGTAATATTTTTAAGAAAAGGCCCAGACAGCAACTTCAATGTCCATGGCCAATCAAGTCTCAGACCAGCAGGATAGAAATTTGAAGCTCTTCATTCTAATGTCCCACGTCTTTCTTTCAAAAGAAGCCATTTTCCTGGTAACTCACGTTTTTTTTTTTCTTCCCTTTTTGCTTGCTTTAAAATAAAGACCTTTCCCAAATGTCTTCCTTTCTTTATGAATGATGGGATGTTATATTGGGTACGTGTAACACACATACGAAATATAAGTGATGGACCAGAAACTGCGTATTCACACCAGGCCGGCTAGCTGGGGTCTTCACTAAAACCTCTCTGTTAAGCTGGGACAGTTTAATATAGTACAATAAATTAGAATCTGTGAACAGACTGAAGTCAGAGAAAAACTCCACACACAGTCTATTACTGGAGTCTAGGCAGAGGCTAATTAAGCAAGCCAAATCTCAGAGACTTTAATGATGTCCTTATTTTTTTGTTGGGAGTCTTAATGAAGAAGGCCTGTGGGATTCACGTGCCAAGCCGGGGCTTCTGGGAACCCGTTAAGAGGGTACGAGCAGAGGCAAGAGGAAATTAGCCTAGGGTCAACTTTCTCGCCTAGCTTAGCGGCAGAGCAATGAAGCAGGCGGGGGTTGGGGGGGGGGGGAATTAACGAGGCGAGCTCGGCGAGCCGGCGCGACCGCTCCGACCTTCACTCCTCGAAAACCGCTTGTGCGGCATCAGGATTATAGCCGCTGTCTTTCCACTCGAGCGGGGTCTCCCTCGCTGTGACCCAGGGGCAAGCTCACACCACTGGAGTCAGTTATCTGGTTGCTCTCCAAAGAACTTAGACACCAGCAGGCGGGTACAGGCACACATTCAGCTACTGATTGCTATATTTCAGACTAATACTTCCAAAGCAGGACTACTATACACATGTATATTATTCTATTATTCACAATACCCGTGAGTTGCTCTCGATTAGTAGATCACATAAAAGCTTTAATGATAAAAAAAAATACCCCTGATTTTTCTGTTCTGATTAATCTAAACAATCCATCACATCATAAAAACAGATATGAATAGCTATTTATCTGGGACTTACAAGAATAAGCCACAGGCACATCAAGGTAAACCAGAAAATAACCCAGACATGATAATGGAACAAGATGCACCTTTTAAAATACTGTGAGACAGGTTGAACTAACAGCTCTGCATTTAATTATATTAATCATATTAACTGTTTACATCTGCAAAATGCCAGCCAGATGGCTTATACACATTGCTGCTGATACGGGGCGCGCAGGATGAAAGTGATACGGAGGCACATTCCGGATATAAATTTTAGGTAGCATCTTAGATTCATTGCACCTTTAAATCAGCATTCATAAGCAGTATGAGTAAACCTTAATATCCTAACATACCTTACAGGCTGTAATATACATTGATAAAAAGCATCATATGATTATAATTTTTGTTATTGTCGACTAATGTTTGATTTTAATGTATATTACAGATGTTTAGATGGTATGTTATAATGTTACAGTATACTTCCATGCTGCTTACGAGCGTTTTATGAATTCATTATAAAGGTGCAAATAATGTTCTATGAATGCCTTAAAAAGGCATGGTGGCACAGTTAATGTAAAGCATTAACTCTTTTAATAAGGGGCATCAGAGAACCTTTACTTGAATTATCTTTTATGGGGGCTCTAATTAATTATGATTATTTTGATTATTGCACATCATGTCATTAATCGTGTTGCGTTTTATTTAAAGTGACATTATTTAAAGTGACATTGGCTGCAGTTCTTAGTCATTTATATGGCTGGATGTAACGCTGGAGAAATTCAGGTTAAGTACCTTCCTCTGACACCCCTCCTGGGCCTGGAATCCATCCATGTTCAATAACCACTTATCTAATTAGGGTCACTGTGATCTGGAGCCTGTCCTGGGAAGCACAGGCCCCGGCAAAGGCCCGGGACGCCTGAGAGGGACGCCTGAGTGGGACGCCAAGCTGCGGCGCTCTCATGCACGCGGGGCCGCTGCCACCAAGATCGGCAACCGCTCTTTGGAAGACATGCAGTTTTTTAAGAACGGGAGGAGAAAGACCCAAAGTGGGCGGGGCTGTGGTGTGCTGCCAATCGACGACCAGCTTAACCTACTTCTCTCTGGCAACTTCGCTGGCTCCTATTGTTAAACCCCGCCCACTAGGGATTTTCCATCATCAATAAACCATCTGCGGGAAGCTATCTCTTTCGGTGGCTGTTGTGTCTTGCTGATTTCTTCCCCTTGTTCTTTAATTCTACGTGGGACACCAGTCTGCCCCTTAGGGCTTCTGAGCAGGGACACCCCCAGTGGCTGTAACAGCACCGGCACCCAGCCTGCTGAAGGGTGTCACCAATGCCCGCCGGCTGGACTGCTGCAGTGCGAGGGAGGCGGCTCGGTGCCATATAATTCAGCAGTCACGTCAGAACGGGCCAATTTGGGTGGAAGAGTCACGGACAGGTAATAAACACCGGGGACCTCTGCAGCTCTGCCTTCAGAACTCTAATTAGGTCTCCTGGATTGACGGAGCCGTGTGCATCCCATCTGTGGCCATCATCGCAATTTGGCAGTGTCAGGATCCGCAGCCCATCCTGGCCGAAGAAACATGCTTTATGTTCGCACCTTGCAATTCCAGCTTCGCCGCCATGAATCACAGAGGCATTTTCATTTTCCCGTACAGAGTACTGCCAGGCAGAGCCAAGTGCTGGTTGTTGACCAGTGAAACCCACATGAATCACAGAAAACAGCCTTAATTAAAACACTTGACGACTTTTCAAATGTAGCTAGTTCAAAGCTTCCTTAAATAAAGTAAATAGAAAACACCAAATAAAATACATAAGTATTATTATCACATCAAATATGTCTAAATGTCAGTGAGGGTTCATATATTGACATGGAATAATTAATTCATAAAGCTTTGGAGTGAGAAAATCTAACAAGTCATTCGAATTACCCTGTACCTGAAATCACTGCATTACATCCTCCACTTTCAAACTGTTTACCACTCTCCATCTTTTTGCTTAGAAAATGGGTCACTTGAGCACTGTAATGACTGAAATGTGTATGTAGATGTATACAACTAATAAAAGATGGTTTCCTTTCACTAATACTCTGCCACAAGCCTCAGCGTACTGGGTACATTAAGCTAAGATGATACAGACTGATAAACTGACACAAGATGTTGACAATATTGTAAAACTTATATTCCATCTTAAGTAACATGACAGGAAATTTTTGGTTTGTCTTTATGTTTAGGGAGCCTTGCTGGCCAGAGGGATCAACAAATAACCCACGATTAACTAAGTTAGAAGGCAGCATTATCTTGAAAATGAAAAAGAGGTAATTTTGTTTCCTAAGCATTTATAAACAGCACAAGAACCTGCTTTGATGTGGCCGTGAAATTAGAAGACATTAACTTAGCTAGCTGAAAACCAGCTAGCCTGAAGAGAATTATCGTACATAAAAAAATCAGCTTACTATCTTTGTGTTTGCTGATCAAAACCACAGTAATAGGCATTTATAGAAACTAAAATTAAGTGTCTCTGGAAAGTGAATTTCAATATAAATTTGACCTTTCATGATAATGGATCGACTCAGTCGGTGGTAAGACTGAAACCCCGCTATCTGGGAAGTCACCCCAGCGGCTTCGTCGATGAGCCTACGTCCCCGAGTAAAGTTCCAGGGGTCTCCGCCAGCGCTCGTCCACGTCTTCTCAAGCTGAGCTGTCTTGCAAAGCACTGATGATCTGACAAAGGACTTCTGATGACCTCTGCAAGCCAGGTTGCACCTCCACAACGTCCACAATGCTGTCAAATGCAGGTTGTGCTTCTCAGTCTTGCTAGCAGCACCTGACAGCAGCTTATGATGTGACTCAGGTCATCTTCTCCCACACTACAGGAAAGTCTTGTCACCAGCTGCCTAGGATCGCCACTGTGTCAGCCTTATAACATCTGATAGTTATCTTTTGATGTCAAGCTTTGGAAATCTGATAACAGGGAAATGGTCACTTCCACGTAATTGTCAACTGAATGCTAACAATTTATTATTTTATCTACAAAACACATCTCCTACACATAGTAATCCATTGGCTAGTTCTAGTGAGCAAAAATTAAACATATCTATTTAACATCTAGTGTTGCTTGGTAATAAATGGAGCATGTTTGCTACTCCAGTAAAAAAAAAAACACTGTCATTGACTGTTACAAGCTGATATTGTACAAAGAAAATAAGTGAATTCAAAATGGGTCTGTATGCAGGTTCAAATAAAATGTCTTACATCACCAGAAATGGCATTCATAGACTGCTTTGCCTAGTCATACCAAATCTTTTCCAGGACATGTATGGGAAAATGCTTTCCTCTTCTTACAAGCCTCAAGTTGTCTTTTAGTAATCCTGTTTAACTAGATTCAAAAACATAATTACTACTACTATTTATTTCTTGGTATTCTGAATATGTGTCAATATAATGGTAATATGTATGCAAACAGCACCTGAGCCAAACACATGTATCTGGTTAGGTGTTTAGCAGAATGGGAACGGTGAGACAGGATAAGCCACGCAGCACGTCTGAATTCCCGTCCCACAAACACAATGCGGACAGATGGCCCGCCAATGGCGTTCCGGCAAGACTGTGGAGACGGCAAAGAAATGGAAAATTTATCAATCATTGCTTTTTAGCATAGTGGCATGCAGAATTTAATAGGCTTTGACATGCAGAACAACCCTTAGTGCTGATCCTACATTTCACCTTCATGCAATTCTAAAAATTATTGTTGTATGAATTTAAATCACAGTTGCTATCATATTAAAGGAAAACCATGCATCCGTCTTCTATAACCTCACATCCAGCATGAACTGTGACGATATTTAAAAGGGATGTTCAAGAAATATGATTCCAGAGTCAATTCCAGAGCTTCACCTTCTCTAGTTTGGCTAATGGTTTTTCTAAAGTCCAAAGCTGCTCCTTCAAACACTGCTACATGCTAGCTTTCTATCCACACTGAACAAACACTATGAACAAACCCAGCCACCAGAAGGTGTAATGTCTCAAATTTCAGGACAGGATATTCTGGTTCAAATATTTGGCAGCTGTATCCAACATCTTGCTGACTGAAAAAAAGACAAAAGCTGTGTATTTGATATCTAGATATCAAGTATGTCACCTTGTTGGCTTGACCTAGAGTATACTGTATAACCAAAATAAAAAAGATATACAGCCTATAATTAAAAAATAAATGCATAAGCGATGTGCCAATGACTTTCAAACACCACAGGAACTGGGCCTTGAAAACTGAATATCACTATGCATATTTACTCAGAAACATTTATATACAGTATATATATGCCATATACACATGGGATATATATATACAAGTATGTATAAATATATGAGACTCACATTAAAATAAGATTAAAAGGACTGTGATAAATTATAGCTTATAAATAATGCAAAGCCAAGTGATTAAGCAGGGTGCAGAATTTCTGAAGTGCAGACCAGCTTGTCGATATAAATGTGTGATCGGATTGACAGTAAAATCCACCGAAACTCTTTGAACTTTCTGGTCTTCGCTGGCCGACCGAGGCTTCTGCTCTCTCCCCGCTGACTGGCAGACACGCCAGCCCCTCCCTAAATCAGCAGACGTAAGCTTTCCAGGCGTGAGACGACCGGTTAAGACACGGCATGCTTTTGACCGTGATGCCCAAAGGCTGTGGGTTCAAAGCCCCTTAGAGACCCTGTTACTGTATCCCTTGAACAACTGATGCACTGAATGTGCTGCCATATTAATGGGTACATTAATGCTAGTTGCCCGTTGGAGAAGACCATTGAGAAAAAGATGAGGGCAGCCAGCAACGAGATGAAGGAACTCATCACAACATGCCTGTGAGAAGCCTGCAGAATCAGACAGAAGGTGCTGTGTGATGTCTTGGAGAAATGCATCTTATATAGACAAGAGTAGCTGACTAACAATGAGATGATTGAGCATAAATAATAATAATGATTATAATGACAGCTGTTCGCTGTCCAGAAAGTCTCTATAAGGGGTTATAAAGTGAGTAAGTAAACAGGGATAAAATGCACAGTAGTTTTATTGAAGTGTAACTGAAATACAGGGTCAGCCACAGATGAACCAACACGCCCTGCAGTTCTGCTCTGCTGTGTCCCTGTTTTTCACCCTCCGGCCCACATGCTGCCGTTTCAGCCCCGCGCCTTTACTGACACAATTCAACCGTTACAAAAAAAGAACTTTTCCAACCGAACTGAACCTGATTCATTTTCATGCAGGTGTCCAATGTGGCCGCATTCTCCGCAGTGCTCAGCAAAGCGGATTTCAAATGTATAACTGCCATATTATTTAAAAAAAAACCCAAAATGATGGGTTTGAAGAAATATCCTAAAAGGGCTTTGCACACCCAAGGACATTCAGGTGTTATCGCGCAGAGAATTGCAAGCAGTGAGCTGGGATTTTCCTTTATACGTCATAGAAACCCATTGGGTCGCCAGTACTGGTACTTTTCATTTTAATTAACTACCTCACCCAAATTAAGTAGAAAAGTATAAAGAGTCTATAAAATGAGTGAAAAAGTATATAAACGTTCCTGTTACCTACTTGAGGTTCCAAGAAGTGTAGCAATAACTAACATTTATCGTTATACATTACCAACAGAACGAGGGATTTAGCATGAGAGCCCACAGACCACTCTGTGTAATTCTGGAGGAGAGTCTGCAAAAAAAAGGGAGGCAGGTGTTGAAATACAGGAAGGAAATCTTGGCATCAATGGAACCCAGAACACATTAAACAGGATAGAAAAAGTATAGGGTTAAAGGTAAAAATCCAAGGTCCCCCCATATTCCCGTTCAGGAATTTTCTTAGAAATGCTGGATGATGATCGCTGAGCGTGAAAATCCTATGGTGCTTGTGAAAATCTCCCCCAAATCCACGGACAGCTGGGAATGCTTGTCAAATGGATGAGTCGATATTGCCCAAGAATGAAACGAAAAGTTTTTGACATGTATGGTAGAATCAACTGCCATAATGGAGTGGACAACCTTACTATTTCACAAAGGGGCGGTTCCCTGCCATGCCTTCCACGCAGATGTCAGATAATGCCACATATGGGAATATTTCTTTATACAAACTGCAAACAAACATTTTCCAATCCAGTCATGCAGGCTACACAACAACCTGTCAAAACACAATAAACAAAAAGAAAAATTCCGGCCAATTCAAGAAAACTTTAGAGTAGAAAAAAAAAAACATTAGCGGAATAATTAAGATGTTAATGTTATCTTTCCTAAAGGCCAAATAAACTTAGAATCTGGCATAAAATATAAAACCCTCTCCTGAAAACATTATAATCATAATAGTTTTTTTTTTCTAGAGCAGTGTTTCCCAATCCAGTCCTCGGGGACCCACAGTCAGTCCCTGTTTCTGCTCCCTCCCAGCTCCCTGCCAGACAATCCACATTTTGCTCCCTCCCAGTTCCCTGCCAGGCAGTCCACTTTATGGAAGTGAGCAAAAGCGTGGATTGTCTGCGGGTCCCCGAGGACCGGATTGGGAAACACTGTTCTAGAGGATAGTGTGGTGTATTACAGCAATTCAGCAGAACCTGATATCGAGTAGTATAGCACTACCATTGGACAGATCCCCACTGGCAGAACTGTGTTGTCAAACCTAAACCAAGCACGACCCCTGGTGGCAGCAGACATGCACTGCAGCAGACCAATCCTCTCGAATGAGTAGTGCCCAGAGCATATGAGGGATGGGCATGAAGGGGCATGAGGGGTACAATTTCCAAGGACAATGGCAGCCATTACAACAGTTTTGAACCTGGAGCAGTAAATTACAATCATCCATAAATCCCAACTTGGTGCTTGGGGACCCCCAGACCACGGTTTTACTCCCATCCAAGAGGGAGCAAAAATATGGGCTGTCTGGAAGGGAGCTGGGAGGGAGTGAAAACGTGGACTGTCTGTGGGTCCCCGAGGACTGGGTTGGGAAACAGTGAGGTAGAACATACCCTGGAGATGGCAGCCCATCTCACGGCAAAAATCACCACGGCCTCACAGTTAGTGCACAATTAATGAATGGCTCCCGATACCGTACATACTGTAATAGCATTTACTGCAGTGCACCACATAAAAGTGACTAACAAGCCTCAGCGATTCTAAACTACAATAGCCAGACATGCTGCTCCAGCTAAGATATACTTCAATTACCCTTGTACGTCAGACACATCTAGGGGAAGATACGATATAGGATATAGGATTTAAAAAAAAAACCTTTGTATATTATACTCTATACACCCACACACTCTATACTCTATACTACCATCCCACATTTTTTCAGACAGTCACTGCAGGTCAAAATACCACATCATAATTAAATATGAAAACTCCCACAGATATTTTGAAATTGTGTTGACAGGCTATGCATAGCTTTTTTTATATAATTGTCAAAAGACTATTATCTAATTAATAACTATTCTCATATAATGAAAACCCTCACCTCAATAAAAATGTGTTTTTGGGCGATTTTATCACAGATTTGCAAGGTTTTTAAAAAAGTCATGAAATGCCACTTTTAAATCTTTAAAAAAACGTCTGGCAGAGCTGACAGGCAGCTCGCGTATCACACGATGAATCTACCCCCAAGTGTACTATCACAAACATACCAGACAGCTGAGAGACAGCGT
This sequence comes from Petrocephalus microphthalmus, assembly GCA_026774405.1. Classification (NCBI taxonomy): domain Eukaryota; kingdom Metazoa; phylum Chordata; class Actinopteri; order Osteoglossiformes; family Mormyridae; genus Petrocephalus; species Petrocephalus microphthalmus. Next base: position 312,476 of record JAODKK010000012.1, on the reverse strand, counting down.
CTTTCATCTTCTCCCAGAGAAATGCGATTTTTTTTTTCTTTAATGGAGACCGATATCAAATATTTATCACCTTGAGTTCTGCTGAGGTAATTGTTTCAACCATAAAAACAATCACTGACAAGGTCGGGGCACCGCTAGCTTTCAGGAAAACGGGAGATTTCAGGCTAACGTGTCTTTAACCTGACAGCAAGTTATTGATATTTAAATGAGATGGAAAGAAGGATATTGCCACAGAGTAGGGTGACACTGATCACAATTACACCCATCTGTCCTGGACTGTCTTTTCCTACAAGCGCATGCACTGGTAGGTCATTTATTACAAGATACCCTTCTTCAAATGCATCACTGGCATAGAAAATTTTTATTGAAGATTTGATAAAATTTGCAGGGATAAATGTATCTTATCACAATGTCATGTTCCATCCATCCATTTCCCCGAGATACTTATCCAGTATAGGGGTTGTGTTGAGCCTGGAGCCATCACAGGAACAGGAAGTGTAGACACCTCTTACACCTTATGCCTTTGGGTGGGGGCACATGTAAGAAACATGGAAATCATGGACCTGGGACAGAAGAAGCAATTCCACCATCACATGCAGCCTTGGGTGAGAATCAAACCCTGAAGGGTCTGAAGCCAAGGTGTGAGAGCCCAGGTCCCGCCCCCATCATCACTGTCCCAAGTTCTACCTTTTGCATACACGCAATGGAGGACGAAACACTTAAAGTACATGTCATTTAGCTCCATGATATGATGGCGTCATGGTGATGGCTAATGACATATGCTACTGAGTAACAAGGGCAGCATTCATTTTAAATGATTTCAGCATTTTTTAACTAGGTGTTTATGACTTCAACCCATTATGCTCTGACGAAACTGCATGATCGGGTTAGGTATCACAAAATGAATGCATTTTAATATTGTCAAATATTGTTACTATTTTACACCTGTACTACATAAGTATGGAAACCTTAAAACCAACCCTTACAACTACATTCAGTAAGATATTCTTGCAAATACAGCAGGACTGACGACTTTGGTCAGCTTGCTGGCGTGAGATTTTCAATTTGAGACAAGTCTGCACATATATTTACATGTATGTAAGCGATTTATTACCTTGTAAATAGCCTGTAGGGTTTACAAACCGCCCCAACACTTTTGATGTAGCCAATTTTAGGTTTATAATGGAATATTATAGATCTGCCATAAAATTTCTTGCGTCTGAAAGCGTCATGCTATAATCGTGAAAGTTGGAAACCCTGATTCAGGTGTCGGGATGGAACAACACTACCAAAGCAAAGCAAGCCATTCAGTACACAGAATATAACTATGAGACAGTTTGTCTTAAATTTTACAGGAGAGTTAAATGTTTGAGGGTGAACACGGAAAATTAACAATAACGGTCATCTACCTTGGCTGAATTACTGTTGGTGTGATGTTGTACTGCGGGAAACAGGGTACGCGTTAACACGAGTGCAGACATCACCTGTTTGTGATGGCGCGTTAATTCTCACAAACACACGGTTTGTGCTGAAACATAACGATGCTTTGGACGCCCCGCCAGCTGAGATGCCATCCCCATGTCCTGATCTGGTGGTGTGTTAGCTCAGCCATCTCCCCTACAGAGCGCTCTGGACTGGAGTCTTGCCAAACGGACTGGTTCTGTCCCGGCTCATCCGCTCCACTGAAATGATTGTAAGTAAAACAGAAACCCAACAAGCCAAATGAGAGATACACCTCGTGTTGCCACACGCTTCTTTTTTTCTTGCGACCGTGAAACGGTCTCAGGCCTCCATATACGATGGTAATTAGTGCGATTCTCAATCCCCCACCATGCTTCTGCTACTTATACTCAGCAAACATGGCTTTAAAATGTCGGGAATATCTGCCACCCAGTCCCAGATAGCCAAATTGAAATTGAACGGAACCTAGAGATCAATTATTCTATATCATGTTATTGAGCAGTTGGGGAGTTTATGAAGAGAAAAAGGCAATCTGCTTAAAACTGTTTTAAAATCTCACTTCATTACTAATGGAAGCACAGTGAACTTCTGCTGAATCCACCCTTTTATAGTATATGATATTTTTGAAAGGCAATTATGCAGGTAGGTACTTTGCTCCATATGTTACTCCTCACTGATGCATAGATAAGGCAGCAGACATTCGGCATGGGAAAAGCCGTGCCCCTCTAATGATCGAATGATCTACATTCATATTTATGACAAGTGCATTACGCCTTTTTTTTTTTTTACTGCATTTTAGTCCCGCTGCACTTCCGACTGCATTCTTGGGCTCATGCATTTGCAACAGTATCCACGCTCCTCACATTACGGAAATAATTAGCTCCTGTTATGACCTTCTAGCCCGTCAATAACCTCTTACCCATTTATGGCCGGTTCCGCAGAAGCGTAAGGTGTAAGGCTGCACACGCCCTGGACGGAGCACCGGCCCATCCCCCGGCTCTCACGCGCGTTTGTTCACACACACCCCTCTCACACAACAGCGCCCGGATTTAAACCACCAGCCCTGGGGTACCGGCTAGTTAGCCGTGCTTAAATGCCGCTATCGGTTTACGTTACGCCGAGCCGCAGCTTGGGGGCGGGTTAATATCATACGCTAGGGAAGCCACCGAAAGCTTGTTACAGGCCTTAAGTCTCCCGATTCAACATATTAATCCAATTCAGTATTCTCCCTCGGCTTTAAGTGTGACTGACGGACAGGTATTCCCCTGTAAAATCTAAAAGCCCGTGACCCGCTATGGAACAGGGGCCACCCGAAGCACTCTGCAGCCTAGCGGCGAAAACAAAGGCGAGAGGCACTTGGTCACAGCCCCGCCCCCAGGCGGACAGGCCGCGCTACGGGCGCGCTGTTTCAAGGGCGGCCATGTGTGATTCGGCACGCGCTTTGATGTCAACACCGGGCCGCATTTGCATAGGAGAAGGCGCGGTGACAGGAACACAGGGATCTTTAAGCAGATGGGTGAGACAAATCTGTGCAGTTATTATCTCCGCGCACCATCCAGGTAGCTGGGGGGGCCCCTTCCAAGTCCCGCGCCGTCTGATCCGCTTCCAGACTCGCGGTGCCCCTCGGGGAGCGGCGGGTCTGCCCGCGCAAAGCCGGATTTAGCCGCGGTGGTGGGGGCGGGGCCGCTGAAGAATGGCTTTTCAAAGACTCCCTCCATCAAAGGGTGACTAATAGCCTCGAACCCGCTGCGTGTGAAGAGGGAGGACTGACATTTCACCATCTTGCGCAATGCCGCTAGACTCCGTCCAGCCGGCCTCCCTCCCTCAAACGCCTCATCCTCACGTCGAGACGCTCATCAGCGTCATTTTATTTAACACCCCCACGGTTTGAGATCAGTGCTGAGCTATTGCCTGGCAGGAGCTGGTCACTTAGTTAGTTAAGGATGTGGATGTAAATCCCAGGAGCCCCCGGGGGGGAGATTAAAAAATAAGCCATAGTGACATCTCTGGTTTTTCCTCTTCCCTCCAGGAGGCGTGAGGTTTTGACTCGTGTTTCTCAGGTTTTTCTCCAGAGAATAAAAATCTTTGACAATTTCACTGAAGCCTTACCTGGATCTAAACAACAGACCCCAGGGGAGACTGAAAGAAGCATCAGTTTATCCCCCACACCAAAGACAGGCACTAACATACTGTATGCATGGCCTGACCTCCAATGATCACAAATTTCATTTGTTCCACCTGTGAGTCATTTTTAAACTATAACTACTGTCAAACTAGCTCCTTAATCTAACACCTTTTACTTCTTCTACATGAAGATACGAAGAAAATGCAAAACTTTCTACATTCGACATCATGAAATAACCCGACACCATTATAAAACCAGAGTGAATGTATTTAGCAGTTAAAACATTTCATATTCAAATTGCTCCTCGTTTGAAACCAAATCAGATCACTGAATTAATATTTAATGGCCGATACAGTACTGTCATTTCTACAAGCCATCATAAAGGCTATGTAAACACATAATGATGTATGGATGCCTTACATTAGCGTTGGGACTGACATCTCCTTCATGAGCTTTAACATCTTCAGGAGGTTCGAAGAAGGTGAGACGAGGCTGACATGCCGGACAGCAGTCGCGATTTGTCACAGCTGGAACAGAACCAGACCCAAAATCAACACAAGTGGAGGAAGAACTCACATTTATGGAACTGGCACAGCCAATACATTACAGTATTTTAAACTAAAACACAAGCACCTTCCAAAATTCTGATACTTCTATTGTCAAAGTTTATGGCTTTCCAGTACAGGTCTGACAGATTTAAATATTTTAAAACACTTTCTTGTGTAGCTGTCAGATAGCGCTGGTTCAGAGGACATTCGATAAGTCATAGCACACATGCACAGAGGTCAAAGTACACACAAAGTCAAACAGACACACCAGTGAAGTGAATTTTACTACAAAACTGCAGTTCTGGAGCACAGCAGGTTTATTTTAAAATGTGTTTTCTTTTTCCATCCATGCATGCATGCACTTTCCATAACCGCTTATCCAGTCACGGCGAGACTGGGGCTTATCCCATCCAAGGTGCCCAGTCCATCGAAAATGTTATTTACATTTAATATATTAAAAACTGAATATGCCCCAAAAAACTAACTTGCAACTCAGCAGAAGGTGGCATATTGGTTTAGGACCTGGACTTTCCCTAACCTAAACTGGACGACGCTGGTCCGTGACCCAGGAAGAACCCCGCTGTGGTACTGAAGCTGAAACGTGCCAGTAAAATACACAATTACATCACAGGACCAAAAGCAGCTAAATATAATACATACTCAGTGTGAGCCAATGTGCTACATGACTAACTTCACTATGGCATATAATATTAATTCTGTGGTGACTCCAAAGTGATTTTAAGACTTTCTTCCACTATGGGGTGTACTAATCTAAAGCCCAGGCCTCATCCACTTCCAGCCTCACGTGGAGCATCGTCTCCATGCTCTGTGGGAAGCTGCACCACCACACAAGAGGTGTTCCTTCGAAGACCTTGACAACGTCACCACCCTCGATGGCCCTACCCCTTTCGAATATGCCAAAGGCAGGGCAGACAACTCACAATCAGGCTCATGCTGTTGCAACTTAAACACTCACGTCTTCTGGTTTTTTAGCCACATGAGTACCGAATAAACAATACATTTCACCTAACAATCTGTCTGCAAATGCAAACACCATTAATTTATAATAAAACAAATTTTAGCTATGACCTTTAGCTGCCCTCCAGGATCTGTAAATTCCCAAAATTTACTGACCTAGTGCTTGCCTATAATAATAAACTTACCTAATAACCTAATAATAAAAAGGCATATTTAGCATAGACCCATATGACTTGCACTGTAAAATCAAGCTAACAGTTTAGCCTTTCAGAACAATTCGCCTGCTTAACGGTATCCGTAGCAATGCTGAAGAAAAGACAGTTCATTGTATTGAAGAGTGAGACAGCCTTATTGGGTAGTGTGACCTCTCGTGGGGGGGGGGGATGGGCCAGCATAGCTATCTCAGCAAGGTGTGCTCTGCTCCAGAAGGAGATAACCCACTTGACATCCGGATATCCTTCCACCATCTCCGCTTCCCAGGCTTCTGAGGTCCAGGTAAGGCTCTCAGTAGTGCTCTGATCGGAACCTCGGCACCGGACCGCCTGACGGGTCACGGCAAGAACCCAAGAGGACTTAAGCATCGCGGTGAGAGAGGAATATGACGTATTACGGTGGTGAATAAAGGATGGAGCAGCGTGGTGAGAGAGGAGGTCTAAACTTCGGATGTCACGGCCCGGGGAATTCCAGATCGATGAACTTTAGACTCTTGTCCGGGCTCCGTTTGTTAAAATACTGGCTTCCCCTGTCGGCCCCTGGAGGATGGGCTCCCCCCTTTGAGTCTGGGTCCTTGGTTTCTTCATCTTAGGGAGTTTTTCCTCACCTCTCTCACCTCTGGCTAAAGTGCCTTGAGGCAATGTAATGCTGTGAAAATGCGCTACATGAATAAATATAAATGGATCTGAACTGAATCTACTATCATCTGTATAATACGACAGACTTGGCGAGCCCCCTCACCCACTGGCCACTGCCCACTGTGATCCGGCACCTGCTCAGACAGCAGATTAGAGCATCCTGCATCCTGGATGGGGGAGGAGGACCACTGGCTACTCTCCTGGTGGTTTCCCACACCTGTCAAGGTCTTGGTTCAATAACTAGCCTCTTGGCTGTCTGACTAAGCTCGTGGAACTCTCTGGAAGCGTGCATGGTGCCAGAGCAGCAGCAGAACCCCCGCCCCAGCCTCCCGCC
>JAODKK010000012.1:41157-53160 GCA_026774405.1 Petrocephalus microphthalmus | reverse complement strand
CAAACCCCCCCCCCCCCCCCCTGTGCCAGAAGAGCCTTGTGCTGCAGATGGAAGGGGATTCTCATGATGGGCCACTGGCGCCATTTCCCAGTCCTTAAAACTAAGCAGCTAAATGGATACATGAGAACACAGAGAGGGAAGACCAACCGGCAATGAGGCTCAGAGACACAGTGTAGTGGTTAAAATGGTGACAATGTTTATGAATTATGAGAGCTGTCAAAATCAACAAGAAGCAGTGTCATAGACAGGGGTGTGGAAACCCAGGCAGAACCAGGGGGGCCAGCACTGTATAGGGGCCCAGAATATCTACTGTTGGAGGCCCCTTTCAAAACCTACCACTAGGCACCCTCCAGTCAGCAAATTCCATCCACAGATCTTTGTCACACGGCAGATTGTAGATAGACAAATGATGCTGAGTTCTAGAATCACTACTTTTTGTTCCAATGTGGATGGATGGAACATTGTAATAGAATACCACATTTAACAAGATGTTCTGAAAATTCAATATAAACACCATAAATTCACAAAAACTTAACTTGAAATTTTTTTTTTCTTCTCTTATTTCTTTAATTCTGAAAACAGAAGAAGCATATTTGAATTTGCCCCAAATGTAAAAATCATCACCTGGCAAACAGTAGAAGGCACACTGACACCCAAGCAAGTATAGTTATCAGGTGGAGAGTAACACAGAGCCTCGTTGGTGGTTCACATACAAAATATGCATGGCAAAGACTGACAAACAGACGTCTCTGGCAACTTTTCCCAGTATTAAAATGCACATAATTTACTACGAAATCAAACTTAAAGGTGCCTGATACCTCTAATAATCATATGATCCACACAGTAATTAAATTATACCAAACAATGTAACGGAGCTAAACAAATCAATTACATTAAATTCAAGCACATCCAGCGATTTATCAGTGTACAGTGAATGTATGTTAACATATTTCAATTTGCAATAATTGTTAGCTGTTAATCTTATTTCTGCTACACAATCACAATCAAAAGGTTTTTAATAAACTCATCAGTTTTGGTGTGGGGTTTTATTTTTTGATTGGGTGACTATCTTGAATCTTGAGTAAATATAAAATAAAGTAAAAATGTAATGTTTCTGGAACGTTCCATGCAAATTCCGTGACATTTTCTGATATTCCGCTGACCCGCTAATATTGACCAAAGACGTAGCTTCATCAACATTAGAAACAATCCTGCAGCCTTTGAGCTGTTTGTTGATGTTCTCCGAAGTGAGATATGGCTTTTATCATTTTTGACATGACCTATTCACACAGCAGTAAAGCAGGAGAAGATAAGGTGTTAGTCAAGGGCTGAAAATCACAACCTCGCCAATTAACATTCCCAGTTCCATGGCCACTACACTATTGGGCGTGTGGGGGGGGGGGGCACTTTGCACCAACATGTCACATCAAGCTTCCACAAAACCTGCCCCAACTGAACCCAGCTACTGGCTGAAAAACAAGTGCAGACTTCATGCAGGCTTGTTTACTGGTGATTCCCGTAAACAAGAGGGGACCAAGCGGATGGAGGCCTGCATTTCTGCTTCCGGAAAACAAACAGAAACCAGAGACGCCGCCCCTCTGATCCACACATTAGCTTTTGCCAAAAAGTTAGTGGTATATGCAAAATGTAGTAAATACCTGCACACGTATGTGATATATGTAATATGTTGCTTCATTGGCATTCATAATAATTAAAATGTGTTATCAGTTACTGTTCGCTCACAGTTTCTGCACATAACCTATTCAGAAAACAGCAGTGTCCCGCTGTTCCGAAACCATGCATATAAAGAGAGAGGTCATAGCATCAAACACACAGCTGCAGATTCCATTAATAAGTCATTGTCCGCTAAGCCACACATCCATGCTGGGCCAATGTTTTGTCTTCTGTTGTGCTGCAGCCTAATATAATGGAAAAAACACACACACTGACAACAATGCGAACCGCCTACCTGAAATCATATAGAAAAATTCCACATCATTGGCCCATACTTTATGCCAGCTCAGAGACAGACATCCTGTTCGCACATTTGGGCGTTTTTCCTTTTCAGACCCTTGACGCCATGCACTGCAGCTGCACTAAACTCCCTCTGAAGGAGGCTGAGGCTGACCAAGAAGAGCCTGTCTGATCATTGATTATAGTGTGATACTCAACAAATCGCACAACTACTTACAGAATACAGTAGAAATCTGGGAACATTTAGATATGTGCACTTACCCAACCAGAACAATAACAGCAATTAAAAGAATTAATAATAAAAGATGACATTTCTGAACATCACGGGGGGGGGGGGGGGGACACAGATACCATGCATACCAGGCAGCCATTGCAAAAATCAGTCATTTCTGACAATGTCAAAGTAATTTTTGGTCATTTGAGCCTGTATTAGATGAGGAAGAATGTACAGTCATGTAACCCATCCATTTTTCCATACCAGTCTATTGGAGGCCTTAGAGTCGATCCCAGAAAGCACAGGACACGAGGCAGGTGACACCGTGGGGTGGGATGGCAGGCAAAATGTAGAATGGAGAACAGGACAATGGAGAGAATGCAGGTGAACGGCAGGGGAATCCCTTTGCATGGGGGCGTCCGATGGCTGTCAGACACTGGGACTATCCTGTTAAGATGAGCAGAGGCATTATTAATATAATCACCCCTTTGCATGCAGAACCTGTCCCTAGTTCTGCTTCTCCCCACTTTTTAATCAAGTTACATAAAATCTACAGGACTACTAATCCCAAAAAAAAACATCTGAAACAGCAAATCTGTGAGACAGGGACTGCTGTGTTACCACAGTCTGTTACTTTTGCACTGGCTAGGAAGCAAGCTTGAATGATAGTGGGTTTTACGGCCTTGCTGTCTGCAGTCGGTACCTTGTGAAGTTCATCAAACCAATACAATCATGAAAGAGGCAACAATAAGTGCTTCTGTTAATTTAATCAAATTCATCAATTGAAAAAAGAAAGAAAACAGCATAAACTGCCTCAAACAAAGCCAAATTCAGCAGATTACGGCCGGACACAGCAAACTCAACCCACTCCCAACAGAGAGATGTAATCCCGTCACCATGACAACAAATACACGCCTTCATTTTTAAAGTGGCAATCCCACACAATTTCACATGTGAAGAACACAGACAACCCAACAGCGTTCTGAGTTAATGAACTACTTATACCATCTCATCTCGCTTTTCCAAGAAACTTACAGGGCCTGTCTGATATTTTGATTGCATCATGGGCAAAAAGAAATAGATTAAATATGGTGGTTCTCGTTAAACTGTTAGTTTGTGGAAAAAGAGAGATGGTAAAGGCAATTCCAGTCGAAAACACGAAACGAAACTGAGAGCCAGTAGAGAACAATTAAAGTAGAGTGAGTTCCAAGACCTTGCACAGAAACAAACAAGTAAGTGTTTGCAGACGCAATTGGGCACCTGTTCCATGGATCGCTCTCAGTATTTCCTGTTAAGGCCACATTTTTAAACAATAGCAGAACTCCACAGCAGATAAAAAATAATCAGCCTTTTCAAAAAGATGGGTTTTCCACTTTAGCCTCCAAAAATATATTTACAATATTTAAATTTTCAATGGAAAATTATTAAATTAACAATGAAATAAATAAATTCTGGTTCAAAAAAAAAAAAAGAATCACTTGGAATTGGAAATATAGTTGCTTTGGTGCATTCAACAGAGCAAATTTGGAAAGCCCTCAGTTAAGTTGATTTTACAGAGAAGAAAAAAATATATATTATTAACCAGGGAAACAGAAAAAGGTTCAGAAAACATAACCAAATCACAAAATTATTCCTATTTACGATTCCATCCAAGCCAGTCTGATCACTTTCGAAAGTTTGTCTGCTTAGACAGGACTGTGACGACCCATGAACAGCAACAAGTTCAGAAAGCCCAGACCACCAGGGACAGACCGGGGCCGATAAAAAGACCTTGTCGGAAGCTAGAGAGTCTTTGCTACTAGAAAATTAGACGCAAGAGCAGCCCTGTGGCCACTATTTATACCTTGCTTCTGAAGAGGGGCTTAGCACCGGGCCCACAGTACTCATTGTAGATGAGTTTGAAGAGAAAGAGGTGAAAGAGGGTGATGAGGGAGGCGACGCTGAACCAGAAGAGGAAGGGCAGCCCGGGGTACTGCTTGGCCATGTGGTCCTCGTGGGCCAGGATGGCCTTCACGTGCAGCGTGTGCCTCAGGTCCTGCAGGTGCGTCAGGTCGGTGGAGATGTAGAGCAGGGCGGTGATGGGCTGCGTGACCATCACGGGGAAGATGTGGCCCTTGGTCTCGGAGGTGAGCTCCACGGGCTCGTTGACGCAGCCGGCCTCGCAGGCGTACAGCTTGACGGCTTTCTCCTGGGGCTTGACGGACACGTGCAGGAACGGCTTGCCCTCGGGGTCCAGCAGCACGGCCAGGTTGATCAGGTCCTTGTTGTAGTGGATGCCGCGCAGGGCGTAGCTGTTGTGCAGCACGTCGGGGTCAGCCTGGAACTGCAGGTGGTTCTCTGTGAACTGCAGGCCGCCGAAGCTGAGCACGGCGGCCTGCATGATGCCGTGCGCCCCCGCCGCCACCAGCGCCTTGCAGCCGCGCTTCTGCAGGGTCAGGTTCCACAGCGTCACCAGCTGCAGTGCCTGCGCCACGCCGCTGACGCGCTCCGGCCACAGGTTCTCGGCGTGCATGGTGGCGTGCCCACTGAAGCAGTGGTCTGCGTAGTTCAGGCTGGACTCCAACGTCACACGCTCTTCTGCGCTGGCCCTCCTGTCCAGCAGGGGCGCTGAAGAGGCAGACAGGATGTAGTAGAGGGTGCTGTTCACGGTGTTGCTGGAGGGCGTGTGCGAGTCGGTGATCTTTCGCATCTCGATGCCTGTTAGGGTTTAACCACAGCAGAGAAAGAAAAATCCTTTAATAGCTGGAGCGCTATAGACTTTTACTAGACCTCAAATAACTGTAAAATAAATAAATAAATCAATAAATAAAAATAATTAATAAAATCATAAGAACTGCCATTCTCATAAAGCTTGTGTAACGTATTCACTAGACTGCAACAACCATTTCAAATGTTAAAGTAAGCAATGGAAAAATTAACAATACTGCCAGCATTTAGGATCAAGACTCACCAGAGATGAAGAGGTCCATCCAGGCCTGTTTGTGTTCCTGCATGAGGTCCTCCACATTGGCCCTCAACAGCTCCCCCATCTCTTTCTTTGCTGCATCTCGAAGCTTCGTGAATTCTTCCTCCACCTTGGAGGAGTCGATGGGCTTGGAGGTGTGCACCGCTGACAGCACGTTCTCCACGTGCTCGGACTTTCCGGCCACCTGCAGGCGGCTAGGAAGCTTCTTGGTGGCCACCACCACAAGCACGATGTGGCTCTTCTCCATCGGCACCTTGCCAAAGGACAGGATAAACTCCCGTTCCTCCGTCTTCTCCAGGCTGGAGGAGAACTTGCTCCCGTACGAAGGTGACGCGGACGACACGTCGACACTGACCGTCCGCTCGGACGGGTTGGCGACACGGATCCTCTGGAGGAAGATGTTTGGCCGACTCCGGTGGGCGAGGAGCTCCTCGGAGATGGTGATACACTCCCGGGCCGACTGCGAGCTCAGCACGGAGATGCAGCGGACGGACACCACCGAGCCCTTGCGGAACAGGATGACACCAGAACGTGCTTCTGCTCTTTTTCCCGGCACATCCAGGGTGACCAGGGGAGTGTACTCAGTCTGGTGAACCGGAACCGAGCCGGCCTGAGGCGACGAGGCCACCCACAGCCTGTTAGCATCTATGTCAACCAAGAAGTGTCCATTACCAACCATGGCCGGTACAGGGGTTGTACTCTGGGGGCCGATAACCACGCCATCGCCCCACTCGACATGCAGCTTCCAGCTCTGCATGGCCGTATGGAGGCACAGCCCTGTCGCCCCGCCTAGTTCCCCTGAGTGACTCAAAAATTTCAAAATGCCATCTGAGCTAAGATACCAATAAAAGATAAGAAACAGAAGTAAACCTATAAGAATCCTCCTGGCCCAACTACTAGACAACAATCCAGGCAGGCCCTTTAACCGCTGCTGAAGCCACATTTTGATTTATTTAATATGCAGAAGTTACAAAAAAAAAAAAACGCCCTGCGTCTTTCCTTGGGTTGCGTTCCAAGGAGGCACTATCAGAGAGTACAGAGAGTCTTATCACCGAAAATTAGCCAGAAATGCTTAAAATGGCATGTGCACTGCCAGTTTCCAGTGAAAAACTCATATTTAATTAGTTGCATAAAAACCCCTTTTACAGACGACTTTCTTTACTGTTGCTTGTCTAGCTACCATACTTCAACCAAGCAACTCCTGATAAAAGGCGTACACTGCAAATGGAACAGAATAAAATCACTTTCTTCTGCCCATTGCGGCTACTTGTACTCTGACGACTTACAAGCCATGCTTGCTTGACTTCCAAGGGAATATTATGCTATTGTATATAATGAAAGCGGACAGTCTACTACTAACTTAAAACACACGCAAAATAAACAGACTTCAGCAGGTTACTAGCGAGCGTGCCAGAACGCGGAACGGGACACGTATCTACTGATCTCACATTGTAACGATCTTTGCGTCATCCATAATACCCTTGTCTTGTTTTAGTTTCACTTAGTCGCGCATTCTGTAGCCCTTTTCCTGGTCAGGGTTTGTAGGACCTCCATTTCCCCCCCCGATCGTACCCCTTCCTATGCTCTTCGCAGTGCAAAGTGACGTTTGATTGCCGTAAATTAGGTGCGAGGTAACAACCGGAAGTCGGAAATAACTACGACGTAGTAATTTACGACATGGGTTGGCTGCCGTATTTTGAGCACTTTGCTATAAATACTGTCCGGTGTTGATCCTGGAGCTACGCAGAGTGTTTTCATGGCACATGTAGAGACGTTTTGTAAATTGACGAAATGCCTGTATTATTTTCCGATTTTCAAAGCGCGAAAAAAATTAATAAAAGGAGAAAAACAAAAATATTCTAAATGATTAAACCCCACCCTGGAAAAAAATAAGTCGAACCCAGCTCGTCCGTAGTTATTAGTTACTTATGCCATCATACATTCGTGGTGCCGCTATATTTGGTCTGTTTTCATTTGGAGGGGTACCTGGTTCAAAAAGGTTGTGATAAACTATAGATGTGCTATACTATACATTTCTTTGGCTATATATGCAGCATATACTTTGTTTCCTGGTATGATTGCCTAAATTTTATAACGGACTGGTTACTGTTGGTCTGTGGCACATTGAGAAATGCTTGGTAGCAAACAGCTGGCCACATCTGTTTGCAGCAGTAGGCTGAGTAGGAAGCACCAGCATCTGTAGATGCCCCGCACCCATGGCTTGATCGTGTACGTGCTGCCTATCACGTACATTGGATACTCTTCGTTAAAGTTCACTACTCATCCCATGAAATGTTCATAACGGTGACACTATTGAAAAATAACATAATTGACTCAATTGACACTACTAGCTAAACATTTCACGCGAAATAGAGGTTTAAACAAGAGAACTAAATGAGAATCATTTGGGAACTCCATGTTCGCGGTTAATAAAGGGCAAATGCAAATCTCAGAAGATGCATATCTCGTAAAATCACATTATGTTTTCTTATTTTATATTTATTATTATTTTTTTTTTCGCGTGTTATGAAGACCCCCTTTCCCCTGAGAGGTGCTCCTGATTCGTGGGAGCCCCCGCCGATGCGTGCGGCTGGGGGGTGGAGAACAGATCTCGGCTGCCTGTTAACTTTACTGTACGAAGGTAAACTTCGCCTTAAGAAACGGAAAGTCGCCAGCAGAAAGCGTTTCGCTCTTCCCCTTTTACCCAAGGAGAGGGACTGGCACACGTCGCCTTTGGAAGAATGCATACCGCCGTCGTTTCGGTCTGCGCAGTTGTTTCTCTGTGCTGTTTGCTGGGAGCCATAACCTGCGAGCAGCAGCGCTCCATAGCCCAGGGTAAGGCGGCTTCTGAAACAGTCGGTGCTCCGTGTAACACCAAATGCGGCATGATTTGTTACGAGTGAAAACGCAAACGCCCAAAATCGGCCTATTTTACAGCGAGAGCATGCCCAGTTTCTATGTATGTCTGCTTAAGATGTATTAGTTACAGTAATCTTATCATAATCTATATTATCTCAACGGCAAACGGTGTCAGCGCTGTGTAATTCCGGGCGGGTGTGGGCTTTTGTCATTTATGCATGTGAAATGTTTTAACATGGACCTCCAGGCGACACAATCGGCTGATTCATAGCCCAGCAGCGTGCAAGTAAAAAGTGGATGTCGGATCGGTGAAGGGAAACTTTTCCCGAGCTTTCCCCAGCTGCTGACGTGGACAGGAGGGTTAATAAGCCGGGGCTTCGCAGTCCTATGCGATGCCTTGACTTAGTGGCTCTGTGACGGGGAATAAAACGTAACTGTTACAATCATTCGAGCTGGTGGGCAATGGTCTGCACGGTGTGTGGGGTTACAATGGGAGCGATTCTCTGTAACGCCGTCTGGGCGGCTTTAATCTGCAGATGCATCAAATTCTTCCGATTCTGCGCCTTTCTGTCCGAAGCGCAGCTCCAGTTGTAATGTTGGGGAAATTTACTGGACTCCGCTGTCCAGGCGCTTATTTCAATTATACCACAAAATCAGCAGTAAAAAAAAAAAACCGCCAAGTCATTTTTTTCCTTCTTACATCTGTGCTAATGTAATTATGTTTCAGTTCCTAAAATGCCTAAACATCTTCTATTAATATGTGTTCTAAAAACAACAATGAAACTTGATTAAATATATTTGGAGAAAAATTTTAAATTGCAACAGGTCAATCAAGTGTAATATAGTATGTTACGTGAAACGATGCCGTGATTACCCCAGGCTATAAACAGAAATTAATTTAAAGGTATCCTGAATGAATGAATGAATTTGGATGATTATCAGTAAGGTTATGAAACTTGGAAATCTGAGGCTGCTTTTCAATGAGTGATGTGAAATATTAATTTGGAACTTTATTTTTTGTTTATATTATGTTTTTCAGACAAACTCCTGGTTTTTACTGTAGCTACAAAGGAAACGGAAGGTTTTAAACGTTTTATGAGATCTGCCCGGTATTTCAATTACTCTATTAAGGTATGGTAAAATGATTTTTTTTCCAAAAATTTTCCTCTTATGCTCTTTTTTTTAGGAAATATTTATGTGCCAAAGAAAGCTTTTGTTTTGTATCCTTAAGGATGTCATATGCCACAGTATTGTGGATGGGTTTGTAAATATCGAATTTTATGTTTTATTTTGGTCCTGAAGGTGCTTGGTAGGGGTGAGAAATGGAGAGGTGGGGACTACATGTCTGTGCCTGGAGGAGGCCAGAAGGTCCGGCTTTTAAAATCTGCTCTCGAGGAGCTGAAAGAGGAAGACAAAGTCATATTATTCATTGACAGGTAAAAGAGACGAAACCCATTCTGGGGTCAGAACATTTTTTGCAAGCCTGTTGCACAGTGTGACAGTTCAGATGCATCATGAATGAATGAATATTACTTTTGGCTCACTGAAGATAAGCAACAGATAGCCTTCTCCTACTTTTATGCCATTAGATACTGCGTGTGTATAATGAGTGTTATCTTTCACTGTCCCATTATGGCTATTTATTGTTATGTCTTATCATATGTTATTTAAGCCTGCTGGGAGGCACCAAAGCATGTTTTTCATTGTACCTGGGGGTGCTGTAACCCAGGGTCCTGGGTGGGGGGGGAGGGTTCGAAAAATTTGTAATATAAAATCTGTAAAACCCAAAATCTCCAGTAGCACCCCTGATTGTGCTATAAATGTTCAATTTGACAGCAGAGGTTTTGAATCCTTGAATCCTTTGAAATCACAGCTAATTATTTTGTGTTAATGTCTGCACCCCGCAAACCCCACCCCACCTTTCACAGCTATGACGTGATCTTCGCATCCGGTCCCCAGGAGATCCTGAAGAAGTTCCAGCAGGCCCGTCACAGGGTGGTCTTCTCAGCAGAGACTGTCATCTGGCCTGACCGGCACCTGGAGGACAAGTACCCTCATGTCAGGGAGGGCAAGAGGTTCCTGGGCTCTGGAGGCACGTGCCACATGCCGCTCGCTTGTAAACCTCGTGCTGTGGCTTCTGGGTTATCACACTTACATGTTACTGCAGGCGCCCATTGTCTGGCTCTTTAACCTTTGGCTGCAAATAGCTGTAAGTAACAAGGACTGTGGTCAGAATGTTTTGTCTTGTCGTTGGCTGTTCATATACACAGAAGTTTTAATTTCACAAGGACGGTCCCAAACTAATTCTCTAAATTCTCCTCAAAACATCGGCTTTGGCTCGCCTGGCTAAATACTCCGTCCCCGGTCTGTTCCAACCTGTCCCTGGAGTTATAACAGTGGCTCTCTGTTCTCTTGTAGGATTCATTGGCTATGTGCCTGACCTCAAAGCTTTGGTCGCAAACTGGACAGGAAAAGACAATGAAAGTGATCAGCTGTTTTACACCAAGATTTACATCGACCCAGAAAAAAGGGTATTTGTTTTTCTTAGTTTTAATTTCGTTTATGGTTCCTGAAAATGCTGTTTTTCATGTTGGTTTTATGCTCTGATGACATGAACTGCACATTATAAAAACAAACGCTTAATTAGACAAGATTTTGCCTTCCATCCTGGCTGCATTTAAGGCAGTTGGTATGCTAATTGACGTAATCTATATATGGTCTGTTTTAAATGTAGTGTGGTGGAGGCAATTTCCGTATAATAAATGTATTTTAATCTTTCTTTTTCCTTCAGAAATCTATAAATATCACACTGGACAGCAAATGCAGATTGTTTCAGAACCTCTACGGAGCTCTGGGTAAGGCTTTTATGTGTATTTTTAGATGTTTAAATTCCATACCATGGCGGCTCAGTAGCAGTCTCTGAAAATGGTAATTACTAGGCAAGGAGGAAAGTTAACAGGGAGAGACCTGGCGTTCTGGGAGGAATTAGCACGGATCACATACTAAGCTGCACAGCCAGTGGGCTCAAGAGATGCCTCCCTGTTTTTAAAAGTCCTGGGAACATGAATCATCTCTTTCCACCTCTCTATTTCTCCTTGCGCCGACTTCCCCTTTAACATGGCTGTTTTTTTTTTTTAAGCGTCTTCGGGGGGCAGTAACCAGCATGACATGCAAATGAGCCCCCCGCCCCCCCTTCCGTCAGTGCTTGGCCGCTTATGGCTGTAGCCTGGCAGCCCCCGCTGCGTCCGCTAGCAGCGAATGGGCTGTCTCCTGCGTGTGGAATTTATGGGCTACCCGGGAGATCTGCCTGATTACACATACTGTGACTGGGCCTGGAGTGTGCGAGCCACCCCCCGCGGGCTTCGCGGGCTAGCGGTGGGCACCTGAGTACGCGGAGGGAGCGCGCTGCTGCTTTGAGGCTCCTCTAATAAAGCTGGGACCTGCTGAGGTTGCGGGAGCTTCACAGGAACTTCCTGCACCTGAACATCTGCTTGGCTCCTGTTGTAAGAGAAGCAGAGAAATGCTAACATTGACATTTACCTAACAGTACAAAAGGCCCCAGTTAAGCGCTTAAAGTGCTATATAAATGAAACATTCATTCATTCACTCTCTCTCCACTTTAGAATTCTTCCACAGAAGATGTCCGTTTACTTTTACATAATAGACCTGTGCCATTTGTGGATTTTATCGTTGCATTAGCTTTATTCAGTCATGTAATATTGTTTCAATTACTTCACCTAGTAACTGTTTATGATTATCATGATTAAGCTAAGAAAAAAAAAGATAAGCTTTATATCAAGTCACAAGGTGTAACTTCTCATTTCTTACATAAAAATTAAACCAAGTACTGAAATATAAGACTGCAGGGTAGTAAAAGTATTAAAAGTGTGGCGCATTGTTATAGAAAGTTTAAGGGGGCTCTTGATGAGAGGCGCTGTGGAATGCGCTGACATCCTTGAGATCTGTTAATGGATGTTATTGTTACTTTTGG
>JAODKK010000012.1:2555-18702 GCA_026774405.1 Petrocephalus microphthalmus | reverse complement strand
GGAGCTGTGGTAACGCACAAATTTCCCCATTGTGGGATCAATAAAGTCCTATTCTATTCTATTCTATTCTATTCTATCTGAATGCACACAAAGTCTGTGTGCCGAATGGTATGCTTGCAGTTTTGTGGAAGCTTCTCCCGTCCCGCAGGAGCTGCACAAACACATCGAGGAGGGCCTGGGCAGGAACATGTCAGAGAGGTGCTCGGCCGCCATCAGCTCCGCTTTGCAGAGCACCCAGAGCGAGATGATAGGTCAGTCCCTCACTTGGTGCCCGCCCACAGGGGGGTGGGGTGCTGATGTGCCGCTTTCTGATTGGTTCTGTAGTCTTGCTTCATGTAGGGGTCCTATGTAGCCTTTTGGAGTTTATATGGTATCTGTAATGGGTGGAGTCAACCAGCTTTCTTCTACCATTGGGTGGGTTTGACTTCATGCAGCCACTTACAGCGCTGGCTTAAAGCGATGCATTCTGGTCATTCTGGTAATTTCTGACTGGCCAAAAACTAACCATCATGCATTGCATCAAGACCAGAATGCATCGCTTTAAGTCAGCGCTTGAAGTCGAACGCACCCATTGTGTGGTTCTGGAGCAGGGAGGGTATGAAGGACTGCCATTGGCACATGTTATTGGGGTGTGGGGTTTGAGCAATGGCCTGCCGTACAGACCACGTCCCTCTCACTTCCCCAGAGGGCCTGAAGCCTCTGCTGCCCCCGGTGGCCCGGGAGCAGGTGGACAAGCTGGTGCCCCGACAGTGCTTCAGCCTGAGCTACGACCTCAACTGTGACAAGCTGTGCAGCGACTTCCAGGAGGACGTCGGCTTCCACTTCTCCCTGGGCTGGACCATGCTGGTCAACCGCTTTCTGGGGCCCAAGAACACGCGGCGAGCCCTCATGGGGTACAACGACCAGGTACAGCCCCCACCCCCCAGGACAGGAGCACACAGCTCTGAGCCTAGAGTGCAGTAATATCCACCTTCCTACCTGGTGTCTGATGAAGCACACCTGATCTCAGGCAGACAGCAACTCATCAGGTGGGATAGAAAGCCTGCTGGGTGCTGACACTCCAGCATCAGGGTTGCCTACCCCTGCCCTAGGGGTTAAATCTGCAGGAATAGTCACCAGACTCGGAGGATGCCTAGTAGGCACAATAGGCAGCATTACCAGCACTTGACAGAGTTTGATAGGGATTGCATTGTGGCTTTGCATGAAGCTGGGTGGACGTATTGTGCAATTGCCCAGCATGTGGAACCAGTGGGCACGTGAGGGCACCCACACACGTCGGGGAGGCTCTGGTCACCCGAAACGGACCACACCCAGGGAGGACTTGTCGTATTGTGCGCCAAGCATTACAGAACCCCGTGACACCTACACCTGCCATCTGGACACTAGTATTGGAATCTCTACAACAGCCCGTGTCATCCTGCACCGTGTCTCGGCGACTGCCATCAGCCGGACTACGGGTAACACCGGCACAGAGACTGCTGTGTTTGGAGTGGTGCCGTAGCCGGGAGGCATGACTGATGACGAGCATCATGCATGGCGATGAATCTCAGTTCTGCATTACCCCGGATGATGGTCGTGTGCATATGGCAGAGCTGAGGGGAGAGGACCAGAGAGAGAGAGACCGGCATTACTCCTGGCAACATGGTGTGGGGAGCCATAGGGTATGACTTCAGGTCATCTCTGGTAGTGATTTGGGGACCCTGACGGCACAGCACTATGTCGGTGACATGCTGCGTCCGCACGTCTTACCCCTTCAGAGACGGCACCCTGGCACAGTCATTCACAAAGACAAAGCCAGTCTACACACAGCACGTGTGTCTATGGACTGCCTGCGTCACGTCGAGGTCCTCCTGTCACCAGCCAGGTCCCCCGATCTTTCCCCAATCTAACGTGTAAGATCAGCTTGGATGTCAACTCAAACCCAGTGCCAGTCTGCAGGATCTCGAGGGCCAGTTACAATAGCTGTAGCTCATCCTGCTGCAAGAGAGGATATAAAGGCTGTACGACTCCTTTCCGCACCGTATCGCCGCATATATCCAGGCCTGGCCACACCCTACCGACACGGGACCAGCACTGTGCCCATACTGCCAACTCTGCTGTCCAGTAGATCTGATATTATCATTGCGGCACATTCACACGACCTTTCACCACGTGCAGATTCATTTCCTTTCTACCACCCCGTCTGGATGCTTAAGTTTTTTTTTTTGAGTGCATAATTTACAGCTGTGAGTGTTTATAATGAAACTGGTCCTGTCTCATTTTATTTTTCAATTGATGAAATCATTTTTAATAAACCTTCCATCAGCTAATAGCCGCCTCCCCTCTCTCAGGTGCCCCGCCCCCTGGCCATCACCCCTGTTAGCAGCAGCATGCCCCCTTACCCTCAGGGCTCTATGACCCAGGAGGAACTCATGGTCTCCATGGTGACGGGTCTGGCGTCCCTCACCTCCAGGACATCCATGGGCATCATCGTCGTCGGGGGCGTGGTAAGAGGCGCAGCCTTCCCTGCCATGTCCGTAATGTGCGGGGGTGGGACCCGACCCCGCTGACGCACCCGGACCCCGCTGACGCACCCGGACCCCCATCTCTGCTGCAGGTCTGGAAGGCGGTGGGCTGGCGGCTGATCGCCCTATCGGTCGGCCTGTACGGTCTGCTTTACGTCTACGAGCGCCTCACCTGGACCACCAAAGCCAAGGAGCGCGCCTTCAAGCGCCAGTTTGTAGACTACGCCAGCGAGAAGCTCCAGCTGATCGTCAGCTACACCGGCTCCAACTGTAGCCACCAGGTCCAGCAGTGAGTACAACGGCGCACTGCCCTCTGACCGGCCTGCCGGTCTTGGGCAAACCTAAGTGCTTTAACAAGGGGTGTTTCTCAATACCAAGAACACGAAGACCGTACTTGCAGTTTTGCTAACTTGCCTCCCAAGAATTAACTTGTGGTGCAATGAATCATGGGATTGGTCTCGTATGGTGGGGATACAACCGATGTACCCTTGATATTTGGGGCAGAGCAAGAACAACATCTGGGGATTTTTACTGTCCTCTGCACTTCTGTTATCAGAACCTGTCTTTGGCGTACAACGGGTGCACGCTGAAGGGCACATAATGCATCTGGGCGTCTCTCACTTTCCTATTACTGTGGATTCCTGCTGGAATCTCTGTGCATCCTCTCTACTTTATCCCAGTTTATCATATTTTTTGAAGTCATCTAAACACGATCACTCAGTTTACATGTACATTTATAGCATTTGGCAGATGCCCTTAGCCAGAGTCATTTCAGTGCCATTATATTTCCTCAGCTTTATTTGTAAAGCAGTTCCCAGAAGTACATGGATAATGATTTGTTGATAATGGTGGGAAAAGCACTGCTACTGACAATGACGACAAAACAGTCGTGTCAGTATTTCAGGTTCTACCTGCCAGATTTTGGTCGACATTATGCAGATTATCTAGAGTCTCAAATTCTGGCCGCAGTGCTTTTTTACAGGCTGCTGGAAGCCTGTGACTGATCTGATGGCATTTCTACTTGCGTGTGTGCGTGTGCGTGCGTACGTGTGTGTGTGCCACGCAGGGAGCTGGCGGGCACCTTCGCTCAGCTGTGCCAGCAGGTCGACGTGACTCGGCAGAATCTGGAGGACGAGATAAAAGACCTGAACAGGAAGATCGAGCTGCTGGATGCCCTACAGAGCAAAGCCAAGCTGCTGCGGTGAGGCTGCTTCGCACCGGGACCCCGGTGTCCCTGCTGTCTGGCTGGAAGCCTGCCTGCCTAACCCCCCTCACCTCCACCCCCCCCAAATAAACCTCACAAGGTCCTACCCTTTGTTGAGCCCCAGTATTAGCTATGACGGTGTTTCCCAACACGGTCCTCAGGGACGCTGAAACAGTCCACATTTTTGCTCCCTCCCAACTCCCTACCTGGACCTGGGTGGGAACAAAAACATGGACTGTCTGTGGGTCCCCACGGACTGGGTTGGGAAGCACTGAGCTATGGTAATTAATTGTGGAAGGAACTCGTGTCCCATAAATCACTGATCATGCTTTTAAAATACAGATTGCTTTTGTAGTATGGCGTGTCGTCATCTCTAAAGGGTATTACGTTTATAGCAGCGCTGGGCTGGTGGTCACTGTGCCCTTTTATTATGGGTCCAAGTACTACTATTGCCGTAGTTAGTGGTCCCTATCGTTCTTGTATGTGTTCCTGTGGTTAATGTAGCTGGCCTATGGGGCAGTGACCGATTGCTTTGAAATGAAACCTGAAGGCAGTAAGATGTCTGGATGGCTGCTGCCGCCTCACTGCTCCCAAGCGTTTGGCGCATCTGGATGTAGCTCCATTCTCCCCGTGTTCCCACGTAGGTGGCGTGTGCAGCTTGTTTTGACGCGGCTGCTGCTTCAGCGCCCTCTAGTGGTTAGGCGTCACATGGAGGGACTGCTGCATGCTAATCTTTCTCAGCTGCTGATTTACACATCTGCGCCTACCCCCGTAACCTAACATGCACCACCCCAGAAATGTAAATGTAGCTACAGGTGTCAGGTTCTACGCAGAAGGATAAATCAGCCTTAAACCCTAAACTGCAAAAGTTTAAGCCCCAACAGCACCTGGTTTTACTGCAAGTCACCATTTTAATATGACGTTTTCTTCGTGTCCCTCTCCAGGAACAAAGCCGGCTGGCTGGACAGCGAGCTGAACATGTTTACCCAGCAGTACCTGCAGCAGGGGCGGTAGAATGAGTAGGGGAGGGGGTCTCGGACCGGCTCGTACCACAAAGAAGACTCCGCAAAGCACTTTTCATTATTATTCTCTTGCCACACACCCACTTCTCTACATGTATAAATATTTGTTTTTGTCATTCGCTGAAGGATAACACATTTTATCCATGCTTTTTAGAGGAAAGTAATATACCAAATACAATTCAGTGTGGTATTAATTCCCCAAGAAACTGCTGTTTCTCTGCCAGTTTTGTTACGTTTAAAGATGACTTTTTAAGCTGTAATAGGCTGACAGAATAATCACAGCATAGTTGTAAATACATTTCTTTGTTGTAAAACTTTAAAAATTATTTGAAATTTACAGCTGTGTAGCTGTAAATGTGATAATTTATAATTTGCTTTTTTTCCATGTCATTTAAAAATATGAAGTCTTGCTATTAGACTGTGCACTGATATTAATTTTCCCAGCATGCAGAGTTGCTGTTTTTTTTTTTTTTTTTCCTTTTTTAAGATGCACCCTTATCCTGTACAGTGGAGACGATCGCTTGGTCTAAGCATTTTAAGGAACGCTTATCGCTGATTTGTTCGAGATGACTGCACGTCCTAAGAAGGTAGTCAGACAGGACCCGCGTCGGAGGTGTTGATGTGCGCTCTGTACGTGCTGTGTCCGCCCTAATGCCACGCCGCGCGCCCATGACGTGGACGCGTACGTCGTGCCGTCTGCGTTGGTCACGTGGTTCCGCGGTCGCGCTCCGCTCACGTGCAAGTAGTCCGGTTGGCCGGTTCGGCGGATTGCCAGCCTCATCCGGCAGCCGCTCTTTTAAACGGAAAGACATTAGTATGGTATTTAGAAGTAAGTCATGCATAGGATAGAAAACATACAATAGAAAAACATTTTCCATGGAGAATGGCACCATATTAAGGAGTTTAGTTCAACTGAATCCCCTTAAACCCACAGTTAATGAAATTCGAAATCCGTTATAAACGAATGGATGTTACACGAGCAGGTCACCACTGATGTGCACAGGGCTGCAAAGCGGGTTGTGCCGATTGGTTTAACACTGCACTCGGTCAGCGTTTAACATGGATTGCTGGAGTTGTGAGCTGGACGGTGTCCGTTTCAGGGAAATCCTAATAAAAATTGACTAAATTTCCCAAGACTTGCTAAAGGTATAAAAACTGGCCCGTTTCGGTTGCGTGCATTTGTAGTAAATCAACCTCAACTCGAGTATATGAAGGCAGCTCTGTGGCACGAAGCTTTAAGCTGTTAAAGTACAGCGGTGGCTATTTTTTTCCCTCATCGGTGGTCCACGAAGTGATTTAAATGTTCTCCCAAAACGCCTTCACAGCGAAAACACGCATTAAGTGCTGATTCATAGCCGGTGTATTTTTGTTTTCGGTAACTTCTCGCCAGCTGAGACGGAGTCCCTGTCCATGTATGATTTGTGACATGTATGCAGTAACCATTGTAACCCACCGCCTTGTCACCCCAAATGTAAAGAAGACCAATAAAAAAGATTTAGAAACGGCAACTGGAGACATGTGGTTCTTGATTTTTTTTTATGCAAGTACCACAGCCGTGGACTATTAACGGGGAGTCTGAAAAACGCACTGAACCGTCTTTGGGAGGAAGTAATTAGAAGAGCCACGAAGCCCGATGGCCGGGTGAGCTGCCCACGGCAGGCCGGAGCAGGTCTCGGCGTCGCCCGTCGTCTGCGCTCTCCAGCCGCCTCCTGACCACAGACAAGCGGCTCTCCCGCAGCAATGGCCTACATCTCCATCTATAATATTTAAATTCTGAATTGCCCGCTCATGGAATGAGAAAGTTCTCCTTGGCCAAGTTTCTCGGCTCATAATTTAAGATCCCCCTCCCTGTAAAGTTTGTTGGAAGCAAATAAACACGTTTGCCGAACTCCCTACCGACCCGACTTCAGCTTACTTTCGAGTATATTGTATTATGGCCTCGTCGCTGCTTTCTGTTGATTAACATTTATTTACCGCTCAAGGGTGGTTAATTAAATACGAAGGTAATGGTATTTAATGTCAAATCTCCCGGCTTTGCCAGCTTGATTCTAAAAGTCATTTAACATGAACATTCTCTGCTTTAAATTATTCTGTGGCGCTTGACAGCTGTCAAGTGCGGTAAATTATAATGTAATACTTAATTAAAGAAAACCAATTAAGGGATTTTTTAATTAGGAAGTTAGTGTTGCGTGCCAGAGCTGAAAAATGCGGGGAGGTGCTAATGAAAACCTAATATTTGTTCAGATTTTTAAAATTTAAACACGTGTGTGGGCCCTTATTGTGAAATAGGCCTGCTAGTTTTAGAGATTTAAATGCAAAACGTTTCATTTTTATTGCATTTTTATTTTTCGTTAAAGCACGCATGTATATCTGTCCCCTCCCGCTGTGGCACAGTGGCAGTCCTTGTCGCAGGTGCTCCGGGGTGTCCCGTCTTTTCCCGTCAGATCTGATTACCCCTGCCTGATCACTCGGCCAGATCCCGTGCCGGAGAAACAGCGGAGTCCCGATCTTAGGGGAATTGTCTCCTCCGCTAAGCCGTTCCGTTTTATTACACACCGATCAGGCAGCGCGGCTCACCGCGGTGTATTTCGATTGATTACCAAGCAGAGGCAGCTACAAAGGAGCAAAATTTCTTTAGGTGTCATAACCCTAATTATTGTTCTGCCCATTACCTGAAATGCTACCATTTATAACCATGACGTTAGACCGTTCAAGCAGTAATTAAGCTAGTAACAAACTGAGGACCACAGTGCCTCTCATGCGTCCCCGAGCTCATTTGCATGTTAATTATCATTAGCGGCCGGAGAAACTAGTCTTAAACAGCTTTATTAGCAACTTAATCATTTTCTTCTTACGTTAAATTGTGTCTCGGTATAATGCTAGCGGCCTAGGGAATTTATTAAATCAGATTATGCGTGGCTTGCTGTGTTGCAGTTGAAGCTGGGAGGTTTAGGGGTCAGTATCACTAAATATCGTGTTTCTTTAAATCTTTTCATTCGTTTTTCCCTCATTAGATGAGCACGTCTTTCCATAAACATGCATAGACATTCTCTTTTAAATAAACATTACTGACTAGTATTTATTTGACCTTCTGGGCTGTCGAATATTTGATATAAGGAATAGTAGCTATAGTCTAAGCTAGGTATATATACACTACATATACCTTATATATACATACACATACATATAAGGTATAGTGTATAGTAGCACTTTTTGCTTCTCTCTGCTTTCCTTTACAGTAGAAAACCATATTTCTTTAGTGACTCTGTGACTCTAAATCCCGCTTAATTTGTGAATGTCTCCTGTACTAGTTCTCTACTGCATACAGACAGACTGTGACCTTCGTTGCTAAGTAATAGCTATATTTCCTGCGATAGGTTACGGATCACCGCGAACATGACTGAATGACCGATTATGGATCTTGTGTGCATAGATGGATTACAGGCATTATTTTTTTATATAGAAATTGTTGTTTTTCTCTGTCACTGGCAAGTCCAGCACTACCGCGCCTGTGCAAATGGAACTTTTAACTCGGTGTTGCACGCCGCACCGGACTGAGACAGGGACCACTGCTGTGATCCGCCAATACTTTCACCAGAAGAGGGCAACAAAACACAACTATTTAGAGTTAAAATACTCAAAGTTCCATCTTGTGTGTAAGAAGGATGTTACAAACGCTCAACTTGTAACATTTATTCTACGTTTGCATATTGTTAAATATAATAGAACAGTAATGCGCCTCTGTGTAATCATTAATAAAACTAATGCGTGTCATTTTAATTGTTTAATTGCAATTTTACTTGAAATATAAATTGTTATACAAATTTATTAACGGGTAAATGCATTTGCGATGCTGAATTAATGTTTTTGAATTATAATCGGTACCTCCATCACAAAACAGTATTTATTATTGTCACCATTAATAGTACCAACAGAAACGAGAATAGCAACACAACTTATTGTTAAATTGATCAAATTTGAAAATGCGCGTTTTCTCTTTCTGTCGTAGTAATTTTGTGATTATCTGCATACATATCCCACATGTCAGCTGTGCAAAATAGCAAAACTTACTTCTAAACTGCTACTTTAACCATTAAATGGAAGTGTCGCCTTAAAACTGTTGTACCTGATCATGAGACAGTCAGGTCAGAATAACTGATTAATTCCCAACCAGAGAATTTGTGAAGTAACTAAAAACAAATTACGGGAACTCTAATTAAATAAAGGCCGGTTGTTGAAGGTAGACTTCGCCCGAGATTGTCCCATCAAGCGCGAGACAGGGTGAGTAATGTTTTTATTTTATCACTAACTATAGAATAATAGGTCCAGCGTCCGAGAGTGTAATTGAAAGATAACAATTTATTCTTCATTCGATTTTTTTGCTGAATATAAAGATTAGCATTGACTTTCAAGAAATGAAACTGGGAGTTTTGTAAGGCAAATTGGTCTCGCACAATGGCTCGTTATAATGGTCTCCATCGATCCGCCGAGGCGCGGTGGTACTTCCTCACAGTATCTCCGGTACAGTCCCATTGCATCCATTCTCTGCAACTAGTTAAGGAAACAGTACGACAGATCCCTGCAGCTAAAACTTGGCTGAATTGGGCTGCAACTGTGCACTGATTAGCTATATTTATACATCGCTTATTAAAATAAATGGGAGGTATAATTTATTTGACTTGTGGCATAGAATACATTGTGTTTGAATATCACGTTTGTTTTCATTGTTATACACTGTTTTGCAAATTTCAGTTATGCCTAACCTCCATGCTTTCTTGTGTACGTTGCCTTGCCAGTGCTTTAAGCAGGTTCTCGGAAGCCAGAAGTCTTGACTCTATAATCAACGAAATATGAGGACCGTGTTTTCGAAAACCTAGTTTGAAAAATAAAAATTGCCGGTAATGTATTTTTGGAAGAAAAATGCTCATGCAAATTAAAAGTGATGTTAGGTAGACCTACACTTCTGACCAGATGTTTAAGTGTATAGGCCTATGTACCCCCCCCCCCCCCCCCCCCCCCCCCCCCCACACACACACACACACACACACACACATACACCATCTTTCAGTCTCATCAACTATTAAACTAATAGAAAAATGGTAAATTCTAGAAATTACCAATATTAATGTTAATTTATAACATCCCGCCAGCTTCAGATAGAGGAAATAATTTAAGCAAACTGAAAAACAGTTTCCATAAGAACGCAAGACATCATTTATCGGACGTTTGTTTTGGGTGGATGTGCCTTTAAGCTTAGCTACAGACGTGGTCTGTCTGTTTCGAGGCATGCACTGAAAACAGTTAATACTTAATAAACCCCAAAGAAAGTTTGTTTTTAGCTCCACCACTTAAGTCATCTACTAATATCAAATGTACTTATATGGGGCGAGTAACGATACACCTCCTGTGAAGTTATGGGCGCATGTGTTTTTTTTTTCTTGACAGCACGAGTTCTAAACAAGCTTAAGGCCGTGAAAATTAGGTTCTATTTACCTACAGGTCATATTAACGAATACACATTAAAAGTCGGACGTTAAGT
Organism: Petrocephalus microphthalmus; assembly: GCA_026774405.1. NCBI lineage: Eukaryota > Metazoa > Chordata > Actinopteri > Osteoglossiformes > Mormyridae > Petrocephalus > Petrocephalus microphthalmus. The sequence goes on along the minus strand of JAODKK010000012.1, from coordinate 8,433 downwards.
GAATTAGTGGCGCGGCGCGTCATTAAAACATCGCAATAAGGCACTGGATTTCCCTTCAGTTTGTTTGCATATCTTGTTTCGTCGCCTTCAGTTTCAAAGTGGCCGCCGTCTTAAGGTATAGCCCCTCTCTTCTTTCTGAGCCTGAAAGACGATATGGTAGATTTCGCAGCAAGCCGCGGAAGATCCAAAGGGGAAAGATGCTTTCTATTCTCTAGGATCTTCGCAGGTATTACCATTAACACGGAAAAGTGCTTACCTTAACGGCAGCTCTGGCTAATTTATACATAATGAAGGCAGAGTGATACACGTCCCGCAGAATGAGGATTTGAAACGCATTGAGGAGGGATTTTCAGCAATTCCCTTCTTTGAAGTTTAAAGTACCAGCTGCACGTGTTCACTTGTCAGTGGATAAAAAGTTGTACGGGTAATAAAACGAATCCTGTCAATTTAATTCGCATTTATATGTGATTTGTTACATCTGGGTGCAGAAACCGTACAGATGTCACGCTGCACACATGAGAATGTAATACTTTTCGGGAGCACAAGCGCCGAGATCCATATTACGCCTAGCGCTTTTTTAGAGACGTATAGTCGGAATAAAGGCTTAATTTTGGACGCCAGCAGGTGTGGGTTCCCCTTCCAGACCCACTAAACCTTACATGGCTTAATTTTGAACAAATGTCACCTTTAACTCCCCCAGCCTGTAGTACTTTGGCACTCATTGGCTCTGTAGAGTCCTTGGTCGCTGCACGATTCCTACCCTCCAAACACACTCTCCTATGGAGCAGTGTTAAGAGCAGTTTATGTTACAAATGTTACAGGTCTGAATTTGTGGTTTAACCGAGTCACGGGTGAGGGAGGAGGACTGCTCAGCGGTGGTATGAAAACGAGACGGACAATATAGCCTTCCAAAATGTAACCGAGGTCTGCACATAGAGCAACAAACATTTCCATAGTTGCAGTTCTGTCCCTAAAAGATATACGGTCCTTTACCTGTCCAATATTCATGTTACCAAGGAATGATTGTTTTATGTAACTCGGCTTATCCACATTCCAGAAGTGTTTGTGAAATGCACTTTGAGGCAGCTGGATAACTTTTAGCGAACTTCCACTGCCTCTGCGGTGCTGAGTTGGCCCATTTTTGCAGTGCATACACTATAAGTATGACTTTCAGTAGCTGTTTGAGAAGATAGGACACTAGGAAGTTTAGTTTGGACGTGCAGGCTGTAGGAGCTGTTAACTGCCCGTGTGCAGCTGTGTCAATACGTCCGACGGTGTCTCCGCGAAGTTATAAAGACGTGCTGAGAACCACATTTCAGCATGCCGTCCCGGGACAGGATGCCAGCGCTCTTGCCTCGTTTCATGGCTTCTCACTCCTCACCTCAGCCTTGTTTTGAAATGCCCAAGTTCCTTACTCTGGGTTTTTCAAGAGCCCATCACCCCCGTTAAGATGTCCATTTGATACCGCGATCCACATATCGTTCGAGTCAAACGTAAGGTTTCACAGTAATAGATTTTTTCCATCCACCCTTCTTCCAAACGTTTATCCAGGTCAGGGTGGCGAGGGGGCACTTTTATTCTGTCTTTTCCGTTTTTATATGCATGGCCTAATAAATAATTTTCGTCTCAAATATATGAACTTTTGTATGGGAAGTTCACGCATGCGATCCGTTGGAAATATTCTAGCCCATTCATCACCTAACGAAAACGTACTTATTCGTACTTATCTTGGACGCGATTTCCTACATTGGCTGTTAGACCTTATTAATATCATCTGGTCATTTGCGGTTAAAATTCATAGCTTAAGTTGGCATTTTATATTTAATATTTCAGCCCTTTCCTGAGCTGTGCCGCACCTTTACACGCTTCAGATCTCCACTCCTTTCTGGTTGGCTCTGGGACTTCTCAGCGTTTCTTACTTTGATCTACGGATTTGTGCGCTGTAAATGCAATTATTGGTAGGAGGGTCCGTTTTTACAGCAAGTGCATGATGCAAACAGATGCCTGTCTTTTAAAATCCATTTGGTGGATATTGGCTTATTTTATTGGTAGGGGCCCACTGCAGTCGGTATCCTTATAGGAAAGAGATGTCAGTGTGCGGCGCTCTAGGCAACGCACAGGTGATGTCATGCTGGCTGGTCCTGTGCCCAGGACTAGACTCCCATGTCTGGGCACCGGGGGACAAAGTGCCCTTTATGTGGCACTTGCAATGCCCCAAGGCAGAAACGGAGCTGCGATCGACAGTAAAACTTCCCGTAAGCGAAACCACCTGGAGCAGGCTGCAGGACGCGCCATCGGTCCGCGGCCGATGGGAGCCGTTGCCCCGGCTGGGAGCGGGAAACGTTGGATAGCGGTGCCTCCCGTCTTGTTCATGCCTGTCTGCTTCGCATGTATAAGGAAGCCGAAATGAAGAACAGATTCGGCCGCGCCAATGATGTGGAGAGAGGGAGGGAAAGCGCTGGTCGCGCACGTTTTAGCCACCGGGTTAAACACATTCCGAGCAGCTCTTTCTGATCAGTGTTTCCGCGCGTATTATGTGCGATTTATTATTGTTTTCCAACCAGCGTTAAAAGCTCCGTAATCTTCCTCACCACACTATAAGTGATCGGTCTCCTTTTCAACCGCATGGGCACTAAGAGTCTCCAGCAGCCACTGTATAAAGCAAAAAAAGAACCTTCTTATGGCAAACGCTTGGTTTTCGATGTTAGTTTATGCTAATTTCACCACCGCTTTGTTTTTAAGGATTTATCTCTTAACAGCTGAGTGCAACTTAAAACCCATAGCGGTGAAATACATGTTTCACAAATGCATGATGGTGACTAACATGCCCACCCCCCAACATAGCCGTGTGGTATGTTAAACCAGGGTTGCAGTTGGGCTGAATTAGGCTATTTTTGAAGCTGGAGATAATACGCGTAGTTGAACAAATATCACTTCTGGATCTTTATCCCCATTTTAGCTCATACCTTGTCTAAATTATATATATATATATATATATATACACATCGCACATATTCACACATCGCGCCCCGAATGCGTCTGACGACAGGAAGTCTGCTACAGTAGACATACCCCCGTTATTGCTGTCTGCGGGCGAAATCATTAACAGATTTCCGTATAAGACAAAGAGCGGCCGCGTTGAGGAAACGGCAGCGTTGCTTAATGTTGCTCACATTTCCTTATTGATAAAAAGCGGAGACGCACGCCTTGGTGTTTAGCTTTTCCATATGTGCAAGGAGGGGGCTAATTCGCAGCGCAAGGCAGCGTGCAGATAAAACAAGCGCACCTGTGCCGCCTAAATGGCCGCCGACACAAAGACTAAAGCCGAGGCCCCCACGTGAAACTCTAATTGGATTTTTTTTCTCCATCCCTTATATTTAAACATTGAAAAAGCCTTCGTTAGTTACATTGAGGAGAGGACTGGGGCTTTCCTTTCTCCATGCCCTGGAGGGAGGTGGGGGGGGTCGTCTTTATGATTCGGTTATTGCATCTGAGATGCTTCCACGCACAACTGAACAAAGCTTTGGGGTAATTCTGCCCGCCAGCTCGGTACAATGTGTAACTCCGGATGTTGGCGAAGGCCGCTCGCTTTTCCAGGCCCGCCGATAAAGCGCCGCTGCAGGAGAGGGAGCTAATTAGGAGGACAGCGTGCCTGTTAGCCATGCGTGGCGTTACAGTCAAGTAGGTAACAGAATTTAGGCCTCTTAGCCGCCAGCCATGGTTGAACCGGTGACCCTCGGGCCTGGCTAAGTTTGTGTTGCCTAGCAAGCAGCTTGCTTTTGCTCGGTGGGGGGGGGGCTAAACAGTTTTTCATTTCCTCCCGCCCCCCCCCCCCCCCCCACGCCTCCTTTCTACTGCTCCGGTGCGACACAGACCCTCACGAGTGCATCTGTTCACAGCGAGAGCCTGCAGGGGCCATCTCCACCCACACATGCCTGCAGTGAAAGGAGAGGGGGAAAAAAAACTCCACATCGACATTTTAATCAGCTACACTTCTGTAAGACTTACAGCCCTTGGGGGGTGTGGGGGGGTGCCATGTGTGGAAAGGGTGGTGTGGATGCTGGAGCGTGTGGGTGGGGGCTGTCCCCACCTGCATCTCTGCCTCAGATGGACTGAGTGACGGGCAGAGAGGGTGGACTGTGTTGTTTTTAGGGGTTTGGCTACCCTGCTGCCTATCAAACATTTCCTTCAGTCGGTCTGAGGCATATATAGAAAAATTTTAATTAGACTTGGGCTTAAGCTATTTTGGGGCCTGGCTGCTGACAAATAAAGTAAGTATAGTACTTGTGCGATCATTAGGGAGAGCGGGTGTTACTGATCCCAGAGGGCATTGCAGCTTTGGGCCCATCTGAGGCCTCTCACCAGCTGGGCAGGAAAACATTACCTGTCATTCAAAGCTGTAACAGACACTATGTATTTTAAATGCCTATTACTGTAGATGTATATATATGTCCTATCGACACCATAAATAATCCAAATTTAATTTTAAAAAGACCATGTTCAATTTACTTCACAGAATTATTTTTCCCTTTTTTCGCCTATGACATTTTTCGGATGTTAAGTGGATTATGGAAGTGTTGTGTGCCCATAACATCAAAATATCCTCTTCATATGATTGTTTTGAATAATTATAAATAAGAAAAATATAGCAATAAAAAATTGCAGTATAACTGTAATCTTGTGGTAGAGTTTATGGTTAGCAGATGGTGGAAAATTGGTGGAAAGTGGTGTTTTAAAATTAATTACTTTATATGCATATATTAATTATTAATATATAATATTTAACCACCCACCCATTTATCATTTAGGGTTGTAGGGGGGCAGAGCTTAGCCCAGGCAGCACAGGGCTGTGGTACACCCTGGACAGGATGCCGGGTAGTTATGCATTATTATTATTATTATTATTATTATTATTATTATTATTAAATATATGCCTATTTGTGATAAGTAAGAATTAATGTTTTTCTCTATACTACTATAGTGCTTGTAGATATTTATATGTAATTAATTTTGGCTGCATGGCAGGTATAATTGTTATGCTTTTCAGCCAATTAAACAATTCTGTTTCCTCACCACAGGTTTTTAAGTTGGAGTCAGGTAGCTACCACTGGGATACTGAGATTCAAAAAAGACCAGTCAGGTGAAAATATATTTTGAACACAGTTTCCGGTATTTAATGTCAGCCTTACAGTACTTAAAACGTCAAGAACACACACATACACACACACACTCACTCAGTCATGCTGGAGTTGTACTCTCGAGTGTGGCATGAAATACTACAGCAGTCAGATGAGGTCTAAATATCCTTTGTGGTATTTAATACAATTTTTAATGCTTTTACTTTTTACAGTGGGAGTACAACATTAGCCACCGCAAAGAATGTTTTCGATATAGTGTTTCACCTGGACCGTTTTTTTCTTTTTAATTTACGGACGGCTCTTCTCTTGCCTGCAAATTCTGAATTTGACTGCGTAGCATTAATCACGTGGAAGATAGAGCTTCAGTTGAGGGGGCCTGGGAGACCCCAAGCGAGGACAGAGCCGCCTGGATGCCGATAAGCCTCTCGGTCCCATTCGAACCCCCTTCATTAAAGAGGATGTACGCCTATCATTGCACCTCAGCTTTGGCAAGTGGGCCCAGACGCTTAAGGTCTGACCATAGGAATCCCTAAGAAAATAAAGTCAAATGTATTTTGTCCCTTCCCTCCGGTCCTAAAGACAACCTGAATCCCTTAAACGCTTTCCTTCTCAAGTTCTTCCTTAAGTCTGTCAGTGACATACCTCCAATGGCAATCCGTCCAATATAAACACATGAAGATCTTCTTGTATTATTGCTTACACAGAACCCCCCCACTCCCCCTCTGACCCAGCCAGTCCGC
>JAODKK010000010.1:365552-379752 GCA_026774405.1 Petrocephalus microphthalmus | reverse complement strand
GTCGGCAGCCGCGCTGTGCATCCACGTCTATCAAGAAGACCGCAATCAAATTATTTTAGTTGACTTTACCCACATAGCCAATTTCGTTCTGTGACCCACACCGCTACCCGCAAAAATTCTCATTTGAAGAACATAAGCTGTTTGATGAAGCCATTCTCTCCACATCCCCGGCACGGCTAGCGCATAAACGCCAACGCAGTCACGGGCTTACCTTCACCTTTACGTTTATTCAATAATTTGCTTCGACATATTATTTTTCAATTGATCAAATCACTGATGTTTAGTACTGATTTAGTAGTATGTTTAATTAAAGGTTTGCCGACTGGTTTATTTATGCTACCATTATATTAATTATCCAGCGCCACTTTTCATTCAGTCATATATAACAAATAAATATATTGATAATGTTAATGGTCTCCGTGTAGTCGTCGCGCTTGCAGAATTGCGTTTGACGCATAATTAGCCTGGCTGTACAAACTAGTGGCATTTTCCAGTTTCGGTGTTTTAATTTAAAATTTCAAAACAGCTGATCCGGAAGATGCAGAAGTTTATCTTATCAGCATCATACCAATAGCCGTAGAGACTTGGGAAATGCAGGTTTCAAATTATGCTGGATAACTGTACTTAAATAATGTTATGTTCTCTAAGTACAACAATAGAAATTATGTTATTAAAGGATTTTAGGCTACACTGACCCCGGTTTAGTATATACATAAGTAAAATGTGGCATTCTCTATATACATAGGTTCCTGATCAATTCCCGTTCTGCACTGTAAATGTAAGATCTGCCGTTACTATGACATGAAACCGTGGTCTGTCAAACGCAATTTACAAACTTAAATACCTGGTATTTTGTGCACGTTTAGGATGTTTCACATATGCACGTTGGAAGTAAGTGTGAGAATTAAGTGGTCGAGCTATAGTTCAGGCCGAATGCGCACAAGAAACACCGACAGTTACTCTCCTTTTTTCTTCTTTACACAAAAGACCTCTATCTGTTAGACAAGAAGAAAACACGCATTTTCCTTACCTTGAATGCCACAGGCAGGGTTTTGTTACACCGCCAATGCGACGGCAGCACGGAGCAGAGAAAGTTCGGGCTGTCTGTTCGAACCAGCTCGCCTGCGTGGTCCGCCAGCACGTCCACCACAGTACGTGCTTCGGTACGAGCTCTCGCCGGTCCAGGAGTGCCCATGGGCCCGGTGCCGTCTCCGATCTTGCAGGGGAACGACGTCGAAGGCGGTGTGAACCGTCGGGTAGTGGTCGGGTCTACGGGAATATGCATCACAACAACTCGGTCAGTCCTTCTGAAACTGGCCGTTTACGCGTTGTCTTGAGAGCTTTCAAAGGCCGGTTCCTTGTCCCCGCTCGGACTCCCTTCTCGGATTTGGCGGTCCGCTTTTCTGGAAAGTTCCTGTAAAGTCCAGCGGGCTTTGCCCCGTCGGAACCAATGTCGCAGCGCAGAAAGCGCAGTTCGCCTAAGTGTCTCTTTCTGTGCGGATGTAGAGTCACTGAGACGCCAATAAATGGGGGGAAAAACGCTGGTTCTCTGGCGTTGCGCTTACAGCTCGGGGTGTAAAAGCGCGAGCAGCATCGCTCTGCCTTCTCGCTTTTCTCACAGTCTGCAGCGCCAGTAAGAAACCGCAAACTCCGACCCTTTTTCCGCAGCGGTTTTTTAATCTTGTTGCCTATGCAAATCGTGTGCACTTTCTATTCTGCACCTGATGCTGCTGTTTTACAAAACATTATATTGTTAGTCAAATGTTTCACTAGACCGATGCACGTATAAGAGCAAAGCCTACAAGACACCACACTTTTAAAATAGTCGCTTTAAAATGAAAGTCCAGTGCTCTGCTGAGCAGCCAGCTTTAAGTTTCTTTTTATTTCTTTTCCACTGCAAACGAAAACTACGTGTAATCCACCAGTCTTGCAACACATTTAGAAACAATTGTATCGGATGCCTGGCGGCGCGCCTTATCGCTGACTTCACACCAGCGCTTATCGCTCTGCGACCCGCTTCTGTCAGTCTGGCTACGAAACGCTGGGAGACGCGCTCTGCCTCCCGATGTGGAAATCCTCAAACTGCAGGCGTCCCGAGCCCTATTTCATGATTAATTTAAAGTCACGATACTTAGTAATACAGAAATATATGTATAAATATGCTTAGTTTAGTCGTCTTTGTCTCTTCTTCCGCAACGAATACAACTATCTTGACAGTCAGCGACGAGTTCCTTATCTGATTGTAAATTCAGACAAGGTCAAAATGACTACAGGTCTCGTCTAATGTCTTGGCCTCTTCCGTATCCAAAAGAGCTCTTTGTTCTGCAATTTGCGAGAAGCGTAATTCCGTTTTGCGGCGTTTGCTGGGGAAGCCAACAAAGACGCGCTCTCTTTTTGCGCTTTGCTGTAAGGTGGTGCAAGAGGGAAAAGTGCAGTAATATTATTTTCTCAAGTGAGCGGAGTTTCTGGCGGCCGCAGATTGGCGACGCCATCCGCCAATGGGCGGCCTGGGCCGGGCTATCACAAGCCAATCAAACGCTTACAAATGCGAGCTCATTCAATCGTCCGCTGATAACTCCTATTCCCTTATCATATTTATTTTCATTTATTCTTACTGATCGCTCTTGGCTTCATTCTTTGCGTTGTTTACTACTATTTATTTGATTAAAAACACGCACTATCAGTCTTTTTAAATTAAACTGCATCAGGATCAATTTGAAAGAGGTTAAATCAGTTGCTTAATCTTTACCCTATGATTTAATTATGTTCTCTACTTGTATATCTTATTATACATTATACAGTTCATTTAGCCTTTACTCTTAGCTAATTTAGGTGTAGTGAGCGTCGCAGTAAATGTTATATAAAGTTGTATCACGGAAAACAGGCAAACCTTACTTAAGGACGATGCTTCTCTCTTAAGTGCGCAGTTAGGTGCTACTCAAGTCTGGCTTTTTGTGTTTCGGCTTATTCTTTATGGGTTACATCACAAACCTTTGATGCCAGCAATATTTAAGGTCAAACGCATTAATTGTCTTTGTACATTTGCTATGTGTACATTTCGGATCAATGACATCCTGGTCAAGGAGTTTCATTTATGGGTAGATAAAACGTGTTTCCGATCCTCATCAAAATTATTCAATAACACTCACACACAGAGTGATGCCTTCCATGTTAATTATTAGGATTCAATATATTTCCGCGAAGTGCAGGCTAAATTTGTGTACGCTTTCGTTTATCGCCAATTAAAACAGCAGCGTTAAAATTCAAGTGAGCGCAACAGTTATAATGAATCTTCGAGTTTTATATTTGAAATACTTTTTTGGCGACAGTTCTGTATAACTTCCACTCATGTTCTCAAATATGTATTTTCTGTTAAGGGGTTCAGTTACTTAGTGTGCACAGATTCGAATATAATTAGATTTCTGTGGCCGAAGGATGCGCAGTGACATGGGGCGCGCGGTAGGTCTTCAGGTTCTCATAGAGCCGCGTTATTTACTGCTTAAAAGTGACGATTACAGTAATGCGTGATACGGCACACGAAATCCTAATTAAACGATCACACCCCTTAGTTTGATTTTCGTGTCTTTGTTTCTATATAAGGTCTAAAGAAGTGTGTTATATTTGTTTTAAAAGGCACTGTTTGTAATTTTATTGATAGTTAAAACATGATAAAATGTAAAATAATAAAAAACACAAAATTGAGTAATTTGTCATGACGTGGCGGTGTAATGTTACTATATTTATTAGTGGAAGTTCTGTGCTGAACAGGTTATTAGAACGGTGCCCTGCGCGAGGCACCACGCCCTGCTGCGTATCGGCGACCCGCGCGGCAATGCGGGCGCTCCGACGCTAGTAGGCGCGTTTGTCGTTTGAATGAAGCCAACAGTTTAAAGCGCGGATTCCCTGCGCTCCTTTACGCTCGTCAGCGTCGGAAAGAATTTGGGGCAAAACACATTTCCAAATAAAGATTATAAACTAAACAGTCTTGCTTTTAAAATTTCGTTTGTAGCATAGAGTAAATATGACCAAAATTGTCAAGAAAGACATGAAAAAGCACTATTTTTTTATCATATAGCCTACACAAAATAATACAAAAATATATGCCTATATTTTAAATTAATTTGGTACAATAAATCATCAATTTAATATATCGTTAATACTGAATAAATACATATCGCTGATATTGCTGGAAAATTTGACGAAGTACGTACAGCGAATATTCCTTTCTGTTAATTCATATTCTGAATTAAAATTTATGAGACTGCACTGATAAACGTCACCATCTGCTAATTAACAGACACAAAATTTGATAGTACACATGTATACAGTAAATTTCGTTCTCGACTGTATGATAGAAGTGTTTATTGGTTGAACTGTTCAATCAAATATTTTAAATTAAGGTTATCCCTATTACAAATGCTGTGCTTCCACTGAAAATTCGCTTTGAAAAGGCCACATCATCACAGACGTTAGTCAGACGTAAATCAGTAGTAGAAAATAAAACATTTCAAAAGGCAGCAAAGACTGTGTTTTAAAATCTCATTTAAAACCAATAATTAGCAGTTCTTCAGGAGATCCCTATGGTGTGAAATGAAAAATGTGTCTCGAATAGACACACCCGAGTCGGTCTGGGATCAAACCAGGGGAAATACAAGCGAAGTGCATCGCTAAAAGATCAAACGACGAGCTAAATGAGTCACGGTTAGCTGGGATAGCCGCTAAGGCTGCGAGATGAACCGTTCAGATCATAGCAGAAGACTGTATGTATGACTCAGACAGATTTTCCATTTTCATCTTCTTTATTTTGATTTTTTAATTCTCCGTGTTACTCATGGTACTATGGAGTTCTTAAATATTTCCAAATTATATTTATATTTGAGTTATATTCCTGATATGCAAATACAAAATATTTAACTATTAAGTTCAGTTAAGTTTTATTAGACTGACAATTTCCCTGTCCGTTTGCATAATGGTTATACATTAAAAAAGTATCAAATGTGATTAATCGAAAAGCACAGTCAAGTTAAAAAAGCCGCATTCCTTTAAAGGTCGGAGATTAGCAAGATACCTTCTTTTTTCATAAGTAAAATCCGCCTTATATCACGTGGAGTCTTAGACCGAAAATGAAAAGGAGCCCCGGGCCGGCCGCGCTCGCCACGAGCCGGGGGGAGCGCGCGGGGCTGTAGGTGCGTTGCTGCGCGCTGTCTGCCCCCGGTCCAGCGAGTGCCTTTATGGCGCGTTTTTTTTGCCCTGCACGCTAGGTATGCCGTGCGGGTTTGCTTTTCAACGGCCTGTAGGTTTGCGGGATTGGCGGTGCATTGGACAGATAGCCCCTTTCAACTTTGCGGAAGTCTAGTCAAAAATTACTAATTTAAAACAAAGTAATATAACTGGGGACGTTTTCTAAGCCGTTGATTAATTGATAACCATAGTTCGTAAATAGTATAATAGTTTACATTAAATGCTGCAATAAATTGTGCCGTTAGATAGCCGACACTTGCTCCTTTTCCCTCCGAGATAACTGGGGGACGCCCACTAAATTCTGAATCACTAATTTTCGTCTTTTCTACATGATTACTCCCCAGAGTGACAAAGCTGTAAGGAAAATTTAGACACACAGATGACTAACGCAGAAAGATTTAAAAGACTGCAATACCTCGTAAAGCAGAGCCCTAGGCGGAAAAAAATGGGCGTGATGAGAGACATTGTGCAATAATTAAGTAGGCCTACAGTTATTTGTAAGCGCGCGGTCTGCCGCCACAATAACATCAGCTGAGATTGGCAGAAAACCTTAATCCTGAAGGATGAGAAGCTTTTCACTGGGTGCCCGGGGTTGTGGGATATGACAACGAAAGCGGCTAACGAGGGCGCTTAACGGTTTCACCAGATTATAGGCGCGCATATATATATATATATATATAGAGAGAGAGAGAGGGAGTGAGAGATGCGTTATTGTTTTCTGTAATATCAGCAGTCTAATTCCGATAATTTGCAAACAACTTGCGACATGACAGGCATACCCGTATAAACCTGGTTTAAAATTATTCTGCTGGAAAGTGATTTTTAAATAGACTATGTATATGATCATTAAAGATGCCTTGTCTTTCGGAAAGTTTATCTGCTTTATCCAACTGTTCGAGACCCTTGTGGCTCCTCTAGTAATATCAGCTATGAATTTGATATATTTGTAGGCCCAGAAAAGGTCCACCGTGGCCGCGACATCGCTGATATTTCAGCCCGTCATCCCGTCCGGCCTCCCTCCATTATTAATGTCAAACCGCAGGCGAAACGAAGCTGCACACCAGTCATACGAACCTGTCATACTTAGACTCCTGCATTTCAACAGCAGTTTATTCGGTTTCAGCCGCACGGATCCGTGTGCTGAACGATTTTTAATGATCCGCGCTGGGTTCCGATGAGATACCCCAATGATATTTAATACAGTATTTAGGCTCTCCTGGACTTACTATCCCTTCCTTTAAAATCCGATGATCAGAGTGTGCAGCGTGCGCCTTATTTGAACATAGTCGGCTTCTGCCCTTTCATTTGCTGTTTTACGGTCATTTACTGGGTAAATGCAGCTGTCTCCATGCGCTGATTGCCTGTCATCTGCACCCCTCAGAAGCCGTTATCTTTTCGGCTTTTCTCTCTGAAAGGGAACGCGGTACCCTTAGCAGTGTCGTAAACGTCAGGTGGCTCTTAGATTGTGGTTATGCTGATGCACGCTAACCATTTTCTGTCCAAATATACAGCCTTTCTTTTAAGGCTCTGACACCCACTAGGTTATTAAAAGAAACTCCTTAAACACCCGGGGTTCGCTTATTTTGATAAGGTCACAAACTTCTCGCATTTAGAAATGGTTTTAAATAATGACATCATTTTACCGGCTCCGGTTAAACCCCGTGGAAGCCATTAAGACGTGAAGAAATAAGACTGCGGATTGGGGGGCGGGATTCATTGGGAAATAGGTAGGCAGCTTTCGCCTCATCTTCTAACTATTTCTTCACCGCTTAACTAAGTGATAATACAGCGGTGCATGTGACTGCGATTGGAGCTGAGCCGTTATCTTCGCCCTTCCGTCCGGCCTGGGGGCAGCACCTGAGCCGGGACTGTTGTATCTTATTATTACTTCTCTGCCGTCGGGAGACGTCGGTATTCACCCATAACGAGCAATTTCCTTCATTTGCCCCCATTTGGTGTGTGCAGATACATGATATTCACTCTTCCGTCTTATTTTGTTATGATGGCATTGTTTACTAGCGCAACATAGACCTACTATCTTTATGCAAATATGCATCAGAATAATTATAAAGGCCAAAACTAATGAGTCATTTCCAGTTTGTACACATATGCCGATGACGTATTAATTTGAAATGGGCTCGTGGGAAATTAGAAATAGTTTGAAGCTAACATGGCATAAGACAAATATGGCTAAATATATCTTTAACTCTATACATTTGCTAATTAAAGGGCTCGGACGGCGGGACATGCAGGAGCGCATTCTTTCCGAGAGCCGCGGATACTCCTAAATTAAGGTGCTCAGTGGTTTTTAAAATATTTATTTATTTTCAAATATTAACGCTTTTCATAATAAGACATGAAACGTGGTATTCATCTAAGTGCCCAAATAGGGAACACCAAAAAAATAACTTGCCAATGCCGAAGATCTCTATAGATTAAAATTAACAGTCACTACAAATATGCCTCCATTCATACATCACATTTAAACGATTTTAACGGCAGTTAAAGCTGGATGAACGGCTAAATGAAACCCGTGACATTTAATTGAAAAATTGATGCGACTCTCAGAGACGTTGCTTTTTTCGCGGCTCTGTCGATCGTGAGGCGGCTAAAAGCTTTAGTTTAGAAATTATTATTTTACACAGGGCAAGTTGTCTTTGTGAAATTGCAAGGCCGCTTCCCCCGCTGTCATGTGGAGCAGTGCGACACAGGCGCTCGCATGTCGCCGCAGATGCGACGCCGGCGGCCCGGCCGCCGTGTGCTTGTAATTTCCTGCTTTTTAACGGACATGTCTCGGCTGAGAGATGAGGGTGTCTCTTATCTGCGAGAATCAGAATGGGCCCCTTACTGCTCCTCTCCCCTTCTCTTTATGCTTATAATATCGTTATCTAGATTTTTGAATTTTATGCATATATATTACATAAAATGATGAGTCCCTGACATGGTTCCAGACCAGAAACTAATTACTGTGTTAAAGGCGTGACCCGCTAAAATGCTGCAGTGACTGAGCTCTCACTCCATGCTCGGTTTATGCGTTTAATGCCGCTGCGTCGTAATGCACCTACGCGCGTGGGAATGGCTTTCCTGTCCGCGCGCCAAGCCGCTTCACGGATTAGATAATCTATTTATGATCGGGTAACAGCGAGTTAGCCAATCCGAGCCTGAGCCTGCGGCAGGGATCTGCGCTTCCCCAGACTCCCCCCCCCCCCCAGTGCCTGCCACGCCACGACCAGAGTAAGAAATAGGCCTATTCTAGCTGATGTTTTTTTTGTTGTTTTTACTGAGCATGTCCGTTTGTCACATACTATGTACTCTTCTTTTTTTTCCTCCGCGTCAGTCCCCCGCCAACAGTCACGATTCTATTCGGGGTAAATTTCACTTTTTTTTCCTTCCACAGTCACTGACCTGAAGCCACAGTGCTTTGGACAAACCTGCCCTCAAGTCAAATGCTCATCCATATATCAGAGGGCAGAGCATGCTGTATCCACACTTAGACTCTAGAGGGGGCTACTGAGTCTGCTGGCTGACAGTGTGCTGCCGATGGCTGCCCTGTTAATGGTTGCCGAAGTCACTGGAGCCTCACTGGCCTGTAAGGGGGTGCAGGTGCCGGCGGACAGGGAGCCTTTGCGACACAGAGCTTAGCCTAAAGCTGTGGTTTACACAACGGAGATGAAACTGACCTCCTGAGCACAGATAAGTTCTCGACAGGAAGACTCCCCAGACGCAGACCCTGTATCTACAACGCCCCCTAGAGGAGGAACCTTTTTCACTTCAAGTTGCATCTTACTTTGCTCACACTAAGAGCTGAGCTTTACTCAGACATGCTGCTATTGCAGCTGCATGTGCACCCTGACCGGGCTGGAAGCTGAGGGGCAGAAAGGCCCTTTGTCACTGTGTCACATGTGTGTGATGGATGGATGATATTGCTACCCGCTCACAAGGTACCCTGGGAGCCGGAGGCCGTAGCGAGGTGCCCCATGACCCCTGACCTTTGGCCGGCACTAGGCTGAGCCGTTAGTGCGGCCGGCCAGTCAGCTCTGGTGTGGTGCTGGCGAGCTGTTGGTGATTTGTCACCACAGGATTTGTGGCTCTGGATCCAATCAGGCGAGCCCAAGGAGGAGACGCAGTTACCATCTCCAGCGTCTGCATCTGACTGTCTCTGTCTGTCTCTGGTCATGGCTTCTGATGCCATGAACGCAATCTGTAATCTATAGTAATTGCATGTTGCAGAAAAACATTTTTCCGCTGCGATAATCGCTACAAGATGTTGCTCAGCGTTGCCAGTGACAGTTACCCCCTCCCACCCTGGCCAGCCAAACACACTGACTCACTCTGTTTGTCGCCTACAGAGCCGTTTATCGCCGGCGGCGATGGTGGCTCGATGGGGGGGGGGCGGGGCTTCTTCCCAAGAGGGCCTGACTGACCGCAGCTGAAGTCAAAATGTCTGGTTTTTGGCTTGACGGAGCCAAGTGTGAGCAACATGCCGTGTCTGGCCTGAGTCGCCTTTCACTCCTGGCTGTATCGGGAAAAAGCTTCCAGCTTCCAGTGCCCCTCAGTGTGACCAGAAGAACCCCTCCCTCAAAAGCGGAGCACATTCCAGGCTTCCCGGGAATTCTACTTTTCCCAAATCCTACGACAAACTACTTTTAGATACTTTTGCAGTAATTTTCCAATATCGATACTTAAGAATGATTCATGAATACATATGAGTACCATCATTTATAAAACAGTGATATCCAGCCCATGGTTGACATGAATACTTTGTATCGTAAGACATGAAAGTAAATCCTGGACTTATCTCCTCTCCCTGAAACAGCTTGCAGTGAATTTCTAAGCAGTGACCAGCTACTGACCACAGAGTCCATCATTTAAGGTCACGTCAGATAATCAGCATGAATCTGGGGCCAAAGCGAATCGCCAGGCCGGGGGCTGACTGCATCTGGGAATGTGGGCAATATCCAACTTACAGACACAGAAACCTGGGCTGCTCGTGGTGTCTCGGTGAGGCTGCTCCAGCTGAAAACGTGAGTCGGACAGGAATCCCTCGGGAAGGGGACCTGTGCTTCCTGGCTGCACGTCACCAGGAAGCCTGGGGACACACTGATACTTCCTGTGTGCGTGCGTGTGTGTCTGTGCGTGTGCGTGACTGGCACTTCACTTGCTGTTTGCCCAGTGAGGGATCCTCAGCTGATTGGCTGTCAGAAGCTGTGAGTCACATGAAAAATTGCACGGATGCCCCCCCCCCCCAAGGAAAAAAAAAAACACTCTGATCACCCAGAGACACTCCCCCATCGTCTTGACCTTAACTTTTCAGAGATACTTTTACGCTGTGGCCGGGGCTCATCAATCTGGCCCCGTCAGTGTTAAGCACGAGCAGAGATGAGACACAGGCCCCTTTGAAGGAGAATATCGATTTCAGGCGGGAGCGGGAGCTGGCCGCCGCGCCGTTTCCGAGGAACGTGCCGGACTGCGGAAAGCCGAGCGAAACCAAAGCCGTCCTGGCAGAACGCTGCTAATAAAAGCGATATAGAAACGCAGCATAAAAACGGGGTGGAGCAGCCCAGAGGCGTTGGGGGGGGGGCAGCAATGCCAACGTGACCTCTCCGGAGCCTCCAGGAACACAGAGGAGCCCCCGTCAGCACGAGAACATCAGAACATCATCACAGTGTCTCCAGGACGGCAGAGAGAGAACGCTGTTTGCAGAATCCCCTGGGATCTTCCCTTGCTCTCGGCCTATTCTCGGGAATTGGACTTAAACAAAAAACGATGGCAAACGAAGCAGTTGTCAAATAGCAGCAAGGCCCTGTGCGACAGGCAGAGGTTTGCACTGTGGGTAATCGCTCAGGCTAACGAGCGAATGATCAGACGTGATGCTGGGAACCGAAGGGGAAGATTACAGTCACCGCCGAGATTGTTTCAGTTTGAGGTCCGATTCACAAGCATCACACAGAGATGAGTCTCGGGCCTTTGATGTGCCTGCTCTCCCAGGCCCACCTCTGCCACCCCCACAGAACCTCTGCCTCTCGTTCTGAGCATGTGTTCAGTAACCTTCCACCTCCTCACACACAGTCACACAGATACCCACTCTCACACACACACACGGGGATACACACACGTTTGTATTCAGATATTTGTAGGGACTCTCCATTCATTTCTAAGCGAAAAACCCTAATCCCAACTATGACAAGAATTTTGTCATTTTTAGCTTTTTGATTGCAGTCATAGATTTCTATAATATTGTGATTATCCTGGTGGGAACCAGAAAATTGTCTCTGTAATGTCAAAATAACATGTTTTTATGACATTGTGGGGACATTTGGTCGCCACAATTTAATATATACATAACCCGTACACGCATTTCCTATCTTAGTGGCGATCATCCATTCATTTCTATGTGAAAAACCGTAATCATAACATGACAACCTAAACCCCTACCCAGCCCTAACCTTAACCATAACCAAACCATAACCGTAACCAAAGTACAAAACCTTTGGCAATTTTACTTTTTTGATTGCATTCACAGTTCCTAATGAGGAACAAAAAAAACGTGGCCTCGCTAGTCACATTTTTTCAGAATTTAATATAGTTGTGAGCTCACAAGCACTTTAAAGAGGCCCTCTCTGCCCCTTACAAGTACAGCAAAGCCTGTGCACACAGGCACAAACAGATACAGACACTCACACACACTCACGCAGCACCCTTCACCGTGCAGAGAGTTAGTGTGTGAGGGCACAGGCCACGTGATCCCTGTGCCGCCTGCGCTGGGCCCACAGTCACTGTACTTTCCAGCCTCATTCATAGCCGGCACCTGCCACTTCCAGGCCCCCTTTTCACTTGGACCGATTTTTGGCTGGTCGGGTAGCGTCTGGGGTCTTTGTGGACCCCAAGCGCCAACGGGCTTCCCCCGCCAGTCCCGAGCGGCCCCTGCAGGGCTCTCGTCCCCTCGTTCGTGAGAAAAGCCCTCCCGAGTCAGACAAATCAACCTCAGAGCAGACAGTGGGGAGGAAGCTGGGGAGAGCCGCACTTCTGCCCCGCTCGAACACAGAAATTGGAGAACTGAGGAGCAGTAGTTGGGTGTGGGGTTACTCTAGGTCAGTGCTCGCTTTATAGATATACACCTACTAGATTTGAAACCTCTGCATCTGGTGTAATGCTGCCTCACATACTACAGTCAAAGCTCGCAGATGCGGAGTAGCTAATAGGCTCCGTGGCTGGCTGGCTCCCCACAGAGCATGTCATGGCGTCCAGCTCTAATGCTCTGTGCTCTAGAATTGTGGGAATGCTGCGTATTAGTGCCCGAATGAGTGCCTCCATGATCCAGTGCTCAGGCACGCTTGATCCAAGAAGATGCGCATTACTTGGCTGTGTGCAAGTGAGCCAAGGTTTACTCAGTATTAATAAATACAGGCTCAGAGCATGTGCTGATGTATATGGGGTTAGAACCTGTCCTCATATGTTTGGGGTTGGACTCCGTGCTCGTGTTTATGGGGATAGAACCTGTCTTCATCTTTATGGGGTTAGAGCCTGTCCTCTTGTGTATGGGGTTAGAGCCCATAGAACATGTGCTGGTGTTTATGGGGTTAGAACCTGTCCTCATATGTTTGGGGTTGGACTCCGTGCTCGTGTTTATGGGGTTAGAACCTGTCTTCCTCTTTATGGGGTTAGAACCTGTGCTGATGTGTATAGGGTTAACAGATCTGCCCTGTAGCACTGAGGAAATACACTGTGCTCAAGCTGTGCAAACGCGCTGCTTGCCTGGAGCCACTCGCATCCTATCATTAACACATTTTTGTAAGGCTGTGATTAGGGTTTTTCTTATTGGTTTGGTATGAGGTGCCGGCTCCAGCCCAGAGAATCAAGCTGCAGTAGCAGTGCTGGGGTCCCGCTCAGAGTCTCGTCTCAGCGCGCCCCCCAGACCCCGGGGAGACACACACGTACTCTGCCTCCTGTCAGTGTCCCTACCGGGTGAGGCCCCCCATGCCTGCTCGGTCCCCGGGGACTGCGGTTCTCCCCCTAGTCACGGTTCCTCTACAGAGTTCCAGCTTGCAGGCAGGCGGTGAGGCGGAGGAGGGGAGCGGCGTGCTGGGAACAAAGGCAGATCCCCGCCGGGCCGTCAGGCACTATTCTCGCTTCCCTCTGCCTCCCCGGCCACGGGGTTTCAGTCACTCACAGCCGTGGCTCCTGAGTGCGGCGTGTATGCAGCGGCCCAGTATGTAATACCTGCCAATAATGTAATAACATGCCAATAACATAATAAGCTTCTCTTCTCTTTACGACACGCATGTGTACCCTCTGACAGGGCCTGGCTGAGGCTTAGCTGGCGTATGGCGGCTGTGAGCTCAGCACCAACTGCGAAGGTTCCCCTAGCCCTGTGCAGCACAGGGGTGTCACTGCAAATCTGCTTTTTTTAATCAGCACCTGCAAGCAGCAAGGAGGGTCTTCACCAGCTCAAAGGGGGGGGCTGTCAGCTTTGCGAGATGTGCTACTTAAATGCATAAATCAACTGAAAAACTCGAATGAAATTGCGATTTTGGATTCAGAGCTGGGAGACGGAGCAGCAGCCTGCTGGTGCTGATTGACACTCTGAGCCCCTCAGGCAGACAGAGCCGGGGCATGGCCGCCTGTCACTGACACGTCCAGCCGGAGTTTCAGTGTGTCCCTGCTACGCTTTCACGCACCCACCTCCCTGGTCCCGCTGTTATGGAGCCGTCCTGAAGGAACCACAGATACCCTCCACCTCCAGCCCTGTCCCTCCTCAGAGCCAGCTACCCAGCATCCTCAGCACCTTCCTGCTTAATCGCGCAGACAGCATGCCACGCGTCCTCAGACACCCTCCTCAGAGCCAGCTACCCAGCATCCTCAGCACCTTCCTGCTTAATCGTGCAGACAGCATGCCACGCGTCCTCAGACACCCTCCTCAGAGCCAGCTACCCAGCATCCTCAGCACCTTCCTGCTTAA